>JAOXJJ010000001.1:12947324-12981873 GCA_025769935.1 Phoenix roebelenii | reverse complement strand
TCGAACCCCCCACGGCCCAACCTCTCCGTCGAACCCCCCACGGCCCCACCTCTCTCTCTCGCCAGAAGCAACCCCACCACCAATCGAGTCTGCCGAGATCGACGACAGGGTGAGTGGGTGACTGGCCCACCCTCCCATCTCTCTCTCTCTCTATTTGGTTAAACGGGTTAGAAAGGCAAATCCGACCTGTTTAATTGACCTGTTTATTAAACAGGTTAAACAGGTCGGGTCGAGTTACCTGTTTAATAAACAGGTCGAATTCAGATTTGTAATTTTTGACCTGTTTAATAAACAGGTCGGGTTCAAATTTATATTTTTCTGATCCGTTTAACATCTGACCCGATCCGACCCGATTGCCACCCCTAGATATAGATATGGTATTCTAGCCCATACTGTAGGGTATAAGTGTGGTGTTCTAGCCAATTCCGTAAGATATAAGTGTAGTTCTATTTCTGATCCTAGCCCAGCCATATGGCATAAGCGTGGTCATAGTTAAAGGCTGTTGAGTTGAATGTTGTAGGGTATAAGTACGGTATTCTAGCCCACTTTGCAAAGTATAAGTACATTTCTATTTTTGATCCTTGCCCAATCATATGGTATAAGTGTGCTTATAGTTAAAAGCTCTTGAGTTAAATGTGATTTATTTTGAATTGAGCTTATGATTAAATATATGAATATTTGAAAGATATGGATTTTAATGGATTTGTATTTTAAAATGAAATCAGTTATATCTTTATATTGATTTATAGTAATTTGTAATTGACTATTGTAGTTATATCTTTATATTGATTTATAGTAATTTGTAATTGACTATTGTATCTTATGTTATTACATGAATTATCTAGTTAGGATATTTATTACTTACTACGCTGTCGAGCTCATTATCTTTTCTTTTCTTCACAGATGAAGATACTTAGTTCTAGATGTGGGTCCTACTATGGGAGTGAAATTAGAAGTAAGATTTGAAAATATCTGTATAGTTTAGATTTAGTGTAGTTATAACCTTTTTATCGGATTATTATTTGAGATTTAATTGATCTAAGACTTTAAAACTTTATTTCATAGTTTAATTTGGTATTTAATTGAATTATGGCTTTTAATTATTTAAATTTATTCCACTATTTGTTCACAATATTGTGATAAGATGCCTTGTTTGTTTATGGAGAGAGTTTTCTATGAGTATACAACGGTTGTTGCAACCCTCAGCTTGCGATCTTAGGTTGGGGGCATAACAATAACCATTCAAAAGACTACCAGGAAGGTGTATGTTCATTCAATTGATAACCATGATTGAGATCCTCCGAGCTATTTGTCCAAAATGTTGCCACTTTGAGAAACAATACCTCTAAGAATGCTCACAAACTCTGAAGGTGGTTTCAGCTTTCTGCTTTTTGGACGAATATTAATATAGCAATGTCATCAAAGGAGATACTAGCAACTGATTAGGTCTACATGAAGTTGTTTCCCTTTGTGTGGCATTGAACTAATATTATCGCTATAGGCTAAGAGATTTATTGAGTTGGAAGCTTTGGTTACCAACCTTAATAACTGCAATGTTTTGGGCTTCCTCACAAGTGTTTGACCATGAGTTGAGATCGAAAGATAACATCATCCATGTTGCCCTATATGGTCATAGTGCAGTTGATTCATCTCTTCTCACTCCATGAGGGCCAAATTAGAACTCTTTACCCATTTTCCTGTCAAATTAAGTTCATAGGATGTTCTATTGAAGAACTAAATTGTGTCATAATTTTGCATGCATCAAATTTGTTCCAACTTATCATGAATTATTTCTCCGTCATTGAGGAGAGGAAAACTTAATAATAAGTAGGTTGTAGTTCATGTATGGCAAAGTCCAATCTTTAGGGAGAATATGTTGTATTAGCTGAAGTCATACTTAATCATATTATTGTTTTATTTGAAATGATAAGAGTTGCACCAAAAGCACAAAATTAGGCTTCTGATTAGATTTACGTGTCGCATGAGAGGTAATGGCCCAAGATTTGCAACGGCTGTATTGGGTAGGCGTGCTTTCTCTATATAAGGGCCATCCTCATCCGATTGCCCGAAAACATTCCCCTCTTCTTTCATGGCTCTCTCCTCACGAGAGGAGGCGAGCTCTCTCTGTTACCCTTCTAGGGTGCTCTTCTACTTCTTCTTCTTCTTCTTTTCTTCTTTGTATGGTGAGTCGAAGATCGGAGACTCGGAAGTGTTGTTCTTCTTCTCCTCTTCTTTGTATGCCTTCTTCTCTAACAGTGGGTGAGGTAGCTCTGGTAGGCCTACTGTTCTGTAGGCAACCAACCTGTAGCCATTGTTAGATGAAGAGATCACCGGAGGAGAAGAGATCTTTCTGTCCGATCGATTCAAGAAGTTTAATGAGCCTCTGATCCCTAGCTCGTGATTTTTGGAGCCCTTCTTCTCTTTTTTCTTGTTCTTCTTGCTGGGTGATGGTCACGATGATGGGATTTTCTCTGCTTTTTGTTTTTGTTTCTTTTCTCTTAATTTTTTCTTCGTCTTCTTTCTTGTTTTCCAAATCAAAAATCGAGGATCTCTTTAGGGTTATGACGATTCTTGCACATGGGTTTTGTTACATTGGGAATCGAGAAACAGCTACGTCTGACGGCGAGGAAATCTTGGATGGCCTGCTGGCAACCATTTGCATCCGTTGCAGGAGTCACGGACGAACAACATAATACTTGCCGGATTAAACGGTGAATTTGAGCCTTTAGTTTTTTATTTTTTTCATTCTTTTAAGCTTTCTTGGATTTCTTTACTATGATTTACTCATCTAGTGAGTTTTTTCTATGAATTCTTAAAGAACCGATAGGATTTTGAGATCCCAAGTGTTTTACTATGATTCACAAGTGTTTGACCATGAGTTGAGATCGAAACACAACATCATCCATGTTGCCCTATGTGGTCATAGTGCAGTTGATTCATCTCTTCTCACTCCATGATGGCCAAATTAGAACTCTTTATCCGTTTTCCTTGTCAAAGTAAGTACATAGGATGTTCTATTGAAGAACTTAATTGTGTCGTAATTTTGCAGGCATCAAATTTGTTCCATCTTTTCAGGAATTATTTCTCCATCATTGAGGTGAGGAAAACCTAATAAGGTGTACCAACATGCAATTCAGGATCTCTATCCATTTGAAGTGCTCTGCTTCAATTTGGTATCCATCATCCTCCACAAAGTTCTCCAAAATTACTTAAAAAATGACAATCTCAATCATAAATTATGGAAGATGTCAATCCAATTTTTTTTTTCATTCGTATTGGAAGAATAAACAAGCTGCCTCATTTCCCGTCACCATCTTCTTACAAAAAATCAAGCATATTATTTTATTGAATCAATCGACCACCACAAACAAGTACACGCGGTTGTCTTGTCTTTAGCAAAGCTTCTAGAAAATCCATCGAGACATTCTTCCAAGATCTATGAGGTACCGGTATCGGTGAACATACATATGATAGTATCTTTGTATTTATCAACTATTGCCATCAATTTGTTCATAGTGCACATGTGATTGAGGATTATATATAAGGAATAGACTATAGTCCTCTCGAAAGAAGAGGGTATCCATTTCTCTCTAAGTTCAAAATCAATATGAGGCACCCAAACCAAAGATGGACACCATCGATCATGATCTATGTCACTGAAAATATCTATATAAATGGACAAATAAATAGATGGTTTATTGTACTAGTATGCTAAAATATATGATAAAACATTTAAATTAGAATTTATTACTTATTTAAAAAAAAACAGCATTTGAACTCTGTGTCCAAACCTCTTTTTTTTCTTTTTTTTTGGGTTTTGGTGAAGAACTCCACGACAGTAACATTATTTCCGGTTGTGAGATCCATTATTTAGGTCGCTGATCAGATTCCTGACCCATGTGTAGCGCATTACGGTTGTAGTTTGCTACTATCTGTACGATGTATAAGGTTAAGTCGTTGAACGAACTAGTTGTTCTCTACACCTGCTCATTCGTAGGCCTACACCCGAAAGTTCTGAAAGCCCAAGATTAAAAAAATAACAAACTAGCTTGTCTCTATCTTGCTCAAAAAAAAAAAGGCTTATGAACTAGATCTATTCACTGGCTACATGGTCGGATCAAGTTCAAAACCTTTTGAACAGGCTTGGGCTAAGACTTTAGACCTGATGGACCAGGCTGAGCCTGGAAAAAGGCCATCTTAATAAATGGGCCAGGCTTGGGCATGTGTATTAAAGCCTTGCCCAGCTCAATTTTTTTTATTTTTCTTTGTTTCTGTTTGAGGTATTGTCGTACTTAATTGATAATTGTTTTTGATATACGAACTTAATAGGATAACAAATATGGTAATATTTGATTATTCGTACTTTGTTTTTAAATATTTTGCATAGTTTTTGTATTTTAAAAATAAATAAAAATTGGTTAGAAAGTTCGAGACCTAGATTGAAGCCCGAAGCCCAGGCAAGGGCTGAGCTTGGCCCTGCAATTTAGGTTCCAAGGCCAGGCCATTCCAAGCCCAAGCCTCTAAATTGCGGTGATCTTTGGTGCAAAGCCGCAAAGCCAGATCGAGACAGGCCCATGAACAAGTTTACTTGGACTATATATATATATATATCTCGTTGATAAAGGCTGCTGTCTGATTGCAATTTCCCTTGGGTCACTTCCCTTGAGGTTTAGGTAGCTTGCTGGGGTGGTTGGTGCAGGACGGAACCACCAAAGAAGCACTGAAGAATAAAAGGCGCCACAAAATATAAACATAGAAACATGTCCATGGTGTAATAGCAATGGCTATCGATTGCTGGGCTAAGCTGAGGGTACAGGATCAGCTCAGTCTGCAGTTCTATAACAATGGGCATAGAGTGGTGTATAAGCAGACAGGAAAAAGAAGAAATGTTTGCATATAAGAATAGTAAGCAGAAAACTAGCCACAGAAATTAAAAGCAATTAAAGCATAATATTGAGAATTACAAGAATATTTTTAAGATATTATAAAAGATGAAGAAGCCAAAATTATAACAATATATATCCATTTACGCATAAGAGTGTTGATTAGAATGTATAAATTCAATAATCTTAAGTAAAAAATAATTTATGTCTCATCAAGGCAGTTCAATAATTCATGAAAAATTTAATCATTCAAAAACGATTTGCTGAATCACTCAACTGTCAGTAATATTTACTTAATCAAAGAAACTTATTTCCAGCGATGCAAGAGACAACTTAACCTTGACCACACAGAGAGAGAGAGAGAGAGATGTGCTGCATTCCATGGTTTCAAGGAGGAGGGAAGGCAGAGCCTTCCTGCTCAAACGAGCAAAATCGTCCAAAGGCCGGCCATCCCACGTGAGTTGGTTTAAGATAAAAGAAAGGCGTCACGTGAAAGCTGTCAGAATCTATCCATCTCCAATTCCCTTTGTAATAAATGACACCAGTTAATAGTAAACATGGAACAAAGTTTAACATAGAGCAAGAGACCGTATGAAACCAATGATTATATATTTCCTGGTAGAAACTGTAGGGTGCGTGGGCGGTCATCAGCCTTTCACCCTGACCTCTTTCCCGCACGCCGAGTCATATATGCCTGGTTTCTCTTTTGTCTTCAGATTTTAATATGCAATTATTTATCTTCTTTGATGCAATAAATAACTATTATCGTTCTCACTTGCTGACCACTACGTGCATGCCGCCTCTTACTTGAATGGAAACAAGAACACATGCATGCGAAATGTTGTCAACTTTTGACTTTTTATAATTAGTGAGACTTGGCTGTTAAGGTACCCCTCCTTATTCATCTTCAACCAGAGGCTAAAGGCTGCCAGTTGTGATGAGCAAATGTTATGGCTGTCGACAGTCTCTTTTTTCTTTCGTTCGTTCTTTTTTTTGAGAGAGAGAGAGACAGAGAGACAGAGAGAGTGTGAAGAAAATGAGCAGTAGAGGACACCTGGTGGATTTCTGTGATTGTCGATAGTGGTAGTTTAGAGGAATATCACGCTGAAAAAATCGACTTCAGTGAAAACAAGAAAAGGGATTACACAGAAACAAAGAAGGCAGCAGTACTCTTTTCCTAGAGCCTTTTTTTTTTTTCTTGGGTCTTTTTTGCATGCTGATGCGATAGCCCGTGATTGAATTGGTCGTAGAATTTTAAACGCTACTTCATAGCACTTACTGCCATATTTTTCATTCTAGTTGGAAATGTTAATGAATGCCTCCAGTCAAGATAAACGCCCTAGCTTATTTCCAATTTTATCAGACCTCTCCAAAGTGACTACTGATGATTATGAGGCCTTGGATAATAAGGGTTTGCAATAATCTGATGGTGGCTGGGGAAAGAACATGGGACAAAGAACTCATCGAGCGATGCTTCGGGGGTGAGATCACTTCCCAAATATTTTCTATGGCGATTCCTCCGGGAGAACCAGCTGTTGATAGTTAAGCTTGGTAGGGGTGAATTTAGTGGGATGAGGGTCAAAATTCGTGATTTTTACAGGCTTCTTAAAGAACCTCGAAAGCGACAAATGGATGCAGGATGGGTATGAAAGGTAGGTGTTCATCCCATAGCGGCATTGTTTCTCCGAAAGCTGGCCTGGGATCGATTACCATGCAGAAGCATTCTCCACCAGAGGGGTATTCCCATGGCTTCTTACTGTGATCGGTGAAGAGAGACTAGAGAATCCATGGACTTTGTGCTATTCGAGTGCCTCTCCGAGCTGCACGGATTTGGAGATAGGCTGTCGATTGTTTGTCCTTAGCCATTTACCCTCGAGACTCCACAACTTTCTTTCAATTGATTAAACGTGGCAGTTCCAGATTCATTGGCCATCAGATGTCAATGTCTCTAATCTATACTGCATACCATATAATGCAGGCTAGAAACTAGAGAATCTTTGAAAATATTAGCGAGAACCCTCCTGTTATGTCTTTAAGAGCTACTCACCATGCCTTGGACTTCATGGAGGCTAGATCATCGGAGGGTTTGACTGATATTACTGTTATTAAGGGGTAAATTTAGCAATACTACAATATTAAAATTCAGAGATAAATAAAAACAATGCAAACATAATTTGTATAAAATCACTTACAATGATTCGAATGTCAACTGAACTTGATAACCGAGTCTTGTGTTTAACACAATTTCCTTAAGACAAATTCGTCCCCTTCTCGGTGCTTAAGGTTTGTATAGACGTTTGTCTCCTAGGATAAAACGGTATGAAACCTCTTGAAGATGAAGCACTACAATCTTCAAGCCTTGTTTGAAACTCAATGCTTAGTACTTAATTAGGGGAATGGGCTGGAAGTAATAAAGAAACAAGTGCAGAGAGAGAGAGCAAATCTGAAATTTGTTTGCAACTTCAGAAAAGGATCTTGCAGATTTCTGGAAACATCCAGATTTCTGGAGTGAAGGATTATTATATATTACAACCGAATAGCAGTTATAGGAAGTTAATAAATTCCTTGAACAGACACAACTGTTGATAGTTGACGGTTTTAAAAACTGTTCTGCCACTATATAAACCATTTACTGAAATATGTTCTCCCAATGTAGGATCCATATTTATGTTCTCCCAATGTAGGATCCATATTTTTCATCAATAATCCATTACCAATTTGATACTTTGAAGCCAATTATCTAATTCACTAATTAACGAATTTGAGCATGTGAATATATCACGTTATTCTACTCAAAGAGTAGAATACGTTTCCTCTTGGACTTGTTCAATTAAACATGTGGGTCCTGCATTTAAATTGGCTTAAACACTTAACTCCCATAATGCTCAATATTCTAACAATTACAACAATATAGGATTTCGTATCCGCTAATATTGTGTCCCTTTTAATTTACTTCACTTGGGAACCCCACCTCCTAATTCATTTTATGGATTATTTCTGATTCTTGAGATCATATATTTAATTATCCTCTGATGATGATTATTTAGAGACTCAAATCGAGTATTACCCCTTAGATATATTTTTCGAGAAGCTAATAGAGTGGCTGATTGGGTGGTATTATTTATGGTAGAGCATACAACATCACGGCTGTAAGACATTTTGTTCTCTAAAATTACTAGTTGAGTTTAATCAAGGACTTTATAAAGCAGTAGATTGAACCAGAAAAAAAGTGATGACATTTTTTTCTCAAAAAATAGAAAGTAAAACATGAGAGTGTTGATCCATCGAGTTCATTTTTATGAATTCACTAAGTTTTCATTTTTTTGAATTCACTAAGTCCACCCTTTATGACACCGTTTTTGGATTATATTTTAGAGATAGTTTATATTTATATTTATATTTGTCGTACAACTATAGTTTCAAATATATGCTAATAAATGAATCAAAATTAATTATACTTTTTTCTTGAATAATTATGTACATTATTTTTTTTCTGGATGGACAGCAACAAACATGAGGAAAAAAATTAAAGACCGAGGCAGCAATTAAAAATGTGTTTTTGCACTCTTGTTTTACATCTTTTTTTTCTTTCATTCTTTCAATAAACATGAGAAAAATACGGAGAATTAGGAAGCAAATAAGAATATATTTATTTATTTACATTCATTTTGAAGAGAAAGAGGCTTAACTTTACTACAATTATCCTAATCTATTTTTTTTTGAAATACACCATCAAAAAAATCAAACCCACACATAATTAAAGAGCTGTGATGAATAGGGCAAGTCCCAGCTCATTTTTACTATTTTCGTTGCACAGTTTGGAGAAACCGAGAGACCTTAAAGTTTGGAGGCTGGCCATACATGACCAAACTTCACCCGTGTTCCACGGTAAACGATAAGATGGAAATGTTGGATTCCAGTTAGCTTGCAATTAGCGGTATCATTAAGCCCTTAATCAATCTGGGTCCCACCTTGGCTACTGAGAGACGATATGACATGCCTTATTGTCCCGTGCGAACAACGAGTGAGAATTAAAGAGGCCAACATCATTTTCCTGAACCTTGCACGTGAGGCACTCGCCGTGTCAGTGCCGTCTCACGTAGTCACGTGCGAGGCATCCGATACCTCTTGTCTCCCGCTTCGAAGATCTTGCCACGTCTGCATGCTCCCATCCGACCCAATTATAATAGGCACGGGTGCACACGTGTGGAGCTGCACACGGGCGAGAGGGAGAGAGAAGCCAAGTAGCGGGCAAAAAGGCAAGGAAGGCGGGGGATATTGGGATTCCGTGGGCACGACAAAGGGAGGATGCCATGAAAGCTGTTAGAGATAAAAAGGACATTTTACTTCAGTGTTCACGCCGGTCAACACCGGCAAAGTGGTGTTTTGAATCACGATATATTATTTTAATTGGAAGCAGTTTGGTGTAGTTTTTTTTTTTTTTTGGTTGGGGGGGGGGACATAGCAGGGTGTCATCTGTCATGTAATTGTAATAAGTGACAATAAATTATAATTTTAGCTAAATATTTCTTTCATGCCCACTTGCTTAGTATTTGGTGGATCAATTTCTTCTCCGGTTATGAAGTTTAAAATGGTGCTCTAAGCTTAGGGCTCAATAACTTTGGATGAGCCATTCCAAATTGCAAGGTTCTAAAGAACAAGTGACTGATCAGTTTATGAATGAAACTAGGATATTTTAGTGTTTTGGCGGGCTTGGATGAGTTGGATTTTGATCTTGTTTGTGAACGGCGAAGAAAGAGAAAAGCCTTAGCAGTCGGCCCGATTTGTAAGACAAGAACCAGGCTGAGAAGGATGCACCCTAAAATACATACTAAGTAAAACCCTACGATTAGAATAGTTTGTGCAACTCTACCTACTATGATAAAGCATACGCTGGATACATCAATATCGAGATCAAACAATATTAGCGAAAATTTTGTTTTGGAATGTGATCCATAAACAAGGAGTTTCCAATATGTATGATTTCTATATAAATATTTCAAATTTTATACTTCATATCCAATATTTTAATATTTTTATTATATGAAGCTAATATTTGAATTTGATAGTGTGCAAGTAAAATCATCTTTTCAGTCAAGCATATATCATAATTATACGTAGTTTATGTGCATGCTTCTTGCTAAAAACTAGTGAAGACAAAGTTTGTGAATTATAGGTTCTAGGCGAATCATGTGATGCGCTACAAATTACGAAGGCCCTACTTGCAAAATTTTACTTTTAAACAAGACATATAGTTTCTAGGGTTTTAGCAAAAATAGTTTTAATTGCTTGTTTCGGATGAACTCCAGGGGTTTAGAATTTTTTTTTAAAAAAAAAATAATTTATAAAGGGGATGGCTCAAGATTTTGGGTGCAGCCTCGCCAAAGCCCAAGGCGGTGTCAAGGACCATGCTCTTCCCCACATGGGGCTACAAAGAAGGAACCAAGACTCCTCGGGACACCCCCTTCCTCGCATTAGTTTAGGATGGTGGAGTTTTCGAGTCTTTGGACTTGGTTAAAGGAGGGGAGGGGGATGGGAAACACTAAAAACAGCACCCACGTTCCCCTCCACTCTTTCTTTTTATTTATTCGTCCCCTCCGTCCAAGTGTAGTGTAGTGTAGCCCTCCATGAAGTAGATATATACACCAATATATACTCCATCTGCTCCTGCGATCCTCCATAAAAACTATCCATCTCCAACCCCTTTTGCCACTCGTTTACACTCAACCCTCTCAGACTTTCATTCCCTCTTTCTTTCAAAGTTCATGCTGCTCTGAACATGGTGGGTCCTTCTCCTAATTAACCTCTCAACTCCAGAAGGCTGTTTTGCTTTTGCTCAGAAGCCCTGTTTTTATCCTGAATTCTCTTATGTTTGTTAGGGAATTTGGAAGCCAGCTTGGTTGGAGGCTCTTGACACTCAGAAGTTCTTCGTGGCTTGTTCTCTTCACGAGAACGCGAAGAAGAATGAGAAAAACATTTGTTGTTTGGATTGCTGCACTAGTATCTGCCCACATTGCGTGCCATCGCACCGCTTCCATAGGCTGGTGCAAGTCCGGCGTTACGTTTACCATGATGTTGTGAGACTAGAGGACCTCGAGAAGCTTATAGACTGTTCCAATGTTCAGGTTGGTTAGCTCAGTAAGATCATCTGGCAATAGAGAATTATATTTGCTTGATAGGTTTAAAAGAAAAGCATTCATCTTTCGCTGTTTTCGCCTCTTTTGCAGTCGTATACTATTAATAGCTCCAAGGTGGTGTTTCTCAAGAAGAGACCTCAGAGCAGGCAGTTTAGGGGATCTGGGAACCTCTGCACCTCCTGCGACAGGAGCCTTCAAGAGCCTTATATTCATTGTTCTCTGGGATGTAAGGTAATCAACAAGTTCCATATTGCATATTGTGTGCATGTTCCATCATATATCCAGCTAAATGGTACTTAATTTTTTCAATGCTAGTTTAATAATGCTAATACTTGAATCTTTATCTTTTTTTAGGAAAATGTATGATAAATATCATTACACCCTGGATAAGTAATGAACACAAACTCTATGGTAACTTTGATGGTAAATCAATCTATAAGCAGAAAATAAGATCTTAGCTAAGAAATTTATATGGTAGTTTTAGTTCAAAGGAGTACATATGATCAGCTCTCATCTTTTTTTTTTTTTTTTTTGAGGGGAGAGTGAGATTCTCTCATCATGATGATGATCCTTAATGAATTGGTGCCAAGTTCTGGCTGAATCAACTTGGGTAAGTCATGATACAAGGGACACCGACTCGTCAAAGGGAAAACTAGAGAATTGAAGAATTCTGGTTCATGCAATCAATAAGCAGTAATTTGAGATCAGCTTGACTTCCAAATAGTTAGATAATGAATTTGATACAAGAAACGGCAAAAATCTTCAAGGCGCAAGCCAAGAGCTAAGCTCAAAGTTCGCACATAACCTTTACCGGTCGAGACCTTCTAGTTGTATGTAAACAGAGATCAACAAATATGCTCTAAATCATGACAACCGTTCAAGCGATTTAAATTTACTTCTTTGTAGGTGGACTACATACTAAGGCAAAAGAAGGATCTTTCCCCATATTTGAGGACATGCGAGGCACTTCAACTGAGTCCAGACTTCTTCTCTCCCCATGATGCCGATGATGAGGCCAATGAGACCACCCAGTCCACTGTTGTGGAAGGTGAGGAGCCCATAGGCTCATCAGACTCGGAAAATCTAAGTATTCCGTGCACCGAGTTTTTCCGCAAGAAGAGAAGTAGGCTCGCTGCTTGTTCAAGGTCAGCAAGCAGTGTTTCTGATGAGGACATGGTTACAAACATGAGCAGAAGGAAAGGCATTCCACATAGATCTCCTCTGTGCTAAGGGCTGATTCTTTTGACTGCTTCTATATCCCTTCTTATTAAACAGATCAGCTTTTTCCTTTTTCTATGGTTTCTGATTCCAAGCTTTCAATGTAAAGTTTCCAAAGGCTATTTCAATCAATTATTCAAATTTATCATGAAATGGAGCTCTTATTATTTAAGCTGTCTTTCAGACTTCTCCAGCGATTTTGCACTTAGACATTAATAAAAATGTGGTTTCAGTAGAACCTCTGCAAGCTCTTGAGCAACTAGATATATTTATATGAAAATAAGTGAACATCACACAAGTCTTTTTACTGCCATATAATTTTACTGAATCCTTGTCCTTACTCCTTAGGTATTTTAAATGTTACAGAAAACATGTGTGCTTCACGGTGTAAGGAAAAATGAGTAATTTGGAAGACCCATTCTCCTTTTATGCAACCAATCTCGTCGATTAATTGGAGCCTCCAATGCAACTCCTAAAATTCGGCAGATAAATGATTAAAACCTGTAGAGCCTTGACGCCACTCTATCTGTCAACTATGACACAGAAATCCTTCATAGTTGAGCAAATATGCAATGCTTATGTGGGGACATCCTTCATACTAAATCAAAGCTGTTCACATATAGGGTTAACTGAATTTTTGGCAAAAATAAAGGTTCGAATTCAAATTCTGTTATTTTTTTAAAATTTTATGATGAAGATAATTTAGGATCAAGATATTGATAAAATGATGAGATCCACAATATACTGATCATCAGGACAAGACTTCCACGCTTTCATATTTGAGGACACTGTAAGCACACTCCTCTGAATTTGGGCAAGTATCCTTTGCACTTTGTTTAGAGAACCAACAAATTTATCATAAGTACAGTGCTGCAAAGCATCTCATCATAGACCTTCGATTTTATCTATCAGCACTTCTGTCAGTCATTTTCTATGTCGTATTTCCTACGATCTCAGAAATAGAATTTTCACAATAAGGTGAGATCATTCACAATGCAGCATTTCACTCGGAATCCTAATTAATGGAATGAACTCTATCAACTTAAGGAAGGATCTTTTCCAGCCTTAATGGATCTTCTCGTGAATCCTGAGACTTGTTATCGCCAACTCTGAAAGACCTTTTCCTTATATCTTTGCACAAGTAGTTCTGTGTTTCCATTATGAAGTTCTTATTCCTAGAAGCTTTTTTGTTAAGAAAATTTTCAACTGAAGAGCCTGCTTTATAGTAAATACACAGCCCAACGCAACCAGTATGTATTAGATGTAACAATGCTGCATTTTTTCTGGCTTATTCTATATTAGTTTACAAGAAAAGAAGTGAGTCTTTACGCAACGGGTGCAGAGTATTTTATGACAGTTCGGAACTTACACTAATGGAGACTAATATGCAAGGCATGATCAGATTATCTCAAGATCAGAATGCGAAATTATTTATTTTATCCTCAAAAAACTCCGGGAAGAGTGAGAGATGGGGTTGATTTGTCCTGTGCCTTGCGACCGTATGATTCGACACAGCTGGAAAGCTCAGGAGAAGCACTTTTGTGTGTCATTGTCTCAGTTTTATACCTTTATTATATGCAACCTGTTCTTATTAAAACCTTAAAATCTTTGTCACTCTCCCATGATGAAGATTTTAAAAAGGTACTAGCATCGCGAAAGGGAAGAGCCTCTTTGACTTTGACTGGAACCAGAATCTTCCAAGGGTTACTTTGAATACTAACTGCTGTTATAATTGTAACACCATTATAAGAGTTATTGTTGCAGATCCAGTCTCATTATATGTTAAAGATCAGATGCATACCTGAGGTAGAAAATTTTTCAGAGAAGAAATTTAGTAGAGTTTTGCACCTTGATATAAGTTTAGTACTCAGTATGATTCCTAGTAGCAACAGAAAAAGACGTTGAGTATTTTCCATTTTTTTTTCATTTTCCCTTTTCTTTCTGAGAATTCAGATGGGGCATTAGAACTTCAACAAGGACTAGAAATAAATGTAATAATGTTCTACAAGGATGTCAAATCTGTTAAAATTGGAGCATATTTTAAATTGCTTGATATTTTAGAAGATAAGATTTTTTTTTTTTTTTAGTTTGTGAGAAATCAACTTGGTTTAATAGATAATATCTGAATGTCTGGTAATTACCTTGTGCTGGCCATTAGGAGGGTGGATGGAAATTTCGGTGCAGAACTAGAATGTTTCGAGCATGACCTCATTCACTATATCAAAGCAGTGATGAGAATACTTTTTGCAACCACATTCTTCCTGTAAAATCCAGAAAACTTAGAAAAGGTTTGTTTTGGTAATGATGGAAATATTAAGATTACTATTTGAATCAAACTAATGAATTGCCATCAGTGCTCTCTGATAATTTTGTTGAGCGGCATATTCTCTGTAAATACTAGACCTTTCATATCATTTCTTAGAAGTTCTGTCTAGGTAGTCATAGAATTTGTCCTCATTCTACGTGTCCTTCTGCACAGGACGAAGTGATCTTCTTATGTGGCCTTTGCATGTCAATGGCAAATTAAAATGTTCTTCACTACTTCATCCTAAATAACTCATCTTCAATGCTCCACATAAAGCATTTCATTTCAATGCTATTCTTATTGGTTTTTCTCTCACAACCCCAGCATTTTCATGCTTATTTTATGTGCATAAAACCTTTTTATAACCAGAAAGCAGATACATGCAACATCATGAAAATTAGTAGTCTTATAAAAGTTACCTTTCAAGTTTCAACATCTGCAGCGATCACATAACACCGCATTCTAATCCTATCAAGAATGTTTTCTTTGATCTCTTGATTGCATGTCCTATGTCCTGGATCCTGGATGATGAAGATAATCAGACAGTCTCATAATCAGATGATCGATTTTGATTCGTCCTTTAGAATTGCAACTCGCAAAATTTTAAATCTCTCTTTGCAGAAAGGGTCAGGCGTGCAAGATAGCTAGATCATCCTTTGCTTCTGTAAGCAGTAGCATATGAAATATTTGGAACTGGAATATTACTTGAGGAACTCAGAAAAGTATGAAGCGAGTAAGAATTATTGAGGAAACATAGCTGAAAATATGAATCAACCTGCTTGCTCAAAGAGAAAATGCCGAGAAAGTTAAAATTCTGAAGTGGCAGGCAAGTCACTCAAGTCTGCCATTTTTAGTGAGGACATAACACATTTTAATTGGATATATCCATCATCATGGCAATGGGTTGGCAGACATTTATTCACTTGAAAGACAAATAGAGGCATCACAACAGTCTGCAACACCCACCACATTGGCACATAAAAACCTTAAAAAGCTATCTTAAACTGAATTTTAGGATGCAAGATGTTTTTTAAAGATAAAAGTTGGATGCAGGAAACATGATAAGAGAAAAAAAAACTTCCAGAGTAGAAAGAGTGCTAATTCTGCTTCATGAACTCATGGCACTGGCAAACCATATTCTCCGACAAATCCAATGGAATAGCAGTGTAATAGGATCCAGATTTTGCATATTTTCTTGAATACAAGACACTCCCACAGCTCACATCTACAAGTAGATCACCTGCTACAGGCTTGAAGTAATCCTAAGCCAAACTGGCAAAGTCAATTACAGGCCTAAATTTCCTCAAAAAAATTACGAACCTGAAATTTGTCAATCATTTGTAGTCCCTCCACTACAATGGTGTTCTGATCTTTGTGTGAGACAGCAATATGTTTTCTTTTTGTGCATCACCAAAAAAAAATTATGCACAAGAAAGATGTCTGGTAGAATTCAAAATCAATCAAAATTTACTACATACGCTTAAAAGTACAGAAAATCTTAACTAAACAATGGCAAGGGAGGATTTCTCAAATTAAGTTTTTGATCACATAAATATGATGGAGGTGTGGAGAAGCACAGAAGGCAAGGAAACAACCTCTTCGTCAGGACCGGGGACGCCGCTCCCGAAAGTTTTGACGCCATTCTCTTCCATGGAGGGATGAGACAACAGGTAAAATGATAAAAAAACAGAAGAGAGAGAGAGAGAGCATACGGTCAGCAAATGTTAACTCCAAAAGAGGATACGTATAAAAATGTAAATAAGGTGCGCCCACTAAAGTGAGAATACTATAAAAAATATCATATGAAAACAACATAAGAAATTTACCTCAAACATAAATACATCTAGCAAATCCCTTCCTTCCAGCTTTGATGAAAAGCATCCTTTCCAAGTCTTCTGCACTCCCTCGATCTTACATTGCCATACTATCTGCATGTTTTTAGTTTAATATACTAATAAGAATCCATTCCTTATTACTACATTAAATAAATAAATTAATCATTCTTCTTTTAGCCTTAGGACTAAGGCCGGAGAAATCGATACTGGACACTGTGCCGATTTTCCGATGGTATAAGTCGGTACGGGCCATACCAAACCACAAAAGGCACAATACCATAGAAGAGAGAAAAAGAAAAGAAGGGGAGCGAGAGAGGGGCTGGCAGAGAGTGGCGGACGTCAATGGAGGCCGCGGTAGGCAAAGCTGCGGCCGGTTCTCCTATTTCGAACAAAACAAGAGTCCGGCCGCAGCTTAAAAAATTTTGCAATTTTTAAGTAAAGTCGGCCTCCGCCGGTGTTCCGACTTCTTCCTCTCTCTCTCCTCCATTCACTCTCTCTTTTCTTCTCTTTCTTCGGCTTCGGCAATGAGTCTCGTTTCTATTACTGGAACCGTATGACTACCGGTGAGCTACCGGTATGGCTCGGAACGACCAAAACCGTCCGGTTTGGAATGGTACCACCGACTTTGCTTAGGACTCATATCTTGATGTGTCTTCGCAAGCAGTCTATTAATCATAAAGAACAATAACAACACCAACAACAAAGCCTTATGCTGCCATGGGACCTATCGAGCACACAATTTTAACAAGAATGCTTCACCAGGATTAAGCAAAATCTTGTTATCAGCTATTAAACAAAATCCATCATAATCCAGTTGGTAATGCGTAGTCCTTCCTATAGATTCATGTACTGAATTGATTAAACAAGATTCAAACGTCTTTTCAGTAAAATAAACAACAGCATGTAATTCATTAAGTTGGCTTATGAATCATTTTCTTTCGTGGAAAGACTTAATGGCGTCTCCTTTCTCGCTAAGTACGGAAATACCACCAGTGACTTGCAACCATTGTGGAAGAGCATTTGGCATCATTGCAGGATTGCAGCTATACTTTTTTTTTCACTTAATTGTTTGCATACTCTGCTTTTATTCTCAATGGTATCATTGTTTTTTACTGAATTATTAACAGCAATGGCAATGCGGCTCTAGTTGTGTACTGAAAGTAGCACATTTCATATGCTTCATATTGGTTGGACAAAGCTTATTTTAGCATGAAAGCACATTTGTCAAACCTAGAACAGCCAAAGCTTGTAAAATGAGGATTCAGAGGGGAAGAAGGCACACTGTAAAGAGCCAGTTAATTTATTCTCATTCTTAATCGCTACAGTTCGCAAAATATGGGTACTTTAGCATGATATTGATTTATATATTTCCTGAAGCCTAGGATTTTCCAGGTGAATATTTCTCGAGGAACAAAGCTATTGTGATGCAATAATGAGTGCAACAGACACCGCATATCTGTATAGCGGACGTACAAATATGCAAGGCTATTGATTATATAATCTCAAGCAATAATGATAATTCTTTGATCAATTTAAATCAAGATCTTAAATAAAAAGTTCTCAAAATCAATTGTTCCAATATAACATAAGCTGAAATATACCAACCAATTATTATGATTCAATTCAAATAAAATGTTCAAATTAAACTTGTCCAACTAGTCTAAATCAGAAGTCTAGTAATTATGAATATTTTCTTAGTGCACTACCCAAGTCTCAAGCAATCATTGGTAAGGATCTAAAAAAATAGAAAAAGATAAAATAATGAGTTGCACTAGCCCAGTAAACAACATAACACAATAAAGTAGGGCTAAGCATGCCAAATAAATAGATAATAGCTAGATACTGACCGAAAATAAATCAAATTTTCGTAAAACACACACACACATATATATATATATTTAACAACTGATACTAGTGACCCAATATCAGGCTATGGCCACGTAATCCAGTAGCATGGGTCAAATAGCAGATACAAGGTACACAAAGTGCCACATAACAGATACTACTAGTTTCTCAGATTATAAATCGACAGAGCTAACGAATAATCTCTATTAGCAGGGCCAAATGATAGTCGTACTGAAAATACATATATAAATAAATTTCATATTTTATCCAATCATATTTTCCAAATTTTATAACATAATACATAATATGTTTTAAAATAATTACCATCGTAACAATAACATACCCGACCCATTTAACCAAGTATAAAACAGATATCATAATCAAATTTAATAAACTAATTATTATTTTACCAAAAATCAGAAAACATACTTTGAAGCATTATCTTACTTACCTCTTTTTGCTTCAAAATTCTACTTCAGTTAGATGAGACAGGTTCGCTAGCTTTAATATCATTAAAATATAATTAGTTTTATCATTATCTTAGAAGTCAAGCAAAGTTAAAAATTAAAATACTATTGCAGAAACAGCCTTATGCCCAAATCAGGATGAAAAAAATGCAAAGTCGATTAGATGGTGGTACCCGACTACATAGATTGGTATGAACAAGGTAAACTGAACTGGTCAAGATTAGACATGATTTAAGTGACTCAATGAAGGTCAATGATAATCGAATTCCAAAAAGACATGATAAGGGCTGAGATAATGGGTCAGCCTATCGCCCAGATGCTAGGGCAGTTCAGAGCTTCCACAATAGAGTCAGTTGGGACTCGAACAAAAGAAAGACAAAATCTCAAACCAGGATCTCTAGTCATGCTTAGAGAGAGAAAGAGAGAGAAAAGAGAGAAACAATATAGAAAAACAAAGAAGAAGAAAGAAAGAAAAAAAGAAGAGGAAAGGAAGGAGGAAGAAGAAGAGGGAGAGGGCCACGGTTAGGTCGCCCAGGTGGTCAATAATTGGAAGGCCGGCGACTGGTAGTAGGGCGACCGACGATGGGGCGACCGACCACAGCGCTACCAACAAAAGAAGAAGGAAAGAAAAGGCCAAAAATAGGGGTTCGGTTGTTCCCCTTTTCCCTCCATGGTTTCTCTAACGATGAGCTCCGTCGGCATCCTAAAACGGCATAAGGGGACAAGTCTCCATCTCCGGCGACAAGCGCCGGTAGTAGAGGAGGCTAGAAACAAGAACAACTAGGGTTTTTGGATCTAAAAATAGAGGATTAACAGGGCCTTTAATTCTCAGATTTTTTTGTCAAGAACTCGATTAGAAGCGAGACTTATGAACAAGTAAAAAGAGAAGAAGAAGAACAAGGCTCACACCTGCAATTCCGGCGAAGTTTGGTTGCGTTTTCCGGCGAGCATAGGGAGCTTAAGCCGTCAACAATCTAAAGAGAAAAAGAGAAGCAGACTACGACAAATGCGAGGATCTTCTGATGAGGAAGAATTAGGGAGCTTAAGGGTTTAAATAAAAGTGGAGACTAGGCTTATCCTAGCCTTCAATGGAGCTCATGGTGCAGGAGGACTCTTCCTCCGCCATGCTCTACCAGGGGTTTACCCTATTCTTGATTCGAAATAGGCTTTCGGGCCTCTATTTTGGCACCGGACTGCGCTAATAGGCCAGCCCAATAAGGTCAGGCCTCATAAAGAGCCCGGTACTCAGCGAAACGAACAAAGGTCATGAAACAAAGCCACATTTGAGATAAACTGCTATACACAATGAAGATCACATGTACATTTCTAATTCTAATGTGTAGTCAACCAATTTAAAGAAAAAGAATTTCAGCAATTAAGCACTTACTACCATAGAATACATAAAAACCGAAAACTGAGAAAGGCAGCTGGACATCAAGAACAAGCAAGGTGGTCAATAACATTGAGAGCTTCAACTTTCCTACGTACAGCCACAAACCAAATCCATGAATCCTTATGCCTACTATTTTGGATCCATAAGGTAGAATTACGTTAATACAAGTGCAAAAGGAAGATATTTATAGTCATACCTATATAGCTCAGCTCTAGTAGGCTTAAACTCATTGCACTCTTTCTGTTCCTGAAGTAATAGTCAGATCCAAGTAGACATCTTTGCTGGAGAATGACTTGGTGCATTTCAGACACTTGAACCCAGAGCTATAGATTGCTGGCCTGCAGCTCATGGAAGATAAAACAATTACAGAATTCAGGCGTTTAATGAACTTTTCCATGTTAAAACACAAGTAAATATATTCTTAGAAATTTAATCCTGAAGGTCCTTTTCTCATCAGCCATTACGAAAACAATTCAAGTTCCAAAGAGTCCTGTTTAGTTGAGTACTCTGAAAAATCCAACAGGCCATATAATTTTACGTGACCATGCGAAAGCAGCGAGAGCATAACAAAACTCCAGGAGGATTACGGGTGCAGTGAGAATTGCTGCATTCAATTAATTTTGTGGAGCAGGGAAATGGAGTCACAAAGACATGGCTTTACCAGCTCGTGCATAAACCACAAAGACATCACTTGGGCCAAGAGTCTGTCAAGCCACCCTACTCAAAAAGCGTGCGACATTTTGATGGCAGTGTGGTGGGTAATGGAGCTCGTGGAGGTGCTGCTTTTGTTATTAGAGATCATACTCGTAAGGTATTGGCAGTGGGTGAAAGAAAGCTTTTGGATACAATTATTTCTATGGTCGAACTCAATGCATGCTATATATCGGCTTCATGCCTTATCTATATGGCAGGGTGACTCTTACATGATCATTAACTGCGTCAACAAGCTGCCCCAGCCTTACTCGATGCTTATCCATTTCTCTTTGATGTAATTGGTGGATGCTAAGGCAAAAAATTTCCAAACTCAATGTGGACTATTTTGGCCATTACGAGTAGGGCTAGACAAGCTCCAAAAGCAGGATCAACCATATCGGGATGTTGAGTCGTAGGCCAAACTTTCGAATGCCATAACTTGGTCATACAACGTCTGATTGAGATGATCTTTTTTTTTTAAAAAAAATGGATAGTTTTTCAAGATCAACGATATGACGCCACGTACTTTAGGGAGTAAAGCTCCTAGCCATCGAGATCAAATTTCATCATTTGGGATATGAAATGGACCAGTCAAACCAAAAATTTTCTTTTCGAAAAAGACTTTGATCGAGCATAGCTCTTTACCTGAGAAGAATCGAGCGAAGCGACAAAAGGTAGAGTTAATATAGAAGTCCAGATCTACCTCTTCAAAATATTTAGTTTTTTTCTAAAATATTTCTACTATTGATATTTATTTTAGGAGAAAGTTCTATTAAAATTAGAATGAGGAATTTGACTCAAATTGTGTAAAAACAAATCTCACCATTGTAAATAAAGGCTATGTACCTTGGTTTTTTAATCATCAATGAAAGGCAAGGAGACTTTAGCCCTACTTTTGCAATTTTTTTAATCTTCTTCTAATTTTTTTTGAGTGGTTTGAGTTGAGCGGGTGGAAGAAAATCTTTCTTTTTCTCGATCGGATTATATGTCATAGGGCATCCTACATATTTAGAGAGGAGAATAGATACGTGGATTCGATGGCATCACATGTGGCTATCACTCTTTTGCTTATCTTTGGACTTCCATTGATGTATGCCCACTGGAGCTTAGAAACATGGTATTTTGATGCTGCTGGATGTGCTTACACTAGCTATGTATGACATGTAAATCCATCAACCTCATCGGAAAAAAAAAAAGAGAGGAAGAAGCACATAACATTTTGCTACACGCTAATAGAGCACAAGAATGCAAGCCTCAATGAGCTCATCTAGCATGCCATATGCAGGTCGCATTGAGTTCATATGAACAAAAACCAGATATCAATGATTAGAATTGACCGATTCAACAAAGTCATATTATTTAATATGATTTTAGGTATTTTGGCATATCATATGCAATGCAGGTTATGAAAGACAACAGAAAGCTTCACCAGGGTACCCTATAGAATTTGTGTTGGAAGGAATAGATGAAACATGATATTTAGAGCTCAAAAAAAAAAGAAAAACCAAATATTTGAGAAGATAGAGGGAAGAGAAAATACAACAAATGCAAATTTACTTAGTTCAACCACAAGCCTATATCTACAAGCGAGAATAGAACAGAGATTCTACTATAATAAAAAAAAAATAGAGTATAAAAATAGAGCTACCTCTCAACAAAATTCTAGTTCTATTATATCCAATTTCTCATGCTTTACTAAAATGAGACAAAAGAAGATGTATATCAAAACCGATCTAAATCCGTACCGTAGAGGCTCCACTCCTGCACCTCCAAATGAGGTCAGTGGTAGAATTCAAACTTGACCCTTCGTAGCCACCATAGATCTCACAAAAAATTTCAATCAATTTTTTCTCTAAATTTATTGAATTGAATCATGGAGCGGGGTGGATCAAGAAGTTTAAGGCATATTTACAATTTGATTTATACAATATATGAGAATTGCACACATGTCATGTACATAAACCAGTATGATGAGGGTGAAAGATTCCAATATTTGGTGAAAAAGTGGAGTCACTTCGAGGTGGAGTCATGCCTAAAGATATTTTGATTATAACGGATGCTGTGGATATTGTTGGTTTATGCGTCAATTTTTTTTCTGATATTCAACATTTGTATGATAAAGTAATGACTAATCTAGAGTCATTGCATATATAGAAAAAGAGTGAGCGAGAGCTTGAGGTGAGGTTGCATATTATGTAGACTGTAGTCATGACTATGTTTTGATGATTACAATACTTTATTAACACAACTATTGTAATGATTTTTCTTATATTAGCTATCAATTAGTTTAGGACAAAAGGTATGCATTGTCATTACGCCTTTTAAGCTCTTAGCTTCACCTAGTACCACAGAATTTTTGATGATTACAGTACTTTATTACAAGCAATGCAAGTAAGTATTTCTAAACATGTAGGTTTTATTTTTCTCTTCTTTTTTGATGGATGGTTACGATCACAATAAATGAAGCATCAAATATTTGGTATTAATATTGGATGATTGGAATTCCATCAACAAATTGAGAGTATAGGGTATTTTGATGGTCGTAGTCACATCAAACTAACAAACTACATAATATCTGTATTTTAACTAACTATGAGGACAAAGGATTGTTTGATGGCCACTTATGATTTTGTGATTAATTAAATGCTACTTGTCGTTTGATTAAATGTAAAGAAGAATGAGCATTTTTAGCTGATGATTATAAATTTTTGACAATAAAAAACTCACAACAGAATAACTTTTTTTTTAATTATTTTATTTAGACGGATTCTTTATACAGTACATATATGAATACACTCAATATAACAGAATCGCATTTGCACTCAATATGAAACAAGCCCATTCATACCTATTTAATTTTTATGATAAAGTAATGGCCATTACTTCTAGTTAGTGCTTCTCATGTTTATTCCAATTTTTGCATGAATAAATATGAGAAAAAAATCCATCCACTATTTCACTCCGTTTATAATATAAAGTTTAGACAAGCTAATAACAGAATTGCCATTTGCTCGAATGAGACGCAACAGCCAATGCAGGGCTTTCCGAGGACTCCTCCGACTTCCCCCTATTTATTGAATTTTTCCGTTATGGTTTTTGAACA
This sequence comes from Phoenix roebelenii, assembly GCA_025769935.1. Taxonomy (NCBI): domain Eukaryota; kingdom Viridiplantae; phylum Streptophyta; class Magnoliopsida; order Arecales; family Arecaceae; genus Phoenix; species Phoenix roebelenii. Next base: position 12,957,994 of record JAOXJJ010000001.1, on the reverse strand, counting down.
TAAAATTGATAAATAAACTCCATATTCCTAAACCGACAACTTTCCTTACCCACAGTAGTAGCGTAACGAGTGAAACCCGTCGATCAGCCCAATAGAAAATGGGGAGTGCGTTGATGCCAATGACCTACTCGCACCCCGGAAACCCAATAAAAGGAACTCCGCCGCCGCCTCTGCGCCCTTCTCAAGCTAAGTTTTATGCTCCATTGCCTCCGCCGGTTGGTCTCCGTCCCGCGACCCTTCTTCGCTCCTCCGCCCCTCGCCACCCCTCCTCGCTTCCTCTCCGCCGTCCTCTCGCCACCGCCGGCGTCCGCCATGGGAGAGAACCGCGCCGGCGAGGCGAAGGGCAAGGCCAAGCCCAAGGCCTCCAAAGACGAGGCCTACCTCGAGGCCATCATCGAGAAGCGCATCCGGATGTTCGAGTCCATCCAGGCCCAGCAACTCGCCGAACGCCAGAAAATCAGCGGGGAACCCATAAAGTAAGTCTTCTCTTCGTTGGATGCGTAACTCCATATCTGGATTTAATGCGAGTTCTTTAATTATTTTTTTACCCTTTTTTGTTGTTTATTTTCAATTCACATACTTCGAGATCTTAGATTCTTTGAGTTCGTATACCGGTATTCCAAGAACTGGTATTTTGGTTAGGTCAGGGATGGTGGATCATGACTTGGATTCTTTGCTTTGATGTGGTTAATAAGATGAATGAGTTGGTTGCATTGGTTTTGATGTGGTTAAAAGGAACTCTTCTTTTCGGTATGCCTACCTCCATCTCTGGCTTGAATGCGAGTTCTTTATATTCTTTTGCCGTTTTATTGTTTAGTTTAATCCAGATATTTTAAGAGCTTAGATGTGTAGTCTATGATTCTTTGAGTTCGTGTGATGGGATTCCAAGTGTTTTTGAACATTCTCCGTTAGGTCAGAAATGATGAATTATGAGTTAGGTTCACTGCTTTGTTGTGGTTAATAATACAAATAAATTGGTTGGATTGATTCTGGGCTCTTTGAAATTGGACGTGAGCATCCAATTGATTTATCTTGTCCCGTCCTAATCCTTTTCTGTTACTTTGGCAGAGAATGGTGCTAGGTTTTTATCTCAAACATGGTGATTAAAGATTATGATACTCGACTGTCTTTTGTGTTCTTTCTTTCTTGGTGACATACAAGTATCTATTCTTTTACGGCGACTTCGGCCTTTTACAGTTCACATGGGCAATTGGAAGTTGAAGATGTGAAGGGGTGTTAAAAAGTTTAACAAGATTTAAGTTAGGGCTAATAGTTTTGCAGGGTAGGGGTGGGGCGGGCAAGGTACCTGTGACTTTCCATAGTGAAGGGGGTCAAAATAGGCAATCTTTGGCTTAGTGTATAGAGGATACCCTGGTGTGACTAATTTTATTTATTAAGTAATTGGAAACTGTTTTGAGTGGACAAGATGTCCTATTTCGTGCCAATGCAACTATGAAGTTTTTCTTTAGAATTGCTATGAGAATGGGAAAATTCTCTTGTTATTCTATTAACCGTTAGTGGCTGCACGTTAAAGAAAACCAGAAGTTGTTATAATGTCAGAATTGTTAGATTTCATCTCATGTTCTGTAACTTATTAATTGCTTGGGAGTTAAAGATGGTCTTAAACGAAAAATGTGGCCTAAAATTCTCGACAGTATTAGACGTAGCTTTGCTCGTGGCAGTCATTTCATTCAACTATCTAAGTGTGATTCTCAACAATATTTCTCAACAATAAGCAGCCTATGAAACCTTCATATCTATAGAAACCAAAGCATATTGCTTGAATGATTTTTTAAGGCAATATGGCTGAATTTGATATAAAAATTGCTGGGAGAACTTGCTAATCTTTTTCAGACATTTGAGAATTTGACACTGAGCACCTTTTAATATTTCATCTCACAAACTTAACAGTGCTGATATCAGCCATTATGCTTCAATTATTAATGATATTCGTTTTCATATGGACATTGTTTTTGTCTGAAAATTGCATTTCACTTGTTACATTTTTTGCATCTATATATCGCATTCTAGAATAACATTGTCCGATGGGACAACCAAGGAGGGCAAAAAGTGGATGACATCACCCATTGACATTGCTCAGGGAATTTCAAGTGGCTTGGCTGCAAGTGCTTTGATAGCTCAAGTACGTATTTGATTCATTACATCACTTTTTATATTTTACATGTTGTCATAGTGGCTTTAGATTCCTCGATGGACTTCTTTTGATGGGAGAATGCCTGCATGGAAGATAGTGAAAAGCTGAAAAATCCTAACTAACAAACCATCTTCTGTCTGCCCAAAATTGATGGCTTGGTTATCCTACCATGCAGACTGAGATCCTTAGTGACATCACATGCTAACATATAAATGGATGAATAATCACGAACCGACTTAGCACTTGACATTTCACCACTAAAGGTCACTTTATTAATGACATAAATGGCTTTTCAGGCACTTTTACCCACGTGAACTGCTTTTTCATTGGTCAATCTGCTCATTATAATTTTTTTACTTACTGCAGATGCTGCTACCCGTGGCTAAACAATGTGAATGCATTATACGAGTTTGTTCTGCTTTTTCATCACTAAACTTGCTTAATAACTATTTCTTTGGTTGTAACTTAAAATTACCTCTTAGCTACATATAGCAAAATTTCAATCCATAGATCTCTGACATCAAATGGAAGTATTCTTTTCTTGGTAATTATATTTTCCCCTTGATGTTATGCCTCATCTTTCCACATCAAACAGGTTTGAAAATCTTGTTTCTTGTAATAGTATAGTGCAAGGTTTTAAAAACCAGACCAAACCCCATAATTTTCCATTGGAAGGGTATGGCATTGCTACAGTAACAGACCGAAACTAACATATTTCTAAAATTGAAAAGTGAAAACCGTCATTACCCATTGGTACAGCTGATATTATCGCCAATATGCACCAGTATGGCCGGTATGTACCAGTACAATTGTTTCGGCATCCTAGCACTTGTATTGGTGCCAATTTCATGCTAGAATGGCATGGTACCAATCATTCATCTGGTTTTGGCTGTTTTTGGAATCACGGTATACTGTTTTTCTAAGCTAAAAAGGTAGATTGATTGATTTCATGAGAGTTAAAGAGCAAAGAATATACAAAAGAATATTGTTTTTCAGATAGGCAATCAACTAAAACATAGGAATTTTAAAATGTTCATTAAAGAGTTCTTCTATAGAATTTCCCAGCTGTTGCTTTTCTATGCTCACAAAAAAAGAGATTCCGCTAATGTGCCGGTTGAAAAGTTCTTCTGATATTTTCTTTTTTTTTTGTCTTAAGGTAAATGGAACTCTTTGGGATATGACAAGGCCACTAGAGGGAGATTGTGAGCTGAAGTTGTTTAAGTTTGACAGCAATGAAGGGCGTGATACCTTTTGGCATTCCAGTGCTCACATTCTTGGACAGGTGCTTTCATGTTAGAGATGCAACTTCCTTCTTTTATACTTCTGCTGTAGTAATAAAACATGAAACTGCCCAGTCTAATGTTTTTTCATGTTCTTAGTCATAGTTCTTTTCTTTTATTTTCTTTTGAAATGTATTTATCTCCAGCATCCTTATGTTCATTCTGACCCTTGAGGTTCATAAGCAATCTGTTTACTTTTATGTGTTCTTTTACTAAATTTGACTACTGCTCTTTTAATGGCAGTCTGTTGAGATGGAATTTGGTTGCAAGCTGTGCATTGGGCCATGTACTACTAGAGGGGAGGTAATGAGATAATAGATCTTGACATGTTTCACATATTACCTGCAGTATCCTTTGTCTCTCTGAAGTTTATAGCTAGACTGATCCTATGCTTGTTGTCAAGTTGCTACTTGCCCCAAATTTGTTTTGCACAAATAAGAGTTGGTAGAATCTGTGACAGTATATTGCAACATTAAAAAGATTGCCTGAGTAAATTATCAGTGCTTAGTTAAAGAAATTGGCAAAGAGGAATAGTTAGTTATTAGTATTTACATACATGCATCGTCAAAATCTTCTGTACCCACAAGCATAGCCCACATAAGTTTGATGTGTGCAGGTGGAATAAGGATATCTAATTTGTGGTAGACTTGCTTATATTGTTGTCATTACCATAACTTTGTATAGGTTGCCGAATTATAGATAGCCGAAATACAGACTGCTAGTAATGACTTTGATGCCTCGTCCGTGTGTCTCTAGAATCTTTCCCTTGATGGCAATTGCCCCAACTAGTCCGTTTTACTGAATTCTGAGATCTTCCCGACTTTAGCAATCACTTCTTAATGTTTTAAACCACCTCTTTTTTAGTCAAGCTGGTTTTACACTACTAAATTCTGTAAAATGTGACATACCAACCTTTATTAACTTAAATACCATCAACTTAAATATACAGATTTTGTAAGCTGGAGTACAGTTGTTCATGTTTTCTTCTAGCATGAATTACATATTTTATAATTTTATTTTTAATTTTAAATTCATGCCTAAACTGGTAATTATACCATTTTGCATCTCATTTAACATCCTTATGTGTTTTCCTCCAAATTTTCATTATAAGTGCATCAGCCCTGCATAAGTTATGAAAGAAAAAAAAGGAAATGAAATTGTTTTAGATGGGAACTACTCATTTTACAACAGAACCTATGGAGGATGTGAGAAATACTTAACATCCAACTTATTTGGTGGATGGCAAGTAAGAGATTTATCTTCTTTGCCCCCATGGTTTTCCCAGAGTTCAAGGGACATTGAGTGTTGAGCCAGGGCTGTTACATGAGCAATCAAAGACTGGTCTCGAATGAGAAATAAAACAAGAGTCAGAGGGTAATTTACTTAATATTAGGATTACATGGTAAAAAAAATTCATGGAATTTGCATTAACCGAAAAATCTGTTCAGGCTTTATTCTGCTACATTTGTTGTAATGCTACTTCATTCCACATGAACATTTTGAACATTCTAATCATTCCTTGATCTTTTGTGAACAAAACCTTGTCTTGCAGTTGTATGTATCTAGATTCTGGCCATTGCTGGTTAATGCTTAGTTGCGTATCGATCAAAGTGACTTTAACTCAAACATGATTGAAAAAGATCTGATATGGTAGATATGGTCGCAAACCATGTTTTAGTGTCTAGGTCGGAAATTATGTATCCAAGTAAGAAATTACTGCTAAAATAGTTCAAAAAAGAGAATGGAATTGTATCCAACATGACCTTGTCTTCTCTATTTGTATATTATGGGGCTAAAATCTTGACTACTATATTAAATGGATCCAATATGGATGGTGTTTGATTCCGTCCTAAACATTTATAGCTTATATGATGGTTGCACATTTTTTTTCAAATGATAGTGACTTTATTATATGGTATTACTGGTGGATGCTTCAATTTGCCTTTTGTTATGAGCACCATGTTGATGTATCTGCATGCATACTCTTTGCTTATAAACTTTCGATCTCAAGATGGTAAAAATTAATATTGAAATCTACCTCACATTCATGTTTAGCTGACTTTGGCATGTTTATGTGAACATATGATTTGATCTAGTCCATTTGCAGGGTTTCTACTATGATGCATTCTATGATGACTTGACCTTGAATGAGGAGTATTTTGATCAAATTAAATCTCGTGCAAGCAAAGCTGCTGCGGTATGATTTTTACCCCAATATTACTCCCAATTTCCATGTTGTGTCCCAAAACTTTTCATGCATTCTGATAGTGCTTGATCTTGTTACTTGTATATGGTGCGATCCCTATTTTCAATTCTTAATAATGGAAAGCTCTCTAGGAAGGGTCTGTGACAATTTTATTTGTCAGTTGTGATATTTCTAGAGGCATTCACATGCGTTGGTTGATCATGTTTACATAAATAATCAAGGTAACATTACACTAATGCATTAGATTATCCTTCATGATAGCCTATAACTTCATGTTTAACTCTAGTTGGATATGAAAATAGTGTTAATTCGATGCTAGAAAGTAGAAAAGAATGTATCCAAGGAATTAATAGCGTCCGCTTGCAAATAACAAGGTCTAAGGTTTCAATTTCAAAGCAGATTATTTGCCATCCCTAGTGAACATGATTTTGTGTGTGTTAGAAAGATTTTGTTCAAAGAAAGCAAAGCTATGAAAAATATATTCAATTAAAAAAAGATTATGAAAATTAAGTACATATATAGGACACTTCTGGGCATGCTTTGTAGTATTGTTCTTTACAAACTTCTGCTATGCGTGCTTGGTTAGATCGTGCATTTGTCTGGTTTATGTCTTGCAAATGTAAACATTTTGTTATAATATGTAGAGACATATAGGTGATTACGAATTGCAATTGTTCCTTGAATTTATATTTTTCACTCTTGTATTCCTCGAATGTTTTCACTTATGCTGTTGAGCATTACAAGTCAGCAATGTGCTTTTGTAAGTTACCTTTTTGCCATATTAAAATATTTGTTAAGCAATAAGAAAGCATCAATGTAGCATTTATTAATAATGAGTGTTGAGGTCCAGACACATATTTGGAATCATTTCTGTTTTAATCACTTGTAAGAAGTCAAATGGGTGTTCTTCCTACACATTGAACTAATTTAGCAACTGAAAGTTGCTGAGCAAAAGTTACAGTTACAGATATTGCAATAATTTTATCACAATATAAAACAAAGTATATGCACATAGATTTAAGGACTCTGAGCAAGATATCATGCTTTCTACTTTTTATGCTCGTCCCCTGCTCTTCAAAAAGACAATTCAAAAGAAAGGCGAACAGGCTTGGATTGGCAACAAGCAGACAGCTCTCTATCATAGTGGCAAATGGGCTGTTTGCCTTAGCTACGACAAATAAGGCCCAACATATACAATCCATCAATGATTTGTTACGGAGAATGGAAAAAGTACACTGATTTCATAAGGATGCATGTCCAATACAAATAAATGAGAGACTATCTCCTATACTCCTCTAAAGTAAGGCTTTTTTGGTCGCTCAATCACTTTATCTATTAGTATCGACCATGTAGGAGTGGATAGCTGATGAGTAGAAGAGGCACAATGGGAATTGGCGGAGCAATTGCTCTTCCTATTTTATGTTTTTGGTATTACTGCAAACCATCTAAAAGAGTGAGTACCACTATCCAAAAAAAATTTAGATTGTGATTCCAATGCAGTGCCCCTATCCCCAAGACTTCTTTGTCCATGTGCTTCATTCGATTAAAGTGTCCCACTTATAGAGGAGCTATCACACTGATAAGCGGGCTGTATGCCCAGCAAACCATAAAGGTGGATAATGAACTAAGAACCTCCCACAATAAAAAACATGTTATGAAACTGCTGGTCAAACTTTCATTGAGAAGTAAGGGTTTGTAAGAGTAGGATAATTTTGTAAGTTTAAGGATTGGCTTGGTACCAAGTGCCATAGTCTATGCTGACAGTTAATGTGGAAAGAGTAGATGATAAAGCAGATATTGATCCATGTTCCAACCATGATTGGAGACCAGTGGTCCTTTATGTTGTATGCCCTATGAGATGGCCTTGATGTTCAGATTAATCACTTTGGGAGATTTTGCTCGACATATGATCTCTGCCTTATCCTAATGTTCCTCTAGGCTTATCCTTTATGCATAACAAGTTAATGAAGAGAAAAGGGCGAAGCTGTAGACTGAATCCTGTCTAGTAGATTTAATCTAGTATGATATTTATAAATCGACCTATGATACAAGCTGTGCACTCAATTTTGTTGGTTAGAAAGGTAAATGTAAAGATATCACCCCTTCTAAATTTAACAAACTTTTGCAAAAGAAAATTTTTTTGAGGAGTTCTGAAAACTTCATTTAGGAGCTATCCTACATGATGATGTACTTTAGGATGAAAAATATGATGGATATTAAGAGGTTCAGAGAATCAATCTCAAGTAAGAAGGGAGAAGCAAAAAATCATGGAGAAAGAAAAAATAATGTGCTAAGATGTAAAAGAAGATGCAGAATTTATCTACTTTATCTAATGTGAACTCCTCTGGGTTGAAGCCAGACTCGGGTGAAGCCTCCCATTTTTTCTAATAATGGGACCTGCACAAAAGGCGTGCCTTGGTGCTTGCACTTAGAGAGAGAAGAGAACGAATCCTCTCTCCTCTCTTTGTTCCGTGCACAATTCCAATCCCGTAATTTGTATCATTAAAACATCAGTTAATTCATGTGCAAAGGATGTAAAGATCTAGTTTAAAGAAAACACACAGAAAGCAAAGTTCTTTTCAAAAAAGAGAAGCTTTCAAGAGTGAGCATGGACATGAGAGAGAGAAGCATTTCCACTGGATGGCAATCACACGGGCATGCAATGCTACACTTTGTTGGACATTTTCATGTTTACTTTATAATGGGTTTTGCGTTAGTCAAGCTTGACTTAGATAGTTCATGTTCTTGGGCTTTTCTCAGTCATACATGCAGGCCATCGGAGGATAGGTCTATTTATAGGTGCCTTTTGGATATGAAAGTATTTATATGGGACAAGAGAAGTAATATTAGATGCGTATTAATTTATGATCGTCTCTAAAGTGAATGTAAGTTGCAAGGATAAAAAGGTAGTTAAATGCAAACAGGTTGTGACAGTTTGGTTATATTGGAAACTACATTCATCTGATGCGTGAAGAAACGTTGCCAGGATATCATTATTACAAGATTTTCTTGGGAAAAAAACCAATTTTTAGATAGGTTACATTCTGAGATCCAATCAAACAGTTTCCATTCCTTTTCCAACACCTTTCGTGTATTAGTTTGATCGCAGTATAATATTGTAACATGAGGCAGACCATGTTTGGTGCTGCTCTCAGTAAGGCTGGTTAGTCACAAAAAATGGCTATAGAAAATTCTATGGTGCTTTCCACAAAGTCTAGCTCAGGGCCTCTAGGCAGGGTTAAGTGACCATAACTTCTCACCTTGAACTCAGAACTCAGTTGGACTCTTGTGTCAAGAAAATGTTGTAATGGAAATAAAATTTGACCATTTTTGACTAATAGATGAATAATGAAAAATCTATGAAGTGGGACTCTGATATCTTAAGGGCTGTTTTGGACATAATATGGGATGTTTGTATTTAAGAGTGGTTTCTACTCATATTCATCATCAGTGTCACTGCATAGCCAAAGGTTGGACATCACCATACTTGGATATTTGGATTTCTTTACTGCTTTACGCTGTAAACATGAGGCATTTGCACTAGAACACTTGGATGAGACAATATGATTCTTGACCACACTACAAAAGAGTGTACAAGTGCCAATATAGTTAGTGAAATGTTGGTGACAAGCAGGCAGGTCTATGAGATAACATAGATGATCTAGTAGGAGCTAATGATATTAGGTCAATAGCCACAGTAATTGCAAGTTATTGCAGCAAATAAGGTCCAATTGCTGCTAGGAATCTTGGCTCACATGATTAAAATTTAAAAGAACCTTTTTAGTTGTATCAGATGGTTGACCTGCTAACATGTACAATATTTTTTCTAAACTGAATTCACTAGTAAAATTATATATGTCATTGATAGTTCTCTACATAGATAAATAATATTTTATTACAAATTCTTCTTACAGGAAAAGCAACCTTTTGAGCGAATTGAAGTGTCCAGAGAGCAGGCTCTTGAAATGTTTTGGGAAAATAAGTTTAAGGCAAGTGACAGTTGATATTTTTGCCATTTGATAGTTGTGGTGCATTCTAACATGTCAGTCTTTCTTAACATCACAATTTACCCATTGATGTTGGACTTTGGAGACAAAAAAAAAGGGCATGTAATGTTTGCTTGTTGATACCAAGTTCCATATTTGAACATTGAAGCAATATTCTGTTGTGAAAATTCTTTGGTCAAATTATTCATGCTCATTTAGATTTTTTTTGTTCTTTTGCAATTTGGCGTAACTGTATGTGGTGAAACTGCCAATTTTATGCAGGTGGAAATTATAAATGAGTTGCCCGAGGACAAGACCATCACAGTTTATAGATGTGGTCCTTTAGTTGACCTTTGTCGTGGACCACATATTCCAAACACTTCTTTTGTAAAAGCATTTGCTTGTTTAAAGGTGATTATTTGTGTCCTGAAATGTAATTATTTAAATAACTGCATTTTGCAGTTGGTTTGCACTTTGCAATGCTAAAATTTGAATGTTCAGGCTTCATCATCCTATTGGAGGGGAAAATCGGATCGTGAAAGCCTGCAAAGAGTTTATGGGATTTCCTTTCCTGATTCTAAACGTCTCAAGGTATAACTCCTCATAGAGCTTGTCATGCTGGGATTGTCAAAAGGCTCTTTTTTTCTATCCTGCTTCCTCATCATATACTCATTTTTGTTCTTCTATTTGAGTATATATGATAGTCTTGGTTTTATTTTGAGTCTGTAGTATCTTTAAGATTATCTGGCAAGCTCCGTGGTCGGATGACAGACTCCAAACATCACATCTGGAATGCTAAAGATACTCCCATGTTTAATATATCCATCCTCCTTTTGGTTTAGTCTACATTCTAAGAGAGGCAAGAGAAGAACACGAGTCAAAAGTGGGAATCAAATTGAGTAGATGTTAAGAATTAAATCAGATGGGAATCATCTCAGCCGTCGTTCTTTCTCTCATACACATGGCTATAGTCGAATCACATTTAATTGAAGGTCTTCATGCATCTTTCGCTTTTGCTCCAACACCACCCGCACCCCCCCCCC
>JAOXJJ010000001.1:12927991-12947250 GCA_025769935.1 Phoenix roebelenii | reverse complement strand
TCCCCTTTTTTTCTGCTAACTGTACTCCCAGGCGGAAGATTGAACCTTGAACTGCTGCATCTGTAGTTGTGCCTTAACTGCTGAATCAGCTAGTATCATGCTTTCATTGCACAAACAATGCCAAAATGTTGCCTAGGATACTTGTGCATTAAAATTTAGTCAGACATTGAACTTGTTGAACATTTTTGAAAGTTTCCCAAATTGAATTTAGAGATTTCACTTACTGTTTTGACTGACACTGTCAATCATTAATAAAGATACAGGGGTATAAATACGTTCTTAGTAAACAAAAAATGCACAAAGAATATTGGTCATCTATTTAAACTTTATATAAGTCCGTCTTTTGTTGTTGAACAAGGACTAGTCAACTAACCAAAGTAGAAAATCAGCATGTTCACTTCCTCCTTATGTTTAATTATGACATCTTTCTGTAGTTCTTACGTTATTATGTTTGTTTAGCTTGTCACTCCCTTGTGATTTTGTTGTCTTAATACTTGTGGCTTACTTTTTTTGAAGCATATGTTGCTTTGAAGTTTGAACAATAAATCATTGTTTAATATTTAGATCTAGCTTGCAAAACAGTAATTTCATGCATATTTTACATTTATGTTTTCTGTTAATGGAGCACGAGTACCGAGAAGAATTCTACAGCTCTGTCGACCTGATTTGGATGGATTTCTGGTTGATTCTTGTTCTTGTAAAGAGGGGAATTGTAACCTTTAAATTTCTATGCTTTCTTCCTCCCTCATGACATCACACTTGAAACATATTTATGATTTTTTATTGTGTTAATCTTTTTTAACCTTTCCCTTTATAGGAATATCTCACCCAGTTAGAGGAAGCAAAGAAACGCGACCACAGATTACTGGGACAGAATCAAGAGCTTTTCTTTTTCCATCCCCTTAGGTAGCACAAACTTGAATTTTTCATCCATGGTACCTTGCTATTGCTGGCATATAACATTCTTTTTTCTGGAAAAAAAATCAGTCCTGGGAGTTGCTTTTTCCTACCACATGGGACTAGAATTTATAACAAGTTAATAGAGTTTCTGCGAGTACAGTATAGGGACAGAGGCTACCAAGAGGTTAATTTTCTCTCTCTACTAAGTACTAACTGATACATAAGTTTGTAAGTTGGTTGCTGGATTCTTAATGTTTCTTTTGTTTTACTTGGTTGTCAGGTGTTGACACCAAATATGTACAACATGCAACTATGGGAAACGTCAGGGCATGCTGCGAACTACAAAGAGAACATGTTTGTTTTTGAGGTAATATGTTCTTCAAGAGCTGTTTGATCATGTTACGATGCCCTTGTTCGCTGCTTTGTTAGGGTATGGACTTCATAATAGTCCAAACTCTGACTATACATGCTGGATTTTATGAAGTTTATGATTATACATACACACACATGCATATTTACATAGACCTATATACATATATGTACATGTTTATGTGTCTGTGCGTGCACGCGTGCATATATATGTTTTTCTATATTTGTATGCATCTCCATACGTACGTACATCCATATCTATGTGTATGTATGCAATGGTGTGCTACCTGGTTCACATTTCATCTAATTTGTTAGACTTAATGTTGTCAAATGCAGGTAGAGAAACAAGAATTTGGACTTAAGCCAATGAATTGCCCTGGCCACTGTTTAATGTTTGAGCACAGGGTTCGGTCATATAGAGGTCAGCTGCTTTCTATATAATTATATGAATCAGTATTTTCAATAGTTCAGCAGTTTAGGTCATCTCATGTACTTTTTATGTTCCACAACTTATGTAGACAAATACCTTGAGTGATGGTTGAAGCACTGTTGTCAAATTATTGTCTATGTGCCAACTACTTTTGGCTAGATGATTAGTGTTTGCTAGACTAGATCCTAGCTGCATTGTTTCCATAGGCACAACAGCATATTGATATGATAGCAATTTTTTTTCTTCTCATTGCATTAAGTGAAATGGCTTGTACTATGTTGCTGGTGTATGACCTTATTTGCCTAACAAATCAAAAATTTCTCTTTCTGATGATAAGGGAATAACCAATCAACAATGTCATGTGCTCAGGCTATTTGCAATATGCAATTTTCAGTCTGAGTGACTTTTAATAAATGATAATTTTTTAAATATTTTTTCCTTTTGTTATTCAAATTTCTGTATTTAAAAATGTTATTAGGAACATATTTTCTTGTGTAAAAACTATATCTAACTTTAATGCAAAAGGGTTAAGATTTTAAGATCTAAAATTTTTCTTCTGTGTTTTGATGTTAGAGAAGGGTGTTTGGAAAGTGTTTTTTTGGAATCTTTGAACTCTTTTCTTTAGAACCGTAACATGCTAAGTGCTTGCATGGAAAATCCTTGATTTCTGTGTGAAACAGCAGTTAATAGAAATTAATTATGTCACTGTAGTTGTATTATTTACTTTATATATACAAGAATGATGATTCACTTTCCTACTAATTAAGTAATATTTAGGTTGTTTACTGTAATATTTTTTTGTGTTATTTGGATTGTAGTAGCTTTTTGATTGATGGTTTGTTTTTTGTCTCCTTTCCTAGTATCAAATTATACATTTCTTGATCAACATGTTACGTAGCTATATGATGCCAATTTATATTTGTTACCTTTTAATTACAAGTTTACAATGAGCAAAAGACTAATTACTCACACAACCACGTATATATCCTACAAACACACACACTCACTCACTACAAGTTGGCTAGGGTTAGATGCATGAAAAGTGAAACTACTACTACTACCACCACCTTCTGTTGTGACAAATGGTTTGTGGCAAATGGTATGATTAGATAAAGGTGGAAGATTGCTTTCTGCAACAACTGAAAAAGAACTTTACCAGAGAAATTTATAGGAATGAGTTAGTTAGGGAGTTGGCACGATTTCCATAGTTTCATTTGAATACCTCAAGTAGAGATGGATCTAGAAATGATGAGAAAGGGTAAGTCCTTAGGGGCATATTGAATACCATTCAAATTATGGAATATTAAGATGAATTTGGTCAAGCTGATAAAGTAGCTTATTCATTAGGATCATGAGTCATGACATTTATGAAAGTAGTATTGATTGAAGAAGTATGCTCCTAAGTTTTCATAGAAGTAAAGATGATGCATGAATTTGCACCAAGTATCTCGGGTTCAAATGTGTGAGCCACGATACAATGTTCTAGGGAAGGTTCACATTTTGTGAAATGTGTCTTGTATTGTTTGCATACAAGTATGGAACGAGATGCAGCATACCCCCTTTAACTACTCATTGTCCGTCAAACTGGATGATACCCCCCACATATAATACGACATGTGCTACAAGGTTGAGACAATACCATATGGTTGAGATTTCAAACCTTGCTACTAGGATAGGATGATGGAAAAAGAAGATTATGAAAAAATATAATTTCTTCTAGCCATGCTTTTTTTTGTGCCAGGAAAGTTATCTATGGTGGTATATTTTCTTCCTTAGGCAATTGTTGGAAGTTTTTTTAAAGAAGGGAGAATCAGTTGCATTCTTTATTGACTTGAAAAGCCATATGTTAGGGGGTCCATGAGAAATAATTTGGAGGCATGAAGACCATGCTGACAGGTATATTCAGAGTGCAATGGGCACACGTGAGAAGCCACGAGAGGCATTAAAAGTATATGCAGCAAGATTAATGAATCTACATGCATAATGAAAGTATGAAACCACATCAAGGGTCAAAAGTAAGCTGATATTTCTGTACGGTTGTCATAGACGAATGTACAACTGATGTTATAGAGAAGGCTCCATGTTGTTTGTTATTTGCTTTTGGCATAATCTTAAATGATGAGACTAGGTCTAACTAAATGGTAAGTGCTGATCAAGCAGTCGAAGAACAAGGGCCAAAAATTAATTGAACTAAGAAAGGTACATAAGCAAGGTGACAATACAAAAAGACAGCTATGAGATATCATAGTATGGCCATATTTCTTTTTTAAAAATTGGACCTATTATATGTAAAAAGTAAAGAGAAAAATTAAGATGTATAAAATTGATTTATAGGCTAATTATGAAACATGAGGTACTTTGGGCTATTATGGTTGATACAATCCTTTTGACACTTAAGGGAAGTTTTGTCAGATGATATTAAATACAAAAGATTTGAATGGTCCATAATGTTGGGCAATAGAAAAAGACAAAAGAAGGCAGATGAGATGATAGAGATGAGAATGCTGAGGCAGATGCTTGGTAAAATTGAGAAGGATAAAATCTATTTAGGATATACTAATGATCTGGGGTGGCTTTTATAAGCTGTGGGGCTTGGATTTGTGTAAAAACTCAAGATCATATATAGAGAAGTTGACTTTGAATAACAAGAAGAGAATTGCATAAAGAATGCAGTAACAATGGTTTGTGGCCATTATTGAGAATAATTTTGCGAAGAATGATATACAAAGTTGACTTTAGAATTTGGAGTGAGGCTTATGTTTATGATTGTGGTTATAATTGATGTAAGGTTTGCTGTGTTGGGACCGGGGCTCGGATTGGTTGCCCGGCGGCTCAGGTCGATACACCCTTTTACCAATATGTGCTAAGTCCGTACCGACACAGTAGAGGAGGTGGGAGAGAGGGAGAACGGGAGAGAAAAAGGGAGAGAGAAGAAGGGTGGTGGAGGCCGGCGACCCATGCGAAGGAGGGGCTCCGCCCTAGGTCCCCTGTTTCATTTGAAACAGAGGTCTCAGAGGGGGTCCCTTTTTTATTTCGCGATTTTTCCTCTCTCTTCCTCTCTCTTCCTCTCTCTTTCCCTCTCCCTTCCTCCCACACTTGCTCTCTTTTTCTCTCTTTCCTTCTCTCCCAACGGCTTTCGTTTTGGTTGTTGAAACCGTCTCAGTCTGCTGCCAGTACGGCTCGGTACGCCCCGAACTGCTCGGTTCGGGACAATTCCGCCGACCATGATTGATGTACATCAGGTTTTATCTTCAACCGAACAGCTACTAATAGTTATCCAAGAGATCCTCAAAGATCAAATGTTTATTAATCATTGAATTTTGTAAAAATTTTTTACTCTTAATCTAAAAAATTCATTTGTATTTAGTGTTTTCCAGGTTTCTAGAAAAGCCTTCCCACTATGTAAACATTTGATTATTTGGATTTGGTTTGCAGAATTACCTCTTCGGCTCGCAGATTTTGGAGTGCTGCACAGGAATGAACTTAGTGGTGCACTAACTGGTTTAACACGTGTTAGAAGATTTCAGCAGGTATCATCTCTGTATTCACCTCTGTGATTTTGTTCTTTTATTTTTTTGCTTAAAATTCTTAGTTTTTTACTTGCTCCCAAGCCTTTGGCATATTTCAACATGCTTGTTTTCTTGCAGGATGATGCTCATATATTTTGCAGGGAAAGCCAGGTTAGTTGAAATTGATTTATATGAAGAATGAAGAATATCCCAATGCCTCAGTGCATTACATGCATTACAAGATCAACTAATTCATTTCTAGGAAATTAGAGATTTAATAGCCCTACCGCTGGTTTATAATAATTATCAGAAACTCTTGTGTCTGGGGATTGTGTAATTTTGTCGAGTAAGAAATATAAGGAAAAGAAGCAATGTGGTTCAGTCTGGATAATTCTTATGAAGCTATTTATATTCTAATATGCCATGTTCTAGCTTCTTTAGAATCTTTGGAAATGTATTTGGATTGATCTGCAGTTAACCTTTTGATAGTTCTGATCTCATATATCAGGGGTACTTACACAGCATTAACAGTGGAGAACAGCGATCCATTACAACTGCTTTCTTTTTCTGTTTTTGAAAAATGGAAAACTTTACTGTAGTTAAGATGAGTATGTACTTGTATTTTTAGGATTTTTCCTGTGCCTAACTACTCATAGTCTCGGATTTTATTGTTAAAATGGCAATAATGTCTACATATTGTATGGTCACTTTAATGTGCAGTTCTTGACCTGGAGTTCTCTTCTTACTATGATCTTTTGTATGCTTGCATTTGCTATAGAACTATATATGAGACATGCAAAGATTTATAATCAGGATAATGTATCTTACTGTGTTCAAAAAAAGAGAGTAACGGAACCATAGTATGTTAGGTCTAGGCATTTCACCATAGTAATTATGTTTTGCACATTCACGTGGTTACCGGATTTTAAAATCTTAACAGTATATAAAAGATCAATTACGATGTTCCTTGAATTGATTAAATTTTATTAGTTACTGATTTACCTGTTTTTGGCTGATGATTCTTTGTTACATTGTGTCATAATGTCAACAAAGTTTCTTCAGTTTTGTTTTCATGAACTGGAAATTCTTACTTATTTTGCACTTGTTGTTTCAATAAAACTGACGCCATTCCCCAACCTGCACGAAAAAGGTGGCTGATATGTCCGTTCAGTAACTTATTGTAAAATAATGTTGTGGATTTGATTGAGTTACTCTCTCATGACGTGGTGGTGAGGCTCCTGGGTTATGGTTTTGGTACATCTTGCTGCTTTAATTGTATTAAAAGATGGTGTCCTCTCCTACGTTTTGTTTTATGCTTCGTAGTAATGAGTAACATGTTGCCTATATGAAATACAATTCTATTTCATGGTTGAATGGGAAGTTTGACATATTCAATCATAACAGATGAAATATAATTAATGGCATCATCACAGTTCTCACAATTATAAGAAGTTATGCTGACTAGCATTTTTGCCTCTATTGCCACATCAGTTAATTCATTTGTTGTTATAAGCTCTCTTATTTTCTAGTCTATTTGGCTGATTTGTATTTTTAATGAAAATATTCTCGAGCCTTGTTAGTAATTTTATTCTCATCTAAGGTTGATCTTGTTTCTCTATGACTACAGATCAAAGACGAGGTCAAAAGCGTTTTAGAATTTATTAGTTACACATATGGCATATTTGGATTTACTTTCGAGTTGGAGTTATCTACGGTAAATTACTTTTTCTTATTTTCTGCATATATCACCCTTTTTTGCTAGAAAAAATATCACCTTTTAACTAGGAAATATACAGCTGATTTTAAATCATTTTCTTTGGTTCATGGTGCAGATTTGCCTATGTTTCTTGGTCTTATCTTTATGCTATTTGATATTATAGACTTGCTAACCCTGTTATTTTCATATACATCTGTCCAATGTATTATTGTTTTTTAGGTACTGAAACCCTCACTAGAGTTTAGCATTTGCTATACTTGATAATTAACCTTCGAGGATGTTAACCATTTTACCTTAAAGAAAGGAGAATAATAGTTGTCGTATGCAGCCCCCATGATCTGGTTGCAACAAAACGGACCTTAGAAACTAGTTTTCCCTAGAAAAGCCTTTTCTGATTATTTGTTTTGCAGGAAATACTTAAATAATGACAGTGTTTCAATGTTTGCTGGAAAGTTTGATTTCTCGTTCTCTAGAAAGAAATGCCAGAGAAAGAGACTTTGAACTTAGTGGATTAGCAAATTTGTCTTCCTCAACTCGTCAAATTTTCTGGCAAACCAAACATATCGAAAACTAGATTTTCCTTTTCCACTGAAAGAAACATATTCGTGATATCACTAAGTTGAAGTTATGATATTGTTTTTTATCTCCCTTTAACTCATCATATTTTTGAGCAAACCAAACAGATGAAAACTTAGATTTTCCCTTTCCATGCAAGAAACATATCACTGATATCACTATGTTAAAATTGATTTTTTTTTCTCTCCAGACATCCTGTTTATGTTGCTTCTTGCAGCCCTTAGCTTTATTAGCATGGGCATTGTGTGTGTGTGTGTGTGTGTGTGTGTGTGTGTGTGTGTGTGTGTCTTTGGGTAAAGCATGTGGCCATGGGCATTGTGGTTGAACCCAATTGTCTTATCATGATTCTGGATTTTCCTTTTTCCTATTCTGTAACAGTTCATGGCAGTTTATAGCCCTTTTCTTTGATATTTATATGTCAGACTGGTCATTAATATATTATGTCACTCCTTTCAATGTGTTTTACCATTGACTGAATGAATAAATAACTCTGCATTTTATTTATGTTGTGTTTCTAAATTGTAGCGGCCAGAGAAATACCTGGGGGACATAGAAACATGGGACAAAGCTGAGGCTGCTCTCTCTGATGCTCTCAATGAATTCGGGAGGCCATGGCTGGTACTTATATAAGAACTGCTACAAGTTTTTCTTTTTTAAATTATGAAATCTTCTATATTTCCCTTACGAAGAAGAAGTTCTAAAATCCAAAAGGTTCTTTTTTTGTCATTCTTTCTATATTGTAGTTGTAAGAGGTGATTTTGGTTCCTCATACCCAATTTGGAATATGTTTCATTTCACTAAAAGTTGAAAACTGGATGGACTTGCTTTTTTTCAAAAAAAAATATTAAATGTTTCTGTGTTAATGATGAAGAAATATAATTATGTTGAACATTTTTGAATTTTATTTTCTTGCATGTATTTATGCAGTTTCCCTCCACTGCAAGCTTTACCAGGAACCTGCTCGAAATAATTGCAATAGTTATGCTCATTGCAAAGGCGTCAAAACATGTTATATATCACTCCATAAACCCTGCATAGAAAATGAAACTGTTATTTTTCATCTCCTTCAATGTGATTCTATCCATATTCTTTTTAATTTTAGTTTCGTTGGCAGCATTCTTTTCCTGTTACCTAAAGAAACTCTCCTTGTTCTCCTCTCACTTGCAAGAAAGATTTCTTCCATTTGCAATATATTGTTCACTCAAATCTTCAGCTGTCTTCATTTCTTTGTATGAAGTCGTTTATTCTGACAAGGGTGTCCTTCTGTCAAATAACATATTGAGGAACTGTCTGATTTTTTGACGTACATGTCTTGTCAAATTTGTCCAATCACAGTTTGACCTCACCTCTTACAGAAACAAAATTCCATAGTTTAACGCCATATATGTATCTGAAGGAGATGAATATCAAATAAGTTGTCTCCTTTTTAAATTATTGAGTGTTGTGAATTGTCAATGCTTTCCTTAAATCTACCTAGTTCTATTTTTATTGCTGCAGTATGCATTTTTGATATTCCATCCGATCGATTGTGCATGTTTGCTAGATATGCACTTTTTATCTGTTTTAGAGTATTAAATTTTTAAGTTGCTAACGTACAGCTGTTTGGACTACTGGCGTATCTTACTGCCATATGGTTTTTCTTATTGCTGCTAAATTTTCAGTCCTTCATGTGGGGGATGCTTGCTTTTCAGTATCTAGTTAGTTTGAACTCGCTGCCAGGCACTCTTTATGCATTACCAGTCTAGTCACTAAAAATTCTCTATTTGCAAGTACCCTTTGACTTTGTTGAGTTGTTCCCAAGCTTGGAACTAATAAATATTTTGTGCTCAGGTTGGATGCAGGTCAACTGTTAGGATTTACTTTCTATATGTTCGATGTCTTCATTAATCTGAGAATTTTGGTTTCTGTTCTCCTGACCCAGTCCTTGTTTTAGCAATATTGATTTATTAGATTTTTCACTAGAATACATAGGCATGGTAAGAGATAATGGAACTTCAAACTACCACAAGTATAAAGGATCATGTAATAATAATGTAAAATATCACCTGAAGTCATTAGAGGTTCCTGTATTTGTATGGCCTTCTGTATTTCACTACTTTGTTCATCTTACCAGTCCTGTAACTTGTCTATTCTCATTTCTCATTTGTTGTATTTCTCTTTGGATTTTTATGACTCGGAAAAAATTTAACATAAAGCTCATGGTTCTTCAGTTGTTGAAATAGGAGATCTGAACAGTAGTGCCATATATGGTCATTCCTTGTATCGAATATGCATCATCTCATAACAACTTCCATTTTCATTGCACATACCCTATTGTAACTCTACAGTTATGATCAGATATTAGGCGCCAAGTGGCAGTATTTCTGTACCTACTTGGTTATAACATTTGCATGCAGATCAATGAAGGAGATGGTGCATTTTATGGACCAAAAATTGATATTGGTGTTTTTGATGCCCTAAAGAGAAAATTTCAATGTGCCACTCTACAGGTACCAAGTCATAGGATGCATGTTATGGTTTATGACAAAATATTGTTCTGCTTGTCAACTTATGGATGTCTTATTGCAGTTGGACTTCCAGCTTCCACTTCGTTTCAAATTATCATATTCAGCAGAAGATGAAAAGAAAATGGAAAGACCTGTGATGATACATAGGGCTATCCTAGGTTCTGTCGAACGGATGTTTGCTATCCTTTTGGAACATTATAAAGGAAAATGGCCCTTCTGGCTTAGCCCTCGCCAAGCGATCGTTTGTAATGTAAGCGAAAAATCTGAAGATTATGCAAAACAGGTAAAAAAACATTAGCATAGATGCTCATCCTGTAAATATATTTGATTCCAGCAGGTTGTACTAGAAACTTATATTTGGTATTTTGAAGATTGGTGGGATGTAACCTTGCTGTAACGTCTTCTTACTGCTATTATCATCATAATTGAAGTCACCATTACTGTTTGAGAACTTCTTTGAACATGCCTGGTTGAGGACTGCCTTGGCATCTGGAGCTTTTCCTAGCTTCTAGTTTGTTTTTCTTTTTCATTTTAGTCTTAGATTCTTATGTGTACCACAAAAATCTAACCAACTTTTTTGTATTGGAGATTGGAAGTTGTGCCAATGTCTTTTCACCATATTTGGCTGTTTTCAAATTGGTTTTAATTGTTTAAATTGTATTAACAAAGAAGAAATTCTATAATGTACGGCAAACTGCTGATTCTGATGACTTATATTAATTGAAAAGCTTCCCAGTTTTATCCTTTTCCTGGCCAATTTGGTAGGAGAGAATTTTGAGCTTGTTGAATGATTCACTTCACTTTAAGCTTGATTTATCTGCAATATAATGCAAAGAAAACTTTAAAAGATATCTGCTAAAGCCTTGTGGCAACTGCTACATCTTGCATTTTGTAAAATGAGAATGCTGAATTGAACTCTTTCTTCTGATTTTTTTTTAAAAAAAATTTCTGTTGTTAAGTGTAACTCTTACTTGCAGCACATGTCAACTGTTCATTATATGATTCAAAGTTTACCAAATCCTTGACATGAAAATAAAGTTCCATGTTTCTTAATTGTCCACAATATTACTTAGTTGGGAAGATAAATACCCGTAAATTGCAACTATCATTTAGGAAGAGTTATTTCTGTTGTAAGCATGTAACAAAAATAGAATTTATTAAAAATTTCATGTCCAAATGCCTGATGAGGCCAATATAGATTTTGAGCATTTTTCCGTGCCATGTTATATAATATTGTGTTGTTGCAACCTTTTGTTTTATTCTATATATGTGTGATCCTCTAAACTGGATGCTCAAGTTTTTTTGTCTGCTCTCTTATAGTGTTTGATTTTGTAAATATGGGAGTGACTATAACCTTTGTTTCTCAAGTATTTGCTTTGCGGATAAATTGCTTCCTTCTCACTCCCTGCCTCTGCTCTCTCTGTCTTTCTTCTTCCTATTTCTTGTGCTTTTTTCTTTTAACAAGCACCATCTGCCTTACGAGTTATCTTCCACAATAAAACAGAAAATTCCTCTCTTTCTTTCTCTTTTCATTTTCTTGGTAACCAAAAAAAAATTATATCCATTTCATCTATCATTAACATTATATGGACCTTCTTATTATTTATCATTTTTGTTTTGCTATTATAGGTACGTGACCAGATACATCAGGCTGGATATTATGTTGATGCTGACATAACAGATAGAAAGATCCAGAAAAAGGTTTGCTATTTATTTGCCCATTAATTATTTCTCCTTTGTTATTTTATGCCTGTTGATTTTGGATACTTAAATGCAAGGAAGTATATTAAGGCTTGCTGGTTATGATCACCATAAATGCTGAAATTAAGCGTCTCTTTACACTAACTGGCATTAATATGAGGTGCTTGACTGTATATGCTGCAACCCTGATCTCTTTATGGTTGATCATAAAGTTTTTGTGCATTTGGACTTGTTGAACTTGGATTATTAGTATTCGAGATTTCTTCAATTGTTACATTTCTAAAGGGAATTTTGCAAATTTACTATTTTGCAAATTTAGTCCTTTTTCTTTGCAAGAATGGCCCAATTTTAAAATTTTTTGATGCTTTTTCTTGTGCTCCAAACAGATACATCGTATGTTTCGGTGGAATTGAATGCATATTTTCTTTTTTTACAGTAAATGAACCTGTTTGTTATACTGAATGCACATATTTGCTGAGTGCTGAATGCAATGTATCTGTGAGGGAGGAGCAGAAGCATCTGAAAATATCATAACCTGGGCATTCCTGCAAAACAAAATAAAATAAAATTGGCACTAATTTGTAAAATTGATAACAAAGTGGGTTTTTTTCCTGCAAATCTCTTTTTAAATTGCTAATAGAGATCTTTCTGAAAAGGCTGATAAGTAGAACAGGCTTTACTCATATCAATAAAATCATTAAGGTTCTTTGCCTGTGATCTTCTGTGAGACATTTTTCATCTTGTGTCAGAAAAATTAGTATATTATGTTTCTCTGTTGAGAGACATTCGTATCTTTACCTCCACTGAACTTTTATGTCGGGGACAAAGAAAAGAAAGTTGCCACCTCCATCCTCCAGAAGGAAACAGTTTGTCATTTGCATGTATAGTTGCTTAACCTAGGCAACGGTCCAGCCCCATGATCATCATTAAGGTTGTAAACTTCAAGGTAATTGCTTTTGCAGTCTCATAGATTGCCATATGTTCCTCTCTGGTTGTATCTGTCAAAGGAGAAATGTATGGTGGAAGGTCATTTAATAATATTATCATATTTGTGATTCTCAATGCTAGTCCTTTCAGATTTTTAGCATTTAAGGCTTGATATTCTTGTAGAAAGAATTAGAAAAAAAAAGTGCTGGTAATAATTCAGCTTAATGTAGATAAGATGGTAACTGATTTTGCTTTTGTCTTTTTTTATAAAGGCTAAATATAGGATTTGCATTGCAGGCATAATTTGCTTTTCCTTTTCATGTCTTCATATTAGTGGAAATCTTTCATCCTCGCGGAAACTCAAGTCTGTAAAACTTTAAAGTTTTTAAGAATCACATGCTAATTAATAGTTATTGTAAGTTGATGTGAGAAATACATAGTTCCTTCACTTGGTCATCTACCCGATCTCATTATCTCTATGCTGGCTAACATGGTGTCTGCAAATATCCTTGATTATTTTCACATAGTTAGCAAATATGCTTCCTTATTTACAATTGCATGTTTTCAGTTACACAGACCATCCATGCTCATTTAGCATACTCCAGTTCATGCCCTTTTTCACGAAAATCAATGACGTCAATGTCGTGCACAAGTGCATAGACCATTAGCTTTTTGGTTTGAGTTTGTTTCCCCAGCCCTTGATTATATTTCCAGGCTACCATATCATGACCACATATAATCATAGTAATTGTTTCGCTCCATGTACCTGTACTTTCGTTGATGCAGAAGTTATGAGTCTAGACCATTAAAGTAATAACAAAACTTTGACATGGTATTAATGCCGGTGCACATTGGCTTACATGGAGATTGTATATCACCTGCTCCTATGCAATATATGTTGCTTAATGATGAGCATGGGTCTCAGAAATATAGTTCCAGTATCACCAATAATTTGCCAGAGCAAGTTCTTATATTAGACACTCCATGCATAGTATCTGCTTAGAGTTACTCTCGTGTTCATTGGGAGAGGCAAATTTTATTAATAATTCTCGTTTTGCTGCATTTATTATTTAAGATACCATATGGTGCCATACTATGGCTTGTCATATGAAATTATTTTAATGTTCTTGAAACTCATGAATAATGAAAAACTCATCATGAAACAATTATATGTCACTCTAGTTGATGTTATTTTGTCTTTCACATCAACTGAGCATTATCATATATTTAAATCTCCACAGGTACGTGAGGCCCAATTGGCGCAATACAATTATATATTAGTTGTTGGCGAGGAGGAAGCAAAGACTGGGCAGGTTTTACCTCACAACTTTTGATTTGGATTTATAGACTATGGTACATTCGTGCCTGTGTCAAATACTCAGACTGTACCCACCCTATTACTTGGCAACCTAGTCTAAAGTAGCAGCCATTATCACAGT
Organism: Phoenix roebelenii; assembly: GCA_025769935.1. Classification (NCBI taxonomy): domain Eukaryota; kingdom Viridiplantae; phylum Streptophyta; class Magnoliopsida; order Arecales; family Arecaceae; genus Phoenix; species Phoenix roebelenii. The sequence goes on along the minus strand of JAOXJJ010000001.1, from coordinate 12,933,175 downwards.
ATAACAGCCATTTTAATGGTTTTGGGCCCTCTCCGTTATGTTATATAAAATAACAGGAAAAATAATGGCAGTTATAGTGCATTCTTTAGCATTATAATGGTCCGTTATAATGCAAATAATGGCCATCACCTGTCTGCTTCTTTAAATAAGATATTGTTTTTATCAAAAAATATTGTTTCTTTTCTATATTCAAAGTTTTTGCATCAGTTTTCCCTCCAAAAGGGCTTGCGTGGACTGAAAAAATAATATTTTTTCTCAAGCGAATGGTGATTGGAGAAATAGCAACATTATTTCTGTTATTGCTCACTATTTTCCATTTTAACGTTGATGTTCAACCACTGTAACGGTGATTATTTTGATCCTTAATAACTGAAATAATACTTTTTGAGGCAGAAATAATGCTCATTGTAACACCATTATGCTGTTAACGTTGTGCGCCTGTTAGAGCGGGATGATGCCATTATTGCAACCTTCCTTTGGTAACCGTTCACATAGATGAAAAAGCTTAGTACTTGAATTTCAACAGAATACGTATACTGTGTTCGCTTATTGTGATGGCATTTGGTTGGATGGTCTCGTAGTGTGTGAGTTGACTGTTTTAATAAGTTTGTATATTGTCTGCTGCTTTCACAGGGATGCAACATTGGATGAGAACATAGTTCTTTTATTGATCAAGGAATATATACTACATTCTAAATTGTTATTCAAAATAAACAGTGTGCTTCTAATTGCCTTCTAATGTGCAGGTAAGCGTGCGTGTCAGAGATGGTTCAGATCATTCCACAAAGAGCATGGAAGCTCTCCTCACACATTTAAAGGAAGAAGTAGCAGCTTATCATTAAATATTGAAGGCTGTTTTGTAGGAGCATATATTTGAATCAAATCTCTCACTTCCTATTTCCTTCATAATATTTTGTATGCTCATAGGGAATGTGTAGAATGTCACTTAGAGAAAGTGATTAAATTACCAATTCTACATTAATTTAGTTGACTCCATCGCAACAATAGATTGGTTGGTGCCTCTTTTTGAAGGCTGTAATTGATGGATTGAGCATGAACTTGTGAATCAATGAATCGTTTCATATTTGCCATTACTGAGAATGGTGATGGGTAGCCTATGGGAGGAGAAGGCATTTTTTTTTTTTCGTTATTTGGTGAAGCAGAGGGTTTACACCTCGTACGCGACGAGTATGAACAAATCCAGCAGCATCAGAATATATTCTTTCTCTAAGATGTTGAGGGTAGTCTGCAGTGGTAGTCCATAAACATGAGGAATGATGGGCCAGGAAGAAGCCATTCAGTCAGCAAGCCTGTAGCCCTCCTTGGACATGTGGGATGCTCTCAATTCAGTCTGCCCCTGATCATGTGCCGAATGTCCAGAAGCCATGCAAGTGTGTGTGGTTGGCCCAGCCTGTTGACCCATGTTAGTTTCTTTTAATGCCTCCTATAACAAGAAACTAGTGAATGGATAATTTGAGCGTGCTTGTATTTTTCTTTTTTGATGGGGTGAGGGGCTGGGGGCGAGGGGATCCAACAAAACAAGGAGCCTCGTTTTTGCCGCCTCCTTATTGCGTCAAACTTGGGATTTCTATTAATGGTGGATGCAAAATCTGCTGCGTTCCCCTGGCTCGTTGAGCGGTGTTTTGATCCTTGCACTGTGGGCATGATCTTGCTAACACCGTGGACAGAGGAAGCAAGCCAAAGCGCGTAGAAAGCCAGCTAGCATGACATGAGCCCCTGCACAGCAGTGCTATTACACCATGTCCCTACCCCAAACCCAATGATTGGGCATCCACAACATCATCGAGCACGTGCTTGGAAGGGCAACATGCTGACCCACATTTAAGGCTAGTTTGGTTCGCGGGAAGCATTTTTCCTTCTAGGATGTTTTTTGGGAAACAGATTTCTATGAAGAAGATGCCTAAAAAAGTAAATGTTTGGTTAACATGAAAAAATTTAGATTTTCAGAGTGCTTATGTTTGGTTGACCATTCACTTTTCTGAAAAATTTATATGAAATTTCTATTATATTCTTAATAAAAATTAGATCTTTAATGCGTAATGGCTTTTTTGGGAAAAATTAAAAATTGAGTGATTTCCGGCTCATGGAAAAGTAACTTTTTCATGTTTCTCATAAAAAAGACTTTTCCATTAAGGCCTCGTTAGTGTGGTCAACGGGAAAGTAATGAGATGCTTCTTAAATGAGAGAGACGAGAAAGTTGTATTTCCATAGGAATATGATTCCCACGTTTCATGGAAAAATCTTTCCCATAAGAAACATGAAAAAATTATTTTCCAATGAGCCGGGAATCACTCTATTTTTATTTTTTCTAAAAAAGTTCTTCGGCATTAAAGAGAATTAAAGACCTAATTGTTATTAAGGATATAATAGGAATTACACATAACTTTTTCTGTAAAGTGGATGATCAATCAAACATAAACACTCTAGAAATCTAACACTTTTCTATTGTCAACCAAACATGCAAAAAGTACTTTTTTAGGCATCTTCTCCTCAGAAATCTGCTTCCCAGAAATCATATTCATAGGAGGAAAAATGCTTCCCGCGAACCAAACGAGCCCAAAATGTGAGAATCATATTCCCATGAGAATACAACTTTTCCGTTTCTCTCCTTTGAAAACTCCAACCAAACAAAAGGCATCTTATCACTTTCCCGTTGACCACATTTTTATTCTTCCTTTTTCCGCAAACCAAATGAGCCCATGGAGGAGGCTCTTTGAGGATCCCCATGTCATCTGTCAAAATAATAATAATAATAATAATAATAATAATAATAATATATTCACGTCCTATCTGTAGCGTGAACTTCTTTGTTCATTCTAATCTGAATTTCACTTCACTTGATTACATAACCTAATCCATCTCCAAACACTTGATTACATGCCTAATCCATCTTCAAAGTTAACTCTTTTTAATTTACCTCACAACAATAGAATATTTTCGTGCCGACACAAAAATAGGCGGCTCGTCCTTGAAACTTGCAGCATTTTCCATATGCTGTCCGATCTCTATATTTCTCAGTACTCCTCTGGATTGTTTGAACATATTATAAGACTTTTTTTTTTTGCTAATAGTATTATAGGATCCTTTTTAGGATAGAATAATTCACCCTTTCTATAACTATGATGAAGAGGGGCCAAGAGGTAAGCAAAATGCCCCCATAGATTACTCACTTAAAGCAATATATCACGAAGAATACTTTTAAATAGACCTTCTAGTCTACCAAAAAAACCTCAAGGATGAAATATATCTCCGTTGGAACTTAACAACACGTGCCAATTTTTAGTCCCATTTTTTTCTTATTTTGTCTTGTTAGCATGTTCTAAATAATAAATGTTAAAGCATCCTATGTAGCACTCCGATAACCTTATGTGGTAGGAATCTCAAATTATCTCCATTTCTTAAATCATCGTCTAATCGAGTGATGAAAATTTTATCTTTATAGGCGAGTATTCAAGAGCATCACAGCATGGTAATCTTATGCCCAAACATATTAATCAGCGCACCGTTTGTAATTTTTGCAATCTATTGTGAGAGAATAACATCGAAGAGAGAGTGCTTTGAGGCTTAGAAGAACAAGAACAGGGGTAAAATAATAGGAAAGAATGTTGAAGGGAGAGAGAGTGAGTGTGAGAGAGGAGAGGACAAGCCATTAAATACTGGGCGCCCTTTAGGATTGCTTCCTCCACAGTTTTTTCGTATTTCACCCTTCTTTTCTTGCCCTGATTCCTGATTCGAGTTTTCTTCTTGAATGTTGGAGTCCTGGGATGTCCTTTATCTCAGATAAATGGGAATTAAAAAAACTACAGGTGCTTTGATGGTGCCCAGATGGCACAACAAACCCATCACTTTGTTCCATAATGGGGTGGGCCATTCCCCTTTTTGGGTGGGGTCCACGGCAACTCTAATTTGTCGAACTCTATTTGAAATCTTAGTTAATTATTACACACTAAAGCTTTTGGAAAGCCATAAAATCCTTCACGGCTTTCCAAAAATACTTTGGATGGCAATACTAATATTTAAAAAAATAAAAAAAGTAAAAAAAAAAACTACTTTAAAAAAAGCTCCATAAAAAAATCATGCAATTATAGATGTGTTCCTTTAAAACAAGGCAAAAAAAAAACCTCATCATGTGAACAAAAGGAGGGGAAGAGCGTTGTCGTATCAAAAGCACTTTTTCAATTTTTTCACCAAATATATGTTACAGTTTCATGACCTTTTTAGAAATATAATTAACAAATAACAAACAACTTTTTGTAATAACTCTCATTCTCAAAAAACTCTACTTTGCAAAAGCTTTTACTTTTAATAACTTTTTGGCTAGGCTTGACAAAATTTTTAAGAATAGCTTTAGAGTGGGGCAGTCAAAATCCTAAATGGAGAAACTAAAGTTTTTTTTCTCCATATGGGATTCGGACTAATCCATTCCAATACTATTTCTGGGTGTTTTATGAATACAAGTCTAGCCCATCCTATCGCTTATGATCTTGCTAGTTATATTAGCCTAATCTATGAATTCTATAGAATTTTTAGCTTAATTCTATAGAAAAATCCAAACAGACCCTGCATGTATTTTAACTTACAGCTACCACCTACAATATGGCTTAATATTGAGACAGTCAACCCGATCCATGTGCCATCTCCATGATATGGTTATTTTACATTTGTATAGGCCTTTCTCTTAGGTTCAACTTAGTAGTGTTCGTACTATTGGGTGACATATTCAGCACTTAAATATAAATTCCATTGTCGATTATAGGCTTTGAATTAGGTCAAACTAGTTTGAGGCTATCAAATTCCTTCATTGCTGAAATGGACCAAAGAAAACTGGGCATCGAGCTGGATCAAGTCTAAATATTGTATAACTATAACCATCCTATTTTATCTCAAACTATTAAAAACCTAGATTTCCTAGCCCAACTCGAGGGTGGTTCGCAGACGCGGGTAAAATTTTATAATCTAACTTAATATATGCACTTTTCTTCTGCGATCACTAACTTCATTCTTTGCGAATTCTAAGATGCAATTGATGGAGTTAATTAAACCCATGACCCTTCCCTTCCCATCCCAATAGTCTTCATAGCATCACCTGCCATCCCAAGGAAACTTTTGTGAGACTTCTAGCATGATAGTTAGCTTCGACTAATAACTAAAATACAATATTTA
>JAOXJJ010000001.1:12888504-12921015 GCA_025769935.1 Phoenix roebelenii | reverse complement strand
ATATATCGGTGTACATATGTATATTTATATGGCAGTTTAGATGTATGTGCTTATGCATGTGCATGCATGTCTTTGATAGTCATATGGCATCTTAAAATCATGTTGGTAGATTGTGATGTTTGCCTGACAGTCCTTGTTATTGTTTTCTGTTGTTACGTGTATGTTTCAGGACTTTTATCATTTTTTTCCATGCAGGTACCGGTTTTAATGCTGAAGGAGCAAATAGCTACTGTCACTGGTGTAGTATCAGAACAACAGCGTCTAATCTGTCGCGGGAAGGTTTTGAAAGATGATGAACTCCTCTCTGCATATCGTATCCTTCAGAATTGATTGTTTCAGGGCTGTTGGTGCATCTCTAGTTTCTGACCTTCATTATACTTGTAAAATCATTTCAATCTCTTTCACTTTGTGCACTAACAATGTTCTACACCTATGCTTCCTAATTCAGAAGTATGTGACTCTAACATGGCATGAACACATTATATTTCGTTACAATAACTCTGGCAAATCTAGACGCACCTAGGAAATTGATGACATTAAATTTTACAAGTGTAACATAGAAAGTAATAATGACCGGATCTGTATATGGTTACTGGGTAATTTTGTTTCTTTCATTTATGCTATTGGGTCTGAAAATCTTATGGGGAAGTTCTTTCCATTTACTAGCCTACTGGGTGTTTGATGCATGTTTTAGGCATAGCTGATGGTACAAAATTCGAAGAAAATGCATCACTGGTTATTTTGTTAGCAAGCAGGAGAACTCACAGGGGATTACCTTGTAAACAGTTCATGCAAGTGCCAAAATAGCTACTTTTCTCTCAAGCTTATATATATTTGACTAGTACACTTACTTTTCTCTCGAACTTATATATATTTGACTAGTACACTTGTGCTTAAATGGAGGGTGAGCCTTGGCGCAATGGTAAGGTTGCTCTATTGTTGCTTGGAGGTCATGGATTCAAAACACAAGCAGCCTCTGCATGCGGGCATGAGGCTGTGTATATCTTATCCTCCCCAAACCCTGCAATGGTGGGAGCCTTGTGCACTTGGTTGCCTTTTTTTACATTAATGCTTAAATGATAGCTTTGAGCAAAATAATAAAGAGTTAAAGGACTTTCAAATGCTATTTCTGTAGGCCTTTTCAGCATGCCAACTTCCAGTGTTCTTTTACTAAAAGTCTATTTTGAATTACTATATCTCTTCATTAGAATGGAGATTTCCACTCTTTAAAAAATTAGATCAAGTTCTATTATTTATGGTTTTATGTTTAGAGGATGACGCAGGTGAAAAGGAATAAAAGTTTGGAATTCCAATCTACTTCTCTCTCAGTAATACACATGCATTTGAATGCATATAAAATTTTAAATTCTTTTATGTAGCTAAATTCGCATCTTATATGATATTGTCACCATTGATTTTAAAGCTGGTTAACATTGCATTGCTTATGCGCTGTTTTCTCTTTAAGCTGCTACAGTTGTGATATTTAATTCACTTTTATCTGTTAATTTTGCTAGTAAGGTGTCGATACTTGGTTTTGGTTTGATTTCTTTGAGATCTGGTACTACATTTGTGTTATATATTGCCTCAACTTCATAAATAGGTCATATTATTGAGTCAATTCTTGGACTCTAGTTTCCTTAATATAGATGACTAAGATGTGGAAGATGGTCACACACTGCATCTGGTTGTTAGACAACCACATCAATCGTCATCATCGCCACCAACAGGTCACGTGGGATCTGAAGGTGCATCAGCCAATCCAGGTTTGCCCTCTTCTGGAATGTGTATTCCTATTTTTTTTTCGGAGACCCTCATTACTACCATTTTGAGATCTCTAAAATTAATCTGAAGCCTTTTCAACATCTCTGGTGCCGCAAATATGTAAGATACCTTCTTGGAAAGGATGCTTGATAAACTATAACATGCCTTCTGCTTTCATATACTTTTTGTCACGGAGGAAAGTAATAGTAAGGTATAACATTCATATATTTCACAAATAATACTAAAATTTATAATTTCACGTCACAGCTCTCCCCACCCCCCTTGATGGGAAGAAGGTGAAGAGAGCAAAAGGGTAAATGCTGAACCATGGGAAGGTAGAAAGAAGAAGATGAGTTAAAAGAGGAAGAAGAACCAAAAAATCTGTAGACAAATATGAATTTTATTTGAAACACCCCAACAATCAAAAGAATCAATTAAATTTATGATCTATTGCTATGACTGCTAGAGATTGCAGTACCTTCTACTGATATTCTTCTTAGTCTTATTCTCTGTATATATCTATAGATGTTGAGTATAAAGATGTTGGTCTCCTTAGTCTGATTCCCTGCTGACAAGTGCAAGCCTCTGTAAGTACCTTTATACTTATGCTCATTGTTCTTAGTCTTATTCTTTGTAGCATCTTGAGTATGCACCTATACCATCCTTGGTCTGATGCCTTGCTCACAAGATGCAAGCCTCTGCTAGCATGTCATTAGGTTTTATACCCTACCGGGAATTATGCATTCACAGTGGCACTTGCTTCTCTAATTTCATGTCCTTGGAGCTTGCGATGATTACAATAATACCACTCAGAGGCTTCCATGGTGGAATTTCTTGTTGCCCATTAAACTTCTGCATCACTATTTCAGTCATTGTTAGCACCTAGCAGCATGGGATGCCGTACTATCCCGAACCGTATTGGGAGCGGACTGGTATGGTTCCATCCCTCGGTTCGAGCAATCTTGCGTGGGAGGGGGAGAGGGAAAAGGAAGGAGAGGAACAAAACAAGGATGCCTCTGTTCGTGCGGCTACCACCTGCGGAGGAGAGGGGGGCTTGAAAGCCCCCCCCCTCCCCCCCAGCCTCTCTCTGCCCCTCCCTCTCCTTCTCTTCCTCCCTCTCTCTCCCTTTATCTCTCTCTTTCTCTCTTTTCAACGAAACAAGGGTGCCCTTGTTTGTGCTGTCGCGGCCTATGAAGGAGAGGGGCTCGAAAGCCCTCTCTCCCCCTGCCCTATCCCTCTCTTGGCCTCTCTATCTCTCCCACCCGCTCTATCTCTCTCTCTCTCTCCCTCCCTCTCCCTCTCCCACCTTTTCTCTCTCCAATGAAATAGGGGCTTCACCCCTGTTTTCGTGCAACTAGAGGAGAGGGGACTCGACCCCCCCCCCCCCTCTCTCTCCCCCCCTCCCTCTCTCTCTCTCTCTCTTTCATTTCTGCTCTTTCCTTCTCCCTCTCCCCCTTCCTCATCAGCTCTAGCTTTGTTGATACGGGCTCAGAATGGAATTGTACGGTATGGTATTGTATCGCCGAGCAGCCGGTATGGGTTTTGGTACTAGCACAGCATACCTTGCTTAGCAGTATGACAATCTTTGTTGTATCCGCTCCATGAAATCGTCAAACAACTCAAACTTGGAATCTTTAGACTTTGCTGCCTATTAGCATTGGTTCTATGTCAGAATCTTGATTCTTTGATTAATCATCAAGATAGGCCATCCAACAGACCAAAACTTCTTTGTGACTAATGGACAAGACAACCCATTCTATTTATTTATCCATCTGTGGCCTTATTGGAGTTGTGACAGATAATGGAAAAAGTCTTTTATTATGCATTTCATACTTTTTCAGTCATCAAATGTTTGGGACCTTTTGTTCGTGCTAATCATTCATACCTATGTAAGTCCATCAACTTACAGTTCAACAACTTGCTAGAATTGTTTGGAGTATCTTACATTTGTCAGCTTGTTGCTGTCAATCTCATGAAGGGATGTTTATAATGGAACAGAAAATAAGTATTGAGGTAAATCTAGGGATTGGAGGAGGAAAATGGGGAAAAAATAGATGAAAACAGAAGTAGAGAAAAATACTAGTGGTGGGACATCATTGGTGACTGGTTTGACTAGTCAGCCCAAAGTTACTATTTTATTAGCACAATAGTAGGACAACATCTCGAAGATGACCTGAGGCCCAAAACCCTTGATGAGGAGCTTGTCACAATCTTTCAATTGCTTATTGTAGGGGCCAGTATAATACAATTCAAAAGATATCGGTAAAGCCCAGATGCATATCTGACAAGAAAAGTAAGCCAACTGCAAAATGATGTTCCTAAATCTCAACCCTAAATATAATGTATATTTGCTATAGTAGATTTTGAGGATCCATAATAAATTGCCTGTCTAAAATTGAAGAGAGCATAGTCACTTAAGTGGGAAGTGTAATAGTAACTGATTATACAGGAACCCTAAAATATCAGAACATATATTGCTAGATGGTAACCTTTGTAGGTTAAGATATGAGAATAGTAATTTATGGACATTTAAAGATGATAGAGAAACTTTGTGTTACCTCACGACTTACTTTCTCCTAATTCTCATCTCAAATAATATTTTTTTTTTAAGGAAAAAAAGATATTGCTTGAGACAAGGTTATCAAAGGCTCAAGGTGCACAAAGGCACCAATGTTTCTTGGATCCTAGGCGCAAGGCACAATGCAAGGCGCGCCTTGACAATGTGAGGTGCAAAAAACACACATATAATTAATAAAGAATACATGATCGTAAGCATATTCAACAAGTAATTATAAATTTACCAACAGAAGTAAAATTTGGAAAGCATTATAATTCAGATTTATGCACAAATAAAGGAAATGACATGACAAAATCAAATATATCATATTCAAGAACCAACCACAACACAATAATTACTCCAATTATGAATTATAAAGCATTATAATTCCGTTCCTTAGAACTTAATGTTAAACTTAAAGAGGAACTATTTAGATGGAAGGAAGAAGAAAAAGAAGAAAAATGGATTGCTAGTCCCTATTTCAACAAGGAGAACAAAGCAAAAAAAGGGATTTAGTCTCTTGTTTCACATTACATGGAAGCAGGGACAAGTCTCCTGCTTCACATCAACAAACAGGAAAAAGATGACTTTGCCCCCTATCTCACATTAACAGCAGGTAGGGTTGGAATTCGGCCAAGCCGGGCTGCATGCATGCTCGAGCCTCGAGCTTGGCTCAATTTTTTTTCGAATTTCAAGGTGGGCTTAGGCCAAAAAATTTCTTTCCAAATCTTGACCCAAGCTCGTGCCTAGCTTGAAGCCCAAGCAAGCCTGACCAGAATAAGCTCGTTTGGGCTGAAATGCTGGGCTGACTCGAATTGGCTCGATCAATTCAAGATTCGTGCCTAATTAGTTCAAAATGCTGGGACCTGACCTGAAAGACTCTTGGTAGAAGATCCTAATAACAAATTGAGCCCAAGGTCGACCGCGTTCTAGGCCCAGGCTTGGACTTCAGGCCGAGCCTAGTCGGACCAAGCATCGATCCAAGGTTGGCCCAAAATTTATTTGAGCCCTATTTTTAAGCTGAAGCTCGACCTGAACAGTCTCGGACGGTCGGACCAGACCCAAGGCCTAACCAGAAGCTGGCCTGACCTGGGCCCTTTTCCAACCCTAACAGCAGTGGAGAAGCAAGAAGATAAGGAAGAAGAAAATAAGGGACATTGACCCCTGTTTCATAGCAGAGAAGCAGCAGCAGCAACTGCTGCTTAGAAATAAGGTGGGGATTGAGTCCCCCTTGTTTGCAGAATGCAAAAAAAGAAGAAAAAGAAGAGGAAGAACATATGGAAGAAGAAGTGAAGCAGCGTCAATTGTTCCTATTGCTAAGAAAGAAAAAGAAGACAAGGGTCCCCTGTTCCACATGACACCATATAGAGTACTTGTTTCATAGAACAGAGAAGCAGCAGCAGCGGCTGCTAAGAAAGAAGAAAAAGGGGACTAAGTCCCCCCGTTTCGCATCACGCAAAGAAAGAAGAAGAAAAAGAGGAAGGAGACAGAAAAAGGGCTGTTGCTTGTAAGAGGGAAGAGGAAGAGAATGCTGGCAGCTGCTGCAGCACCAAAACAGCATCTTGTTCTGTTCCACTTCCGCTCCTTTTTTCCATAACTGAAGCGACTTAATTCTTTAATTGATTGCCAAGATTTGTTCCAGCACATCAGATCAACAAATCATGAGGAGGAGAGCCCTGCTTCCAGGTAGAGGGAAAACCAGGGCTCTCCTTCCAGGAAGAGAATTCTGCCAGCTGTTTGCGCACCACACCGAGCCCTAGTTCTGAACTCCACCCCCCACCCCAAACAATTTCCTCCATAACTGAAGCCACCTAATTATTTGATCGTTGTTGAGATTTGTTCCAGCACATCCGTCAACAAATCGAGCCTCATTTAAAGGAGGAGAGCCTTGCCGCCAGGCAGAGTGAAGAGGAGGAAAAGAATGTTGCCAGCTGCTGGTGCACCAAACCAAAGCCTAGATCTGATCCACTTTCCCCCTTTTTTCCACAATTGAATCCAGTTAATTATTTGATTGACGGCTGAGATTTGTTCCACATGTCACATGAAGAAATCAAGCCTCATTTAAATAAACATGCCTATTTGGCACCTTGGCGCTTCAATGAGGCACGGGGCTCTGCTTCTATTTCTTCTTCTAGTCAAAGCAAGGCACCTGGGGTGCACCTCATCTATGCCTTGCATCTAGGTGTGCCTTTCAAAATGTTGGTTTGAGATGAGAATTAAGAGAAAGTAAGTTATGAGCTAACACAGTCATTAGAAATCTAGTTGAACAATATATTGACTCTATAGAAGTTTAGGGTATGAAAATTATGCATTTTTTCCATGATAATAAAAATTAAGTGTTTTTTTGACTTGTTGTGTAGATCAAGTATTATTTTTTTAAGTATTATAAGCTTCTAATATGGTTTATTTCTCTATTTGATTTATGTTGTAATTGTTGTTATTAACCATTATTATCGGAAGTAACAGCAAAATTGTCTAATTGTCATAATTTTTTTTTTGGAAATGGCATGGGTATTCAAATTGTAAAATGTGACTTTAATTGGATGAACAGTGATATGATAAGATAAAGGACTACTATATATAATGGCCATATGATTAACTACTAAATTAACAGCCGTCAATTAAAAGCCAATTATATATAATATTATACATAAAGAAATGTCTATGAAAGTGTCATAATGGCTGTTTGTCTCAGTCATGATTCAAAGTTGCATTGATCTACCGATGTGGATATAACTTAAAGTTGTACTTTGTTTTACTCTAAATATTATAGGTTGCTCAAATGCTAACCTTCATTCACTTTGCTTGTGTATTTTGACTTTCAGAGGTTTTGGCATGTTGTTTCTGTGAAACATGTTGTGCTTTGAGATAGTAAATGCTAACTAAATATGCTATCTATTTACAGCTGCTAATTCTTCTTCAAGTATTGCTCACAACCGTGGCAGTCATGTCGCTCGTAGTATTGTATTTGAAGCTGTCAATATAGATGAAGGGGATAATCGCACTTCACACCTTAGTCGGGTGAGATTGCAGAGAGGATATAGATATCGAATTGGCCATTTTATTACGAAGCACTTGACTAGTTTGGATTATGTTAAGTCTTTCATGTTCTAATATATATTTGTGACTTGTATGAGCAGTTTATTTCTAGTATCCTGAGTTCGATTGGGACAACAAATACTGCATTCCAGAACCCAAGGAATGATCTTAGGGTAATCTACAACACACATAATTATTGAGTCTGCTATTGCATCTTATTATAAACATTACCATTTTGAAAGTTCAGTTCACAGAACAATTGGTTATGTTGCTTGGCAGGAAACTGGTGGGAGAACATCTGGCGATACTGGGCTTCCAGATCCCATGCAATCCAGTCCCAACCCTTCTAGTTCAAGGGTTGAGGTTGACTCCCAACAGAGTCCTCTTCGTTTTCAATCTGTATTTCCCTTGGGATCTCAGCAGCCAATTGTAAGTTGTAGTCACTTGTAACATACTTGAGGTGATTTTTCACATAAAAATTGGCTGGTCTCCTAGTAAACTAGTCATACCTTACTGGCACCTTAAGCTTAATAAAAATCTTTATTCCATCATTTTGGGATTGGAAAACAGCTGTACATCATTTAACAATTTCTCTGATAAGACTTTGGGTCTTTGCAGGTCATTCCTGATTCTTTGACCACTATGAATCAGTATTTAGGAGTTATAAGGGATGATTTCAGGAGGGAAGGGATCAGCACTAATGGTCTGTTTCTTGTTGAACCTATATTATCCATGTTAATTTTCTTCCTTGCTTTTGAAATAGTCAAGACTCAAGAGTGTAACTTTTAGCAGGAAGGGAGCAAACTAATGATGCGGCAGCTGCTGGAATGAATAGTATTGATGTGCAAAATCACGATTTTCTGTCCCCCCCGCCTAGGCAGGGTGGTCTGCCAAGTCCAGCATCTTTAGCAGAAATTGTGCTCTCTACGAGACAACTGCTTATGGATCAGGCTGGAGGATGCTTATCTGTACGATTTTTGCTCATTCCTTTGTATTTTGTTCAGGCTCTTTATTGAGTTGAATTTATTATTAGTTACCAAAATTTTCAATAATAGGAATTCATATTTTTGTGTATTAATTAGTGCTGGTTTAATTGATAGCATTCATGTGGTTATTACTTGAAGTATTTTTTTTCCCTTGAGATGTGATTGTGGTTATGGGTTTCTAGTTGTCACTTATGATCCTTTTTAGATGTGTAGTTTTTATGACCTTGAAATTCTTGGTTATTGCTCAAGTTGAACTTACCTAATTAAGCTACCTCTATATCTCTTTAGCCAACTTTAGTTGCCTTAAATACCAAAATTGCCACCAAGTAATTAGTCTTGTCAACATAACTAGATATAGCTCCTATGAGTATTCTTTGAGTTCGTAAAGAGAAAAAATCAATGGACATTGGTGTATGCTTAAGAATTTTGATGTAGAAATGAAATGTTGATGGATGATAGAGAGAAGAGAGGACATTCAGTGAAAGACAAGTGAACAATGTTTGATTGGGACAATCATCAGCGAAACAAATTGCTGTGAAACACAAAAATTGGGTGCATGAATGTCCAACGTAATAGTTTCATTTATTTTATATAAAGCATAAGGTGCTGCTTCAGAATGCATGTCAACGAGATGATGCATAGCTTCAGAGGTTGAGTAATCATCATGTCAAATACATGGACTGGTGGTAGTTTATATTGGAGGGTGGGCATGAGGGAAGAATTGGTTGGGTCATGTTGAGATTATATAGAACCAACTTACTGCTCGAATATGACCAGACTCCAAATTGGTGAAAATTATTTTCATGTTGAGATTTTCTAGACCTGACTTGCTACTTCAATCTGATCATGCTTCAGTTTGGTGGAAATCATTGACCAGGCCCTATCCAATTTGTAAAGTAACAGTTGATTCCAAATTAAATCCACAAATCATGATCTGTGCGGTTTTTTTTTTTGTGCATTTGGTAGTACAGAGATGACTTGTTTGATGTTTGTCAAGAGAGAAGAGGGATTTTGCCAATTACCACTACCTTCAAGGGGAGCGGCTATATTGCTAGCTGCTGCCAGAGGGAAGGATATAATGATTGGTTGTTGGTGTGAGTAGTGGAGAGGTTATACTCAGAGATGGTTGCTGTAAGGGGACATTAACATGGGAAACATTAGTATAACGTCAAACAGGAAATAATGGTTAAGAATGGTACCTAATTAAGGAAACAAGAAATATTATCTGTAGACCAACAAGAATATTAAAAATGTCTATATATATAATCTTAATGGAAAAATCACTAGGAAGAATTAGTTTTCATTGAATGCTCGGTAGGTTCTCAGACACGGGGTGATTTAGGAGTAGTCATCAATTTATAATATACTCCCCCCTTCTATGATAATTGCTATATATTTCATTCTTTGTATATGAAAAAAAGTAAGATAAAATTGTAATATACTATCATGGAAGAGACTCCTTGTCATCCATTTGGAGATCCAATTCAGATAAACTATTTTTCCCTCTAGAATTCTCATGTTTCCATGCTATTATAAGTCATGCTTTAGTTTCTTGTATACCCATGCATTGAATCAGTTTTCGTGTTTAGTTTATTGGGAAGCTCCTTTGGGAGTGTGAAACATGTTTCCTAACAACTATATACTTAATGAGATCTAGGTAGGTGTGGCTTATTAGTTACTCCTTTAAACCAAGGTACGTCGTCTCGGTACTGGGCTCCGTACTGATACCATCCTGTTACTATATCAGCACGCTCGGTATGGAGGCCGGTTCGGCGTATCGAGTGTCGGTATGCCCCTCATACCGCGTACCATGTACCAATACTGCCGCGTACTATACCATTATTGAACAGGTGCGGTATGGTACACTCTTTACCATCTACTTCGGAAAAAATGGTGTACCTTGCTTTAAACTAGGATCGGCAGAACCGTTCCAAACCGGATGGTTTCGGCCATCCCGAATCGTACCGGTGGCTCATCGGTACAGTTCCGGCAATGAAAATAGAACCCGTTGTCGGAGTCGGAGAAGGATAAGGAAAGAGAGAGCTACCGGGGGAGGGACAAAGAGAGAAAAGGCGGGATGCCAGCGGAGTGCTGGCGGAGGCCGACCTTAGCTGCGGAAAGAGAGGCTGCAGTTGTTGACCCTGTTTCGAACGAAACAGGTCCGATTGCGGCTTTAAAAAAAATTGCATTTTTTAAGTGAAGTCGGTAAGATATTTGCTGACTTCACTTTATAAATAAAATTTTTTAAGGCAGCGGCCGCAACCGCTGCAGCCTCGCTTCCCGTGGCCGAGGTCGGCCTCTGACGGCCTAACATTTGACTTGTATCCATATCCAGTTAGAACAAATATGGATACTAATTTTGATAATCCATTTAATATCCATATTTGTTAAAAAAATATGAGCATGGATATAGATATACCCGTTTCCAATCAATTTTCTACCCTAACAAATGCTATATTAGTTTTTTTAAGGAGTTTATTGAAGGATTAGGCCCTACATGGAAGCAAAAATCTTTATAGATAAGAAAAACTCTCAGAGTTGGGACATGCTAAAGCCACTATTTTTAAATATGCAAGGGAGAAAACAAACCAATTGGTGCTCTCATGTATGCTTCTCTTTTTCTTTTTTTGGCTTAATCATGGTTTTTGAACCTTGTGAAGGTAGGCTCCATAGCATGAAGTTGATGTGGGGCCCACATTTTAAATACATGAGGAAAGAAACATTCATTGCATCTCGCATTACTGCTCTTCTTTTTTTGGCTTTTACCATATGCCGATTTTCCTTCTACCTTCAAAGG
The DNA here is from genome assembly GCA_025769935.1 of Phoenix roebelenii. NCBI lineage: Eukaryota > Viridiplantae > Streptophyta > Magnoliopsida > Arecales > Arecaceae > Phoenix > Phoenix roebelenii. The sequence continues at coordinate 12,909,875 of JAOXJJ010000001.1, read as the reverse complement.
CCTAACTTTTTTGGGATATCTCAACAGCCTTAAGCTTTTTCTCTTACTAAGACAGACTTTCAAAAATGAAAGGAAGTCTTTGAATATTTTGAGAAAGAAATATGATTAGCAGATCATAACCTTTCATTTTCCAAGTTGTTCAATAAATATGCTCTTACACACGTAGCACGTGCCAGAGACTTGTACAAGATAAAGAATGCAATTTTAAGTTTTTAAAAGATTATAGTGAAAGTGGGACTCTATTCTTATTTAATGACCAAGAATTACCTTTTGGCAATTATTCTCCATATCATGGTTTCTTTGTAAGGGTATTCTTGGTAATTGCCATCAATTTGAATGAACCAAGCTAGCATTTGTCACTCAATACTCAGCTTATTATGTTGCTGCAGTGACCAGTGCCAGCCATGATCTGACCTCTAGCAACGGAGTACCCTAAATAATTGCTTGTGACTAAGCTAGGCAAAGCCTGGTTCTGTCCATCTTGCTAGCAATGCTAATTGTTTTATGCCAGTCTAAGTGGATGTATTTATTGTTATTATTTTTTCACTTTTGGGTAAGCATGCAGGTATGTATTTTGAAGGCCAGAAAACAAATTAACAGTGTTTTATGGAGTAGAGTGTTATACTACAAAAGCACAGTTTTTTCTTTGGAGAAGTTGAAATGATTGCTAAGAAAATAGAAAGTTGCATCATTAGAGGTTGCGAAAAAGTTGCCAAAAAGATATCTTTTTCAGTAATAACCATCTGCATAAACACATAAATAGTGCAGTCACAATAAAAGGACTAAATTAAAACAAAACTGATTCATTTCAATACTTCCTTTTTCACTTCTGTTATGTTGATTTGCCCATTGTAAGCAACTGCTATTTCGAGGGTGACAGTCTTCATGGCTCTAGGATTCACCTTTTCCATGAGTCCATTTTAATGTGTAGTTGCTGTAGTATGGTAAGGTTTCAATAATGGATCTAGTGAGCATATTTTGGTTATTGTATGCTAAATTATATGAAACTAGACTTCTCTCCAAGTGGATGTTATAGCTGCCTATTGATTTTCTAGTGTCCATGTTCTTGGCATTAACATTCACATTGGCAGGTGATTCAATATCATAATGATGTCCCCTACTGAGTATAATATGCTCTTTGTTGCTTGCTGACTTCGAGCAGGGAGCTTGTAGTGTGGCTATCAAATTTACACCATGTCTGAGATATAAACTCATTCTGGGATGGCCTCATAAAAGCAAGACACTTGCATGACTTATTCATGTCATCTGCCAAACGCAGAGTTGCAAACTGTTCAGTAATTAGAGACATACACTGAGAGAGATAACAGATGAAACAAAAAGATTTGGAAAAGAATAGTTTGTTGAGAATCAGAGGTGCAGGAGTGAGGGGATTGTGGAAGATCAAAATGAGAAATGGACACCCTTCCATTTTTTTGTTTACAATACATACCATTCTAATATATTACTGAATGAAGTTTAGCTAAGAAAACCTAATGGCTATTTTGGAATGACAATTAACAATAAAATCTTCGTATTTAATATTAGAAAAGCATGTAATCTGGCCTGGAATTTCTGTTCTTGTGTTTGAGTATTCTTATATAAGATGGCCTATGTAAAATGTTTTGGAAGTCTTACAAAAGAGTGGTGGTAATGTTTATGACTTAAAATGTTCCACAAGCAATTTATTTTAAAAGCACCGTTCTCTTTGGTTTGGTTATGCTTTATGCATGATTAAGCTTTTAGAGAGTTTTTGATAGTTGACATTCTGTTATTTTTCACAGCAACTTGCAGGACATCTTGAGGATCATGTTAGTGTAACTGATCCCCTGACGCGGATGGACCTTCAATCAAGTGCAATCAGATCTGGAGTTCTATTAAGAAACTTAGGCTCGTTACTTCTTGAGCTTGGTCGTACAACCATGACATTGCGCATGGGTCAAACACCAGTATGTTTCATGAATTTCCTGTTTCTCTCTTATTTGTATTAGACATCCTTGTAGTCTGAATGATGCTCTGTTGTTGCAGTTGGAAGCTGTGGTGAATGCCGGACCAGCGGTTTTTATCTCTGCATCTGGGCCAAATCCTCTGATGGTTCAGGTTATATATGTTTTAGTTTTAAATTTTATGCAAGGTATTGTTGTTATTTTATTTCTTCAGCTAAACATTGTAATTGCAGCCTGTTCCCTTTTTCCCTGGGTCAAGCTTTGGTGGGACACCGTTTGGAGAACCACCTGCTTCTGCATTTATTCCTAGGAATGTTGACATCCGTGTCCGCACAGGTATTCATATTTTATTCCATTTGTTAAAATAAAACTCCTGAGGTTTCTGCATTTGTCTTCTTAAATGCTCATGGCCTAATTTATAATTAACTTTAATTTTCTTTTTTCTCTTAGGTGGTCGTGCAGTACCTGTTACCAATGCTAACCTGGGCGAACAGGCTGGTGCACAGCCACCGCAAGAGCAAACAGATCCAACAAGAAATCCGTCTACTGCCAATTCTGTTAATCAAGCATTTTCAGGGATTTCAAGTAGTACATCTTTTGCTGGAGAATCTGGAGTGCGGGTAGTCCCAATAAGAACAGTGGTTGCAGTACCTACTGGCCATTCCCCCTCAGATTCATCTGGTAGTGCAGTCGGGGTAATCTATCCTCTACTTGCCAGAATTCAACATGTGAATGGTGTGAATGCAAATAATGCAGGAGGTTCTCGAGCATCCAATGAACCCAATCAGTCTCACCCTAATATAAATCAGCCAAATCTTGAATCTGCAATGCAAAACCAATCTCCTGCAAATTCTGCGCCTGTAGTTTCTTGGATAAATCCTTCAGCAAATGAATTACCTAGCTACCAAGGTCAGTATTGGAATCATGAAATTTGGTTAACATTTAAATTTTATGTGGTTTTCTAAAGCATAAATACATTCAGGACTATTCTGCACTTTCTATGTGATTTATGACAGTAATCCAAATTAGCGATAGAACTGCTTATAAAAGTAACATGTTTGAAAACATAGACTGTCAATAGATAAGCTATCAAGCTTTCTTGCATGCTAAGCTCACTTGTCAGCCATGACTAGCGTGGATTCACCACACAATAACTTAATCCTTAATATACATGTATTATCTTAAAGAAGCGTATAAAGTACCATTTTGAGAGAAACTGTATTATGCATGGATTAGTACAAGGAATTTTGCCAGGGGGTGAAGGTGAAGACTATTAGATGATTGCTTAAATGGCTACCTAGGGATTGTAGAGTATGTGCAAGAACAATTGGTGGGCAAATATTTAGAGATACAAATTAAGGAGGGGGGGGGGGGGGGGCAGTTATAAGTGAGATGGGCTTTTCATGATTTTCACAGTGGATAAATTTCTACAGATATCATATTTTTCCCTAAAACATAAAAGGAACTTGACATCTAGAGATTCTAAAATGATAAGAGAAAGTTTAATTGGAGAAGTAAACTTTTAGTTATATTGAGAAAGTTTAATTGGACAAGTAAACCTTTAGTTGTATTAATAATGTTAATTTTAACTCAATATATATTTTCAATGTGCTTCTAATTGCAAATTATTTAATGTTATGTAATAAATTTGTAATGCAAAAACTTTATAAACATTGAAAACCATGATTAGGTCACTTTAAATAGGCACTTTTGCCATATTTTTTTGCTAAAACATAGCATGGCTGAGACTTAAATCTATGGAAAATGCTAAAAAAAGGAGGCCATGATTGGATGTGACGCATTATTACAGTGTTGGCTGTTATAACTTTATTCATTTATATATTTTAATGATTAAATTTTTCAGTTCATTTATTACTCCTCTGTCTATTATTCCCTCCATTTCAAGTAGAGAAAAGCTATGCAACCATACCTAGCCACCCTGTGCAGTGCTCCCAGGATTTTGGATTGGTGGTTGGGCCTCCATAAATTGGGAGGAGAGGAAGAGACTGGTTGCTCCAGTTACTTGGGTAGAAAGAGGGATGTAAATTTCTGTTTGCATTCCTTTCCTTTAGTTTAACTTCTCTGGCATATTTCTTAATGGAACAGGCAAGTCATGAGCTACATGGCCTCAATAGAGAGAAATTTCGGAAGTCGTAGCTGTATTTGGCTTGAGATCCTTTAACACCCTTTTTTAAATCATATATGAAGATCAGTATTCATGTTTCAACACACACACACACAGTAGCTGGGCTGGGGGAGCGGGAGTGAGTGGATAAATGGGATTTGAGTAAGCAGTGGGCTGAGCTTATGGTGAAATTTGGAGTGCTAAGTTCTGAGTGAAATTGGAGGACAAGGGTTTGGGGTAGAGTAGGAGGGAGTCAGTTAAAGTGCATCGCGGAGTTAAGGGGAACTTTTGGAAGGGTACTTTTTTTTTAACTAGAAGCCAAGCATGATGGTTCCAAGGCACCTTCCAAAAATGACCTGGCGGAAAGCTGAACTTTGGTACGAATTTGCTGGCTTGTTGGTACTTTCTTAAGTTTGCTTGAACATTATATCAATTAGTCTGAATTGTGTTTATTGACAATGTGAAAATTGTGTCATGTTCCACTGGAGCTCTTTAATCATAATTAAAGTCATGAAATTGACAGACTGCCAAGACATTCTATATCTCATCTGTTAAGATTTTTGCATGACTACTGATTCATGTCTGATTTTTATTTTTAGGGTCATCGCCGGTTTCCATTGCAAGCCAACAGGCGCCACCTGCTAGTAGTAGTGAGAGCAACACCCAGGCTCATGTTGAGCCGCAAGTTGGCCAAGGCCCTATGTCTCAGTTCTTAAACAGAGTGGACGAGTGGCTTAGGACAGCACTTTTATCTGGAGAGCAAGTTCAGGGTGGTGGCACTAGTCATCAGGAGTCAGTTACAGGTTCTGCTGCTGTTCAAAATCAAACTGGCACAGCTAGAAATACCGAAACGCAGGAGGCATCAAGAGTAGGTAATGATGATGGAGTGTTCTTCTCCAGTTTAGTTCGCGAGCTTATGCCATTTTTATCTCAGCGCACAACTGTACCAGGTGGCTCTGCTAGCAACGATGGTTCTACTGCACAAGTATGGTGTTTTTTTTTCCTTTTATGTTGTTCTGCTAGCTGGCCAAAAGCTATTTCAGTCCGAAGGTCAGTTTGGTGGTATATAATTCTTTGATTAATATGTGCAGACTGCAAGCCATCATCACCTGAATGACTCGAGTAGTTCCCAACATCATCGTGACCCACCTGAGGCCCCTAGTCCAAAACGCCCAAGGGTATGTCACTGAGAAATTCTTATCATTTTCTAGTTGAATTGTATGCATGTCCGAGCATTGCAAAAGAGAAGGGTCATTTTGTGCCCATTGTAGAGAGTGACTTTATTTCCCTGTCAGCAATACAGTAGTTTTGAAATTTAATTTTCATGCTCAAAACATCCTCTATTGTGCCTTGTAAAACTAGAATAACTCTTATAGTTTCTAGATCATAGTTTTAAGAAATGGTATGCGAGATGCTTTGTAATTCAAGTGTCATACCCATATCTATATCTTAGTATCTGGTACTGGTACTTTGGGGTAAAAGGAAGGATCCAAGTAACGTAGGCAAGGTGCACAAAAGATTGCTAGTGCAATTTTATTTACATATACACATTGTATGTGCATCAAGGATTTTTATGCTATCAGCATTATAGTTTTGTGCAAGGTTCGCCGTCCTGGTTCATACTGCCTCTTGCCGGGCATATCAACACTATACTAGGATGGTACCAGTATCGGGTATGATACCGAGATGGCGAACCTTGATTTTGTGTCATTATCCTGTATATTGGGATTGCTTTGTGTTTAAGGACCTGTTTGGGTGAAGGCATACCTCATTCATCGGATAATCCATTCTGGCTGGAAAATGAGGGAGGCAGCGATGGAACAAGAGAAGTCACAACTCAGAGTCTCTCCAATCTCTTCCTAAATATTCAGGATTACCTATTCCTCATGGGAGGTGTTTTATATTATCCCTATTTTTAAGGATTGCGTGATCTCAAGTTTCCTAAATTGACAAAAAACCTTTTCCATCCCATTGCTAGCATCTTCTTACTCCAACCATATAAGGAATGTTCCTGTGAAGAGGTTGTGCAGGTTTGAGCAAGCTTCCAAACAGCCCCTAATGGTTATTTATCGAAGAATTGATAATTTTATGGGTATTTTAAGAGTGTAGGCTGCTCATTTCACTTGCTGCATGATGAGCACCATATCTACATGCCTGGTAGGTGGTCATGTTTATTTAATAAAAACCAAACAACTTTAAATTTGAACTCCTAATCTAGACTTTGTTTCTAGAGCTATATTCTTACCTCTGGTTCATGAATCTTTGTCATGTAAGTAGCAAACTAGCAGATTATTGCCATGCATATTGGATGCTCTGATATCATCATATATCATCCAACATTTTTTTATTCACTCTTGCAGTAGCAAACTTGTTAGAGTTTCTGTCTCTGACAAATGTCTAGTCTGAGCTTTAACTGTTGTTTTCGTCAGCACAATTATTGTTTAAATTATTATTATTATTGTGATTCTCGTTTTCCTTTTCTGCAGAGGAACAGTGAGTGATTGCACCGTATGCATATTCCATTGGTCATTCTATAGATGTGAATAGCAGGCCACCTTGTGATTTTCTGTGAAATGGTCGTCATGTTTTTATGATGCATCAATGCAGGAGGATAGTTCCTTTTTCAGGCAGGTGATGCCATCGGATATTAGTTCATAAATGACTAGTGAGAGCAAATGGGAATGACAGCCCTTTATATGATATGTTTACTGATAATTAAAAGACTGCAATGTTATTTATTGCCGCCCCTTCCGTTTTCATTCATAATAGATGCTCCTAGTACCATATTGTGCCTTTAAAAGAGAATCTTTACATTGATGACCATGTATATTCATTTCTTTTACATGGAAGAAGTCAGTTATTGATGCTATCTCATGCAGGTGTGTTCTTATTAACCACTATCCATAACATGGCCTTATTTACTTCCTTTGGCTGTTATTTTGTATTTGGGTGCCGTTATATAAAAATACTTGGGTAAATACGTGATGTCAACTGTCAAAAATATTTCATGATTCGGAATGTAGTGATGTCAAATATCAGGAATTTTGTATCCAAGATCATATCCTCAGCGAATGAATCAACTACTTCAGGTCTGTCGCACCTATTTTCAGATGCCTCGGCATATTTGGGTTTTCGGTATTATGCTGTCTTGAAAGGTGAGAGTGGAAGGCATATCCGGGCAGCAGCCGGTTAGATGGTGGGTTCAGAGCCGAGAAGGGTTGCTTTAGTTGGTGCTGGTAAAGTGGCACTTTGTTTTCAGCAAAAAAGAAAAGAAAAAAGAGGCACTTTGTTCCGCACTATATTAGGGTGGAGTCGGATGCTCAGTATTTAGCAAAGTGCCTTCATGGAAAAGCTTCTGTGGCCAATGTGAACTTGAATTTTGCTGGTTTGATGCCCCTGTTCCAGGCCGTGGTTCTCTTATTCCCCGTGAATCGAATCTGGAATTAGATTGGAGTCGGATGCTCAGTATTTAGCAAAGTGCCTCCATGGAAAAGCTTCTGTGGCCAATGTGAACTTGAATTTTGCTGGTTTGATGCCCCTGTTCCAGGCCGTGGTTTTCTTATTCCCCGTGAATCGAATCTGGAATTAGATTGGAGTCGGATGCTCAGTATTTAGCAAAGTGCCTCCATGGAAAAGCTTCTGTGGCCAATGTGAACTTGAATGTTGCTGGATTGATGCCCATGTTCCAGGCCGTGGTTTTCTTATTCCCTGTGAATCGAATCTGCAATTAGATTGGTTAAAAGTTGATTGCAGTTTGTGCATGCGACAGCGAGGTGTTTGGATTGGTGAAGCATTATGTGTGTTAAATTCAAAGCTCAAGTGGATCGGTTGATGTCATCTCCATCTCTGTCGTGCTGGGTTAATTTCGGTGGGAAAAAGAGGGGGAGTTCTGAGTTCGCTCATCTTTATTGAGAGCGTAACCGGAAATTTAATCAACTAAAACTGAAGGTATGTAATTTATATACTTGGAAACTCAACTCTAAGAGACTTGTGGAGTATTTTCTCCTCCTGGTCGGTTGAGGGGAGTTCGATGCAATGCTCATTTTAGTTTACATGAGTTCAGTCATCTTTATTTAGAGCGTAACATGAAGGTCAATCAACTAAAGCCAAAGGTATCTGATTTATATATTTGGTACCTCTGAGAGACTTGACTTGTGGAGTATTTTCTCCTTTTGATCGGTCAGCATGCATCAAGGATATAGAATATTTGGAGTTTTTTAGATGTCTCATGGTCCGTCCATGCGTTTTTGCATGCTGGATGGATCAAATTGATGGAAAAGACTGGAAGCTAATGGAAACTTAGTTGAACATGACATTGAAATACTGAGAATGAGTTTAAGGAACGGTTATGATTGGAATTTAGTTCGATATGGGGTCAGAAATCAAACTTTCTATCTATTGGAACTTCTAAGAAAAATGTGGTTGGGGCTGAAACAAACGTTTCATTCATGCAATAGCAATTACTTGCTGTAGTTGCTTGTATGGCCGAAGAAATAGCGCGAGGAAATGGGATGGCAAATAAGGCTCTTCAATCAAAATTCCATACAAGATCATCTAAAACTTGGTCTTGTCCTCCTACATGCACCCATTGCTTGGTCTCAAACTCCATCCTATCCACCCTTTTCTGCTTCATACTTCCATGGTTCTGATTGGAGATTTTAGGGATCGGTGCTGGCATAACAATAGATCATCAATATTCAGACACGCTAATGAAAATAATTTATAGAACTTGAACATATATAAATCACCTGACTGGGATTCAAGTCTTGAATGATGTTGTCTCTTGAAACTTCGTTCCACATGCAGGCAGAGATTCTATCAAGCTAAAATCACGGTTTCAAGTTTCAGACGAGATATAACATAACTTAACCTCCATTAGTAGCATAGCATTATTGACATCCAAAATAATAACAATAATAATAATAATTAAATATATGCTACAAAGTTTTAGCACCTTGGCTTCCCTATTTAGGTTATCCAAGAAGCATGCGGGCGTATGATAGGCCCTTATGAGCCATCTAGGTAGGTGACTTGAATCTTATTAGGTGGCTGCTTTGTGTAAATCATTTTCTAATGCTGCATCCTAATAGAAACCTAATTGGCATCTCGCAACAACACTATACTAACTAAAAATATTTTTTTCCCCCTCAAATTTAAAAGAAAAAATATTGAACCTGTTGATTGGGCATGCTTGACGGGTACCGATTCAGTAAAATGTTTAGCACTAATATCACCAATACATAGCATTTTATTTGATTTGTATCTTTAATATTATTTTCCCAAAAATTAACATCAAATATGCAGTGCGAATCTTATAGTTCATGAGAGAGAGACTAATAAACACAAATACATACATATTGTGGCATATCTTGTACCGATTCAGTAGAATGTCCAGCACTAATATCACCAATACATAGGATTATATTTGATTTGGATCATTAATATTGCTTTCCCAAAATTTAACATCAAATATGCAGCACGAATCTTGTAACTACGAGAGATAGGCTAACTAAAGCGGTGCACAGTTGCGAGGGCCATTCATCTGACGGTCCCAGTAGACTACAAAATGCGAGCTGGGAGATCCGGGCTCTTTGGTCGTTAAGACCTGGCACCGTATGTAAGATCCCATCGTCTCCCCGGTGGCCGGTATTGATCCTATCGGTTCGGGTTTTTTGCGCGAGTGCGACGAGGCCTCTCTCTCTCTCTCTCTCTGGCTGCTGCTGTCGTTGCTCGCTTCTCTCGGTCGTTCATGGCGGAACAGGTCGGATGTCTGCCTCATTCTTCTTTCTTTTCCTCATCCTTGCATCTCGTTTCTCGTGGCTTTCCGTTGTCATTCGATTCCTAAATCCCTTTTCTTCGCTTTTTTTAATTATATGTATCTTTCGAGACACCCTTAGTCGCCTAGGTTTTTGTGCAAATCCTTCATGCGGGTAGTCTTTGATCTGTTGCTTGCTTAGCAGCTGAGCGCCCTTCGAAGTCTACATATCCAGCTATCAGTTAGTGAGAATGTGGGGCCCTCATCGTAGGCGATGCTTCTCCCGATTAGTAGATTCAATGTGCTGGATCTTGATTTAGTGTATGTTTCGTTAGATTGATTTGTTGGTCGCAAACTAGAAGTCAGGAGATAGAAATGCTTGAGTTTGTGTTGATGTTAATCGAGCTTTGTTTTTAAGAATTTATAGTTTTGTTGCGAATTATTGATACCAAATGATTAATTTCGCGTGGAAAACTATTTAGTATTGTCCGTGAGGGTAGTGTAGTAATATCCAGCATTAATCTGAAAAGTTTTCTCCGTTCACTTCTACTGCTTTGTGGTTTTTGCATTAGTTCGTTCTATGTATCCAAACAAGTAGGTCTGCATTTTGAATCCATTATGTCTTTCCTGCTGACAAATGGCAACCTTAAAGATATGACTAGCTTGTTGATTGATTGCTTTCTCCTTGTCTCGTTTGCTCCACCTCTGCCTCCATGTGTTTTTTCCGCTATAATTGGTCTATAATTATAAATAATTATAAACATGTTTTTTCTTTCTAATTAAACTTTGAAGGTTTGTTATTTTGAAGATATTTTAGTTCTATTGCTACGTGGTTTGATCATGGTTTTAACTACAACATATGTATCTGGGTCCCGACACATGAAATATAAGTTTCAAATGCTAATGTTTATAATAAGTCTTCTTAAATCTAACTTTTTTTTGCTTTTGGTTGAATGGATGTAACATAGACGGAGAAGGCATTCTTGAAACAGCCAAAGGTTTTCCTCTGGTATGCATAGCGATTCTAGACATTATTTTCTTGTTTCCTTGTCCATCATTTTCTAAGAAAACTAAAACAGCGTGATTGTTGAACTCGATGAACGAAGTGTTGGGAATGCTGCAGCTCGAAGAAAGCTGGAAAGGGAAAGAGGCCTGGTAAGGGTGGAAATCGGTTCTGGAAGAATATTGGTCTTGGCTTCAAGACACCCAGAGAGGCCATTGAAGGTCTGGGATTTTACATTTCTTTTCCCATGTTTTCAGTTATATGAGTGTGAGAATTTTGGTTTCTATGGTATAGTTTGCATGAGAGTATGTGTAGTTTGCCTGTGGCTATTACTTTGTTTCTTTTTATTTTTACGTGGTGACATTTTTTTCTTTGATGCTTCCATTCTACAATATTCTCCATTACTAGGGATGGACTGAAAACATACTATAAATAAGGAAAGGACAGATTTATACCACTCATTGCTTAATCAATGATCCTCTGTAATTGCTGTGTGTGTGGACATTACAAGCCATCTATCTACTAGTTTTGCATTGTACCTTAAAATGAGATTGATAAGTTGAAACCTTAGAATCTTGTTAGGTTCTCAATTTATACAAATAAAACACATGTACATATGTATTGACAGGCACAAATTTTACGCAAACTACTAATAGTATATTAAACCTAGTAAATGAGTTTTTAGGCAACAATATCCCTTACAAATCTACTTGTCTAAAACACTATTTAGGAATATTTTCACAAGCTATTCTATCTTGTTAATTTCAGTGAAAATGTAAGATGCTGTATAGCTACCATCGAGCTAATGGGAAGATTCTCTTTCATAACCACTTCATATTGGAGAATATGAAAGGTGCGCGGTAGTGTCAAAGTCAGTGTTACGGTTGTGATGTAAGAATTGTTTTATTATGCTTTTTATTTACCTGAATGGTTTCTATTTTAACATTGTTATAGTTAATATGAGTTAATTAATGTAAGAAAGTTGGGATGATGAGGACAAATTATGATGGATGATGGTGGAAGGCAGTACTCTTAAGAGTCTTGTCAATGCCATGCTATGATTTTAGTCAAAACATCGACCCTATTCGATTGTCAGCCATCAAGGAAATGCATACTTTCTGATAAAAGGAACGACATATCGGATTTGCCATTTTTAGACAACTGAGATTGCTCAGCATATGACTCCTATGGATGGAGTCATAATATTTGGGAGAAATCAGATAATTCTCAACATTGAGAGAGAACAATACATGTCTATTTGATGAGCAATACCATCATTAAATTCCAAATACCGTCGTTGAAAATTAATTGGAAGATTGTTGATGTTAACTAGCAAGCTTATGTCCATCATCAACTAGAAATACTGTCATTTACTTAAAAGAGAAAAGCCTTATCCTTGTCTAAATGGTGTGGGATTTATAGTCCATAGAATGATATTTCTTACTTAGGGATTTTAAAACTGACCATTAATGTATGGCGTAACTTGGTGTTGATTTCATAGTTAGGGCAATTTCAAGCAAGTCAGAATCTTCTATGGAACCTTCAATATCAGTTAGTATGAATAAAAATGTATCTTACTGGTTATGGAATATAAATGCATGCCACTGGAAAGTGAATTTCTGATATACCACTTGACTCAAGAAAATTCTAGATAAAAAGGAAGAAGGGAAGTTTGGCGACTGTGTATTGTACCTGTCTTTAAGGCATAAAAAGAACCAGCACACATAGGAATAGTCTAACAGTTGCCAGAGGTTTGAAATTTCAGCTTTTCAGTCATCTCATGCTACAAAACCTCAAAATTACTGGCTGGTCCCAACAATCTGGTAGCTTATAACTTATAAAGCTGGTCGTAGCTTGGTTATTTTATCAATTTGGAAGATAATAACTGAAATAAAGTCTCTGCCTCCATATAGAATAATGTCAATTCTCCTTTGATTTAGGATATTACTGCTCTGTTTTTTTTGGCTTCAGGGCACCCATGTGCTCTGAGTATTTTTGTTGTAATTTTCTACTCTTTTTTCTGTGCTGACCTTCACATCACCTTGGTTTGTGAGACTTTTAACATTTCTCATTTGTTTAGGGGTTTTATTTTATCTTTGGGGTAACAGAAACCTTGTTTTTGTTTTTCCTTTATGATTTCTTTCCTTGATTATATTTTTTTATTTTTCTTATTTATACTCCTTACTTGTATATACTGCATCTGCAGTAGTTATTAGTTATGTCTTTGTTTTTGCCGAAGGAAAAAATAAGCATTTTTTATATTGCAAGCAGAGTATGCTAAATCTGTTTCTATCAAATCTGTTTACAATAGTTACATTTGGGTTATACATTGTTAGCTCTCAACCATGAAGAAGCATTTTGTCACACCAAGACTGCGTTTGGCATTGTTGTCACTTTTTTTTAAAAAAAAATGGAAACAAAAATTCTATTTCCATTTTTTCTGGATTTTGACTACAAAAAATATGTCTAGTTCACTCCTTTTTTTTTTTGACAATGAGGGCCGGCGATGTGGCTGGCAATGAGGAAGAGGGAGAGGGATGGGATCAGCGACATGGCCGAGGATGAGGGAGAGCTTGATGTTAGGTGGAGAGGCAGCTGAGGGAGCGGCAAAGGGAAAGGTACTAGGGATGGATTCAGGGATAAAGGATAGGTCGACGTTGGGTAGAGAGGCCACCGACGAGGCTCGGGGAGCCGGCATATTCAGGCAAAGGCGATAGGGCAGAGGGCGAGATCGAGCAGAAGAAGAGGGGTTGGGAGGAGAGGTGAAAACTAGGGGTGGCAAAATATGACCTAACCTTTCAACCCGACTCGTGTTTGACCTGCCATAAAAAGGTTTGGGTTTGGCCTAAACAGGTTTGGGTCGTAAACAGGTTGACCCGTTTAACTTGTTTATTAATTAGGTCGGTTACATATTTTAGATGTCTGACCCGTTTAACCCATTTAATATATAGGTGGGGTTGGATTAGATAACCGTTTATCCGGTGATTACGATTAGGATTTCCTCCGGTAAGTGACCTCTTTCCTTCTCAAAGATCTAGAGTTTGAGAACAGGGGAGGAGAGGCGGGAGAGGGCAAGGGCGAGGGCGTGGTCGACGAGGAGGGGGAGGGGTCGGAGCTCGTCGAGGAGGTTCGCAAAGAGAGGGTAGGAGAGGCCGTAGAGGGAGCGCCACCGAGTATCGCGGGCGGCGGGGTTCATGGACCAGATGCGGTCCGAGTTTAGAAGAGAGAAGAAGGCGGCAGAGGAGGAGGACGAGGCAGATCGGCGGGGGCGAAGAGGGGGAGGAGGAGAAGAGGAGGAACTTGTGTCGTCCTCATCCTCGTCGGAGTAGGAGGAACGGCTGCGGCGGCGTTTGTGGCGCCGGCGGAGGGAGGAGAAGGCGTAGGAGAGGACAGAGGCGATGGCGAAGAAGAGGAGAGGGGCGACTGAGGAGGAGGAGGAGGTGACGACGACGGAGGAGGACGAGGGAGGAGGGGAGCAGTCAGAGAGGAGGGAGGAGGTGGGGTCGAGGTAGTTGTGGAGGTGGAGGAGGTTGGAGAGCATCAGCAACAAGGACGGATCCATCGTCACCTCCTCTCTCTGTCTCTCCCTTCTCTATGCGAAGGGCGGAGTGAGTGGATGGGAGCGCAGGGAAAAGAAGATATTTTTGTGCTCCGCCGCCGCTAAGGTCACCGCCATCATGGCATCGGTATAATTTTGATACTTGCTAGGCTACAATAATTAGATTGTCTCCTAAGTTGCTGTAATTAATTGATACTATGATTGTCTTAAGATATGATAGTGGCGCGTTTTTTTATAGCATTTTGAAAATATGATATGTAGCCTTGGGCTAAGGCCTAAAAGGTTACCTATTTATTAAATAGGTTAAACATGTTGGGTTGGGCAGGTTAAACAGGTCGGGTCAAGATGGGTTGGGCTAAACAGGTTAAACTGGTCGAGTCGGATCGGGTTGGGCAAATAAGTTAAACAAGTCGGATCAGGATGGGTTGTGCTAAATAGGTTAGACAGGTTGGGTCGGATTTGGCAAACAGATTACCTGTCTACCTGTTTATTAAACAGGTTACCTATTTATTAAATAGGTCGGATTTAGGTTTATAATTTTCTGACCTGATCTGCATCTGACCCGACCCGTTTATGTCCGACCCGACCCAATTGCCACCCTTAGTGAAAACTCACTTTTAAAAAAAGTGAAAGGGAAAAATTTTCAGTTCCACTTTTTCTAGAAATAATAAAAGTTTGTTTAAAAATAGAATCAGATAACCAAATATATTTTCTGCATTGGGTTATATGTTTATGTTTTTTTAAAAAAAAGGAAACTGAAAAAATAAAACAGTACCAAACAGGGCCTAAGTGACAATTATACTTCCCTTCTCTGTGGTTTCTTGTCTTTGCACTCTACCCTTGGATTTATACTTCAAATGGTGCTGATCTTGTAATCATTTGAAGGGAAACCAGGATGCAAAGTAAATGCAATGATTGTGAGTTAGATTTGTTACATTTGACAAAAATGAAATCATCTTAACACGGTTGTTTCAGGTTTGTTGGTGTTTAGTAAATCATGTTAAGGATATTTTGGTCTTTATGCTTGTATATCGTGAATTACCACACGGTCTTTTTGCTTCTTCCAGGTACCTATATTGATAAGAAATGCCCGTTCACCGGCAATGTCTCAATCAGGGGTCGCATTTTAGCAGGCACATGCCATAGTGCCAAGATGAACAGAACCATCATTGTACGTCGAAACTACCTTCACTATGTGAAGAAATACCAGAGGCAAGTGATAGATTTGTCTTGCTGTGATCTCACCACATCTTTTGAGGAACTGGAAATATTAACTTTGTCTTTTTGCTTTAGGTATGAGAAGAGGCACTCAAATATTGCAGGCTTGCAGCACACGTACCCCCCTGCTTCCGTGTGAAAGATGGTGACCATGTTATCATCGGCCAGTGCAAGGTGAGCTTATTTCGTAGACTTTGCAGATGATGGCCGCATGATTCAGTCATCTTTATGAACAATTGTAAATGGTTGTTGTAATTATTTCAGTTTTATTTATTAGGTTTTTGCTCAGCTCAGATTGTTGCTTCTAATATCCATCAATTTAACTATGCACACACCTAGTGCAGGCCATTGGCAAAGACTGTTCGGTTCAATGTTCTGAAGGTTATCCCGGCTGGATCAAAAAGTGGAAGCGGGAAGAAGGCCTTTGCAGCAGTTTGAGTCTTGTCTGGATGCCTTAAAAGGTTTTGCATTCTGTAGAAGGCTAATGTTGTTCCATGCAACAATAATAGGTTCCCTGATTTTTTTTTCTTTTTTATATATCTTGTCAACTCTTAAAGAACCACGATAAGATTTGATGGGGGAATTTTGTTGAGCTGCTGAAGAGATAATTTGCACCTGTAATCTTTACTGCTAGATTGGTAAAATGGCTTTCTTTTTTGTTTTTAACTGAGAAATAACCTTTTTTTTTTTTTTTTTTTTTTTTTTTGAGGCTGCGAATGCGAGCGCCAGCAACAATTGGCAGGGTTCTGCATGCACGTGTTCGGACTGCATCATGTCATCGGAAGCTTGTCCGAATGTTGAAACTTTAAACATGATTGTTCCCTGAGGGATGCAACACGACATTTAATGACCTTCTATCCAATAATCATATGACTGATGAATATTATATACACTGCAGTACATCTGTCTGGTCTGATTTTTAACCATCTGAAACATTTAGCAGCTCGTACTGTGCCCTACAATGGTTGTCTGTCCTAATAAACAAGCTCAAGACAAATGGGTTTTTTTTCTCTTCTCCAGGTTGTTGTTTGCTTGTGAAAGACCGAAAAGCATGTCTTTCTTCTGATCACTTTCTGTACCTCCCGCAATGTTATCATTGAGGTAAAACAGCACCAACAGCTCGCGAAGAACCCAATTCAACAGTGTCGGGTCTCAAGCTAATTTAAGGTCTGGAAAGCTTGTTAGAAGGACAAGATATGATCATATGCTATACGAGATATCTGCTCTTATTTCTACATCATAGTTTTTTGATACGTTTACCAAACTCAACATGAAGAATTAATGTAGTTAGTTTCTGGTGTTCATTTACTTTTCTTCTAACAGGCACCTGAGGCTTTGAAGGCCCTCACCAGACACAGTTCCTTCATATTCTGCTTCTTCTATGCGTCGTGATTCTACCGCACCTCGTCTTGCAGCCTCCTCGACCAATTCCTTGCAGCACATTTTCACATCATTGTGCTCTTGGAGCCTCCTCCGGGCAAAGTCTCTGCCGCGTTTTGGTTTGAGAAGACATCTCATATGCCATCGCTGCCTATTATCAAGAACTCGTCCCCTTTCGTTAATGCGATCATCTTTAGCTCTGGTTCAGCATTTAAGGTCCCACCTGCTTGGCTAGACTCCTCCATCCCTTCAATGTGCCAATCGCCCAGAGCTTGGGTCTGCATCAAGCTGACCATTCAAGTAGCCATCATCAATGGAGCAAGCAAGGGACCTGATGTGCTCTCTTTCTTTTATACAGCAGGACCTGTGATCCTTGGTAATTTCTACTGCCATCCCCAAGTCTGGAAAGTACTGCTTAAACTAATAGAGATCTGACATCAACAAAGTTTGCCATTGTTGCCAACAGTAACAAATTAGGATACCTATGGTAAGAGCATAAAACTAAAAGAGATACACTTCTTTATCAAAAAAATACATAAAAGATATACTGAATAAAACAAATGAAAAAAGAGAAAAAAACAGCATACCTAAGGAATAGCATGAAATTTACACGAATATCAAAATTAGTGAAAATTAGGATCTGAATTAAAATTTTGAGACATTATTTGTTTTTTGAATAACAATCTAATCATGAAGAAAAATATGCTCGTTTACCGAAAACTCATACTATTTTTTTTTTAAAAAAAATCTAGCACAACATTAATTTACAATGTCTTCAAACAACATACTGACTTTCGTGGCATAACTCGCAAAGATAGAACTGTATACTAATCTCATCGAATAATTACAGCCGCTATAGACATTTATTACTATCATTTGGTTAGATAGAAAATTAGAAATATTCATGCACCAAGGAGAGCATTAAGTTGCAAGGAAGCTCACTTTCCAAATATCATTGCCGTAAGCACCTACATGCCAAGAGACAGAATTGACTGGACAGCATGACTTTGCAAATTGTGTATCAACTTGCATAAATGGCCTCGAAACTACTTTTTCTGATTTTAAAAGGGAAATCAGGATCCTCCGCAATGACCCTTGGTAAACTGTCACGAACAAAACGAGCTGCACATTTCCTCCATGTCCATCAACTACCTGACAACAAAAGTGGGACAAAGATATTTTAATTAAGTTCTTGCAAGAACTAAATCATCAGAAAGCCATCACAGAGAAGGGGAAAAAAGGAAAAGATAATATAAACACCAACAGTTACAAAGTCATTTTCTGAAAGATGAAAAATCTGATTTCAATTCTTTCGCAAGAGAGAGAGAGAGAGGGAATAGAATTTCAAATACTATCATCAGGAAGAAAGCTGATGGTAGCAATCTTTATGGAAGCACTTCAATTTCTCGATGTTAACAGCTTGCAAGTAAATTGACCTAATCTCTGGGACTAAATATAGGGGTGCGATGTTTTCTTTTTGGGTCCTCAAGGGATAGCACTGTCTTGAACTTCTGCTTACAGTATTAGCTGGATATAAACCTACCAATGGCATGATTGATCATCACAAGCATATAACACAAAGACCAAACATGAATGTAAAATTGAACATGGAGCAATAATGAGCTGACTGCTACAACTCCAGAGGAAGAAATAGAATCTCCATCCAGAAAATGATGCCCAAACTTGTTAGCTGGGCCACAAATGCATATATTAGTATCTTCCATATCATGGCTGCCAATGCCTGACCACTCCCCTGATCAAATGATGGGGATGAAGTTGATTATCTGACTACTGTTGCTGTCCATGGCCACTGTATTCTCATAGATTTTTCCCATCAGTCACAGAGAGCAGAGTAATAATTTGAATGAGTAGGGGGAATAAACAGAATGAACAAAAAATTGCCTAATTTCACTGATTCAAGGGTTCAAAGCATATAGGTGACTGAGTATCTTGTGTGTTTGTAAGTGCATGTTCTTATTGCATGACATTCTCAACTCATACAGCATGCTTGCTGTTCTTACAGAACATCAAGTATCAAGCTTATCTTGTGCGTGCAGTGTAACTGGTAACCAGAGAAAAAGGTTGGAGAGAACTAGTCAAGTAAATGTTGTTTGTTCAAGTTAATTGATGAGAGTACAAAAGTACGATCTAAGTACCAATTAACTTAGCCTAATGCTAGCAAAATAATGATAAAATAATAAGTGTTAATATTTGCATGATTAAAAATTTTATCCTTAGCACTTATTATAATTTTTATCATTATTTTATATAAATTCATCTAAAATGAATGCATCTTCCCAACTGTAGAACAGAGTCCATGACTCTTTTTCCGCGCACCCGAGCGACTTCCCATATTCCGCGATACAACCCAAGCTTCCAGCCATCTACAGTCAATTGACTTTGTGATTCCAAATCAGCATCATCCCAAGCGCCAGCATCAGTTGTTTTCCATCTTCACCGTCCACGTTCCAGCGCATCCATCTCCTCCTCCCGAGAAGTTTCCCAGCGTGCGATCCCAGCATCCTGTCTTCGCCGCGTCCGTATTCACCGCATACGTCTTCTCCTGTAAAGCTTCCCAGCACCATCCGCAATCTCATCCTCCCAGCTTTCCGTGGCCAAAGAAAGAATTCAGAAGCAGCGTTTCTAGCTTTCAAATCCCCGAAATTCTGGCTCAACATTTCGGATTGATTCCAAGCCACAGCGTCCGTGATTCACTTCCCGAATTTCAGCCATCCGCTGCAATCTTCCGTGTTAACAGCCATTCTTCCTTCCGCAAACGTCTCGGCTTCCGGATTTGCAACCAAGATCCAGCCGTTCGCCTCTAATGCATTGATCTCCAGCGCGTTCCCAAGATCCATAGAGGGGGAGAGTTGAGTATAAGAGGTAGTCGGCTGAGAGGGGGAGGGGAGCTCTGTCATTCAAAAAAAAAAAAAAATCTTTACTACTGTTTTTATTCCCTGCACAGTCTGCATCAAACTCCGATATCAAAGAAATTCGCCGTCTGATTGGACTCAAATTTGGTCGGTTGGTGCAAGACGCATCTTTCGATAATCCGAACGGTCTGATTGACATTCGGAGACTTTTAAGACCATTAGATTAATATGAAACCTTGCCGCTTTCTGTTTTAAATTTTCTGTGTTTAATTTTTTTTTTAGAATCAGAATTTTATTGTTATCATATCTCATTAACTCTTGTTGCTAATTAAAAATTGATAAAAAAAAAACTTTAAGAAAAGATCAAGCATGATCATTCAAAATAAAAAAAAGGAGGGAAGAACTCAAAATTTCAAATTTTAAATTTCAAATTTCAGATTTCAAATTTCAAATTTAAACTAATAAAAAAAGAAATAAATAATTTGCTTGATCAACTATTCAATATAATTTAATGTCATATCATAAAACATAAAAAAAATCTTTTGATTGTTACATATAGTATAAGGCATCAGCATAAAATATTCTAAAGGCTGAACCGATTAAAAAAGATAAGATCGGAATTTCATCACTCGTCCTTACCCCAAAAATCACCTCAGTGCATAAATATCCTAAGCTTAACTAAAATTAACTAGAAGTTGGCCCCTAAGGACATTCAAGCTCAATAGGACGAAGATCACCGAAAGTTGCACTAATTTCGCTCTATGGCCCAGTCGATGTCTAGGCAAGCTTTGTCCCTTTAAGGAAGACAGTCTATGTTCGAGGAAAGTGGGTTTTAAGTGGGACCTTTGCTAAATGCATCGTGACCCCTCCACTTACTTGGGAGCTTACCTGGTCGACTAAGTTACTAGACCGGATTGAAGGCATAGGTGTCATCTTCAAACCAGTTAGGAGTTGTCTAGAAATTTAAGAAAAACATTAGGAATTGAGGTGTAATATTTTGATGCATGCTTGATTGTGAATATATTTTTGTTTTACTGCATTAGGGTGTCATTTTAAATATCTTTAGGTGGTACTTGTATTAAAAAAAAAAGGAAGAGAAATATTTTGTATGCTAAAGTGGAATAGGGACGACACCAGTCGATTAAGTCGTACAACTTTAGATCATCCATTCGGACACATCCCTGAAATTCCTTCCCAGTATCTCACACCTTGTGAGATGGTTGATTTAAATGAAGATGCTGGGAGTCACCACGATCGAGAACGTGAACCCCATATTATGACCCTAAGACAATACCTACAACCGACTAGGACTAGTCAACTTTCATGCATAATTTTTTCTGATAATGTAGGACATTTTGACATCAAACCAGGGATAATCCAACTGCTGCCCAAGTTTCACGGGTTAGAGTCCGAGAGTCCGTATCTTCATTTAAATTTTTTTTGAAGAATTGAGCATTACATTTAGAGTGCCTAACGTCACCAAGGATGTCCTCAAGCTGACGTTGTTCCCTTTCT
>JAOXJJ010000001.1:12866075-12888404 GCA_025769935.1 Phoenix roebelenii | reverse complement strand
AAATCAATTCTAAGAAAATCTTTTGAACCTGCACAAAAAGTTCTTTGTTATGACTCTCGCTTACATCTGTTTCCTGGGAAGTTACGATCAAGATGGACAGGCCCTTTCATTGTAAAAACTGTTTTTCCACATGGGGTAGTTGAAATTGAGAATCCACATGACGGAAAAATTTTTAAGGTAAATGGACACAGATTAAAACCTTTTCTTGAAAATTTTGCAGATGAAGAGGACTCCTTTCCCTTGGGGGAGCCTTATTATGACTGAGCTTGACGGCAAAGGTATGTGTATATTAGTTAGAATTATTTTTTTCTTTTATTTCTAGTTTTTTTCTTATTTTGTAGGTCTTCTTTTCTGGATATCAACAACTCAAGGTATTCCTCTTCTCTCCAATATTCTTTTCTCTATTGTCTCTCATATATAATTTTCTTGCATCTTTTACATTGAGGACAATGCAATGTTTAAGTTGGAGGGAGAAAAATAATTATGTTAAATAAATAAATAAATTATTATTTTTTTTTGAGCAAATGCACATGTATTTTCATATTGAGTTTGTGCAACTATTAAGTCAAGGAACACATACATACGATGACTGATCAGAGACCTATTATTAGATCTTCGCACGTGTAGTTAATGACAATAGGAAGGCCTCAGAAGTTCACATTTGTTAACTGCATTTTTATTAGCCTTATCCATAAAAGAAGTACGAGTATCCTTGTTCGTACCATAAGGTTCATGATTTGGTTTTCACATAAAGATAGAGATTGAATACCCCGGCTAGATCACCTATAGTCACGATGCAGTCACGTTACATGGTTCAGTTTACCTTCTCTTTTTATTGAAAAAAATAAAAAAAATAAACCTATAGAAAAAAAAAAGAAGAAGAAAGAGATGATAAGTTTGACCTCGTGGCGTAGTCTGGTCCGAGTAATTAAGCCCGAGGGGTGTTTCACCTAATGCCTTGAGCCAACTGGATCAGAAGTCATTGGCCGAAAACTCGCTACATGGACCTTACTAGAGCTTAAGGGGGTTAGACTATTGTAATCGTCATATGTGTTTAAAAATAAAAATGAGCATGAATAGGGTTGGTCGAATTGAACCCAGTGACATGTGAAAATGGCTGGTTTGACTCCATTAATTTGGAACTTTGTACACTTTGGATGTTTAGTTAAGACTGATAGCTCTTTCTTTTTATGCGAACTATTCTTTATAATTTTAAACAACATGAGATATTCTGAAAATTTGATGGATCAGGCTCTAATAAACTTTTGTAAACACTTGTGAACTTGAGTAGTGCACCTAAAATTTAAGCGGTACCATGTTGTGGAGGTATTAGTGCTCTAAGAAAGTCATTCTGTTTATGCATGCTACACTTTAGTATTCCCCTAGCTTTGATAGTTGCCATGCTTGAGAAAAATATATATAACGTGTGTATTGACTTAGATTTCATTATATATCATTTTATGAATGATGTTTTGTGGGTAACATCACTGCAAACCCTCACGAGACAACACTCGTCCACTAGAAAAACCTAGGGGTTTAACGGCTTGTTGCACGTGCTAAGTGCAGTCGTGATTCCTACGAAAGTGAGTACTTATTTTAATTTTATGCAATTAGTTCTAATAAAACATCAAAGGATCAACCAACACTTTTTGTACTCTCATGTTATTGCTTACTCTGAATTGCTAGAAACTAGCAATAAGCTAGTTGGGGGGTATGATGAGAGCACAAAAGTGTAATCTAACTACCAATTAACTTAGCCTAATGCTAGCAAAATAATGAGAAATAATATGTGTTAACATTTGCATGATTAAATATTTTATCCTTAGCACTTATTATAATTTTTATCATTATTTTGTATAAAATCATCTAAAAAGAATGCATCTTCCCAACTGCAGAACAGAGTCCATGACTCTTCTTCCGCGCACCCGAGCGACTTTCCATATTCCGCGATACAACCCAAGCTTCCAGCCATCTGCAGTCAATTGACTTTGTGATTCCAAATCAGCATCATTCCAAGCGCCAGCATCAGTTGTTTTCCATCTTCACCATGCACGTTCCAGCGCATCCATCTCCTCCTCCCGAGAAGTTTCCCAGCGTGCGATCCCAGCATCCCGTCTTCCCCGCATCCGAATTCACCGCATACGTCTTCTCCCGTGAAGCTTCCCAGCATCCTGATCACCTCCCAGCCGTCCGCCTCCTCCATAGCATTCGCGAAGTACCCGTGATCAACGCTCCCTTCTTCCGCCCATTTCACGCGCCTTCCAGCACCATCCGCGCGTCGTCCTCACCCGAGATCAGCGTCCATTGCTTCCGGATCTGCATCCCAGCTCTTCCCGGCCGTCCGCTCCTCCCGCAGGTCCCGAGATCAGCGTCCGCTTCCTCCTACGTTCCAACGTTCGTGAGCATCTCAGCACCATCCGCGATCTCATCCTCCCAGCTTTCCGTGGCCAAAGAAAGAATTCAGAAGCAACGTTTCTAGCTTCCGAATCCTAGGAATTCCGGCTCAACATTCCGGATTGATTCCAAGCCACAGCGTCCATGATTCACTTCCCGAATTTCAGCCATCCGCGTGCAATCTTCCGTGTTAACATCCATTCTTCCTTCCGCAAACGTCTCAGCTTCCAGATTTGCAACCAAGATCCAGCCGTTCGCCTCTAATGCATTGATCTCCAGCGTGTTCCCAAGATCCATAGAGGGGGAGAGTTGAGTATAAGAGGTAGTCGGCTGAGAGGGGGAGGGAGCTCTGTCATTCAAAAAAAAAAAAAATAGAGGAGCTGGGCTGGGACGTTGTTCTTGTTCCCACACAAAAACAGGGGAGTCTCTGCTTCCAAAAAGAAAAAAAAAAAAGGAGTGAACAGGGGAGATATTCATGTCAATGGTTAGCTAACTCCATTGGTCAAGGGTGATGGGAGAACCCTTGACTTGTTACTTTCTTGAAGTAAACTCTAAACTATTGTTCTATTCAATTTAGATCTTTTGATATGTTTTGGTTTCTTGCTTGCCTATGTTGTAGATAGTTCTTTAATGGTTTATATCTATTGATGCATGGATTACTTTATTATTTGATTTGTCGTAGACATAACCGGCATGACAAATGCTTAGAAATTGAATTCGTGTGTTAAAACAATATATTCCATGATTAGATCTATCCTACATTTGAACTTTTAAATCAAAAATGGTAGAGTTTATATCTTGAATGTACTATTATCAAGGGGGATTCCTGATTCCTAACTATCTCTGTATTATCGAACTTAATCTATTAATTAGTTTCTCTAAACTTCTATAAACCATCTGAAATCACATCTAAAATTAAACTGATAATTCACAGATCGCTCCTTGAGGAATCGACCTTGGATTTCCGAGTTTTACTGCTTGTGCAATTCTCCTGCACTTGGGAGATTAGTTTCGCGAAAGCATTTTTGCGAACACATCATTAATATTACAATCATATTGAATTGTAGTGGCATCAAATTTAGTTAGACGTTAGTGCAAATTCAGTCAGCAGCGCAAAGCAGTGGACATGAACTTTATGACAATCAATAATTATTAAACTTAATACCAGGACTTCTTAAGAACAATGGGGTTCTTAACTTTCATGACTTTGTTCCTCGTATCTTACAAAAACTTCTTTTTAAGGTTATTGTGCAAACCCTTTATCATTAAACTTAGCAACTAGATATTCCCATAGGATCTAAAGCATGCATTGGAAGCATATTTGATAGAATTGCTCCAGACAATGATATCAAGGATCGGTTTAAACGAGTCAGTGATAAAAGATCATTGATCAATGATGCAATTGATATTAAGGAGGCTTAACTCCTCATTTTTACAGACTGAGGTGTATTTTGGAGGATACAATGGCTTTCAAAACTTCATAAGTTAGCGCAACAAATGTAAGACTGAATTTGGTCTTCAACCTCTTGCTCCAACCCCCAACCGTTTATCTTAAATTCTTTGAAGTTTTTAGTGTTGAATAACAATATGCACACAAGTACTCGTACAACAATTTGCTTGATCACCAACCAAAAGAGAGATAAATTAGGTCAGAACAACACATTATTCCACTGATGTGTGTGGTCCATTGATTAGTGTTAGATGAATAGTGCTGATAAATTGTTTTTTGTTGCTTTACTGGTCAAATATAATCCTACATTATTATTGAGATTAGGGCACTTCTAGGAATTTGCTCATTTCAAGTTAGCAGCAGGATGGAAGGTATTTTAAACATTTTATTATTCACTTAGTTATATCATGGTATAAATTATGCAAAGCTTTTGGGTCTAGTCAAATATGATTTCGGCGAGCATGCCCGAACCAATCTACTTCTCTCTCTCTCTCAAGGAGTCGAATCAAGCCATTTAGCGATATTGCTTGTTAAAGAAGGATTGAACTGAACTGGATCATTGCATCTTGAGATCGAGATCACTATAAACCTGCACATAGAGGGCAAATTACGTTCTTAAAGTAGTGTATATCACATACCTTGATCCATTCTTTTTTTTTTCAATCTTCTAGATTTATTTTAGTGAATTATTTTTATAACATAATTATAAAATGACAATATAGTAATTTTTAAGCAATAGATTTTTAACAAAGAGATCGAAGGTGGCGATGGACTTGGAGTTAGTTGGCACGCATGAGCACGAGCACGTTCGGCTCGCTTGCGAGTCTAAGCCCAAAGACATGGATCCATACACGCATTAGGCTTTGGTTGGAGTGATGTGGCGGATCTGGTCCAACTAATAATTTCTTAGAGGAGCAGTGAAGATAGCTGTGAGTCGAGGAAGCATAGTTTGATAGCTTGCCACCTCTTTTATTCCTTTTAAGGTATTTTCGTGATATTATTATTATTTTTTTAAAAGGATCTTCTCGGGTTCTTGCCTGGAGACCAGTACAAAACTAGAAATTAAAAGCCGGCAATGAGCGCTAAGAAAAAATTTATTTGCTTGTGTATAAATAAATGAATTTTTCATAATAAAGATACACCCTTTATTAACCTTTTTCTTGCATCTCCATTATTTTTTTTCTATTTAAAGTCATAATGCATGAGAAGTGATATCC
The DNA here is from genome assembly GCA_025769935.1 of Phoenix roebelenii. Taxonomy (NCBI): domain Eukaryota; kingdom Viridiplantae; phylum Streptophyta; class Magnoliopsida; order Arecales; family Arecaceae; genus Phoenix; species Phoenix roebelenii. The sequence goes on along the minus strand of JAOXJJ010000001.1, from coordinate 12,883,343 downwards.
TACCACAGTAGTAAGGGATCACCTTCATGCATTTGACCAATGGAGGATAGTAATTGTTTCAAGAATTCTTGCTCCAACTTTCACTAGCAATGTACCCCCCCCCTCCTCCCCCCACATATCCGATTAGATTTACATCTGATGATGGACCTTAACTTATATATCAAGTGATTAAAAAATATGTATAACTTGATGTTATTTAGATTGTCTAATTTTTTAACTACTTAATATATTGGTAAGAATCTCTAAATCATATAATTTGTTATGTCTAAGTGATTTAAAGATAATAAATCACATATGATAGCTTGAATCGTGGAATTTTCATTATCCGATCCAGATCTAATTAGATTTGAGTAGGGATCCACTCCGAATATAGCCAAATCTATTTTTTCATATATGTATATATATATATATTCAATTTATTTTACTTTCTTATGAAGTGCGTTCTATTTGTAGCAATTGAAGTGGATGGAACTTGGGCTTAAGATTTAGAAAGAAATGGGTTAGATTGTAACTCAATCCACCTGGGAAGAAACCGTCTGTAAGAAGCAATACAAATGCAAAAAGCACACCAATGTACATTTTCAGGTCGGCATGAATTCCAGAGATCACAGCCTTTCATGCTTTTTCTGATATGCGTCAGACGCGCCCGACCAGATATTAATTGGTCTTGTTGACCCTCCGCGTATTCCTCCTATTGCCGTTACCTCTCTTTAATAACCTTCGAGCGTTTTTCCGGGGAAAAAAGAAGAAGAGAGAAACCTTTGTGCATTGTTGAATCCTGTCACGTGGACTGAACGAGACACGTAGCAACTTATTCTACTCCAGCGGAGCAGCATAACCGAGCGAATGAAACGAGGACTCGAGGAGGAATCAGCACAGCCCCCAACTGTGTCCGGTGACTCCCGAGGCACCAAGTTGGAAGGATCGGACGGCCAGCATCGCTCGAGACGGAACCTGCACGAGCCGACCGGTGGTCACGTGCTCCCCCTGCTCGCCTCGAGCAAGTCCACTCCCTGCCTGACCATATGCCCCCAAAACCCCACCCTGTCATCATTTTCCCCCTCACTTCTCCTGCCCTCTTTCCCTGCTCTCTCTCTCTCTCTCTCTCTGACCGCTGAGAGGGCTGAAAAGAACTGCACATAGAGATACCAAAGGCGGAGAGAGAGAGGAAAGAAAAAGCTATCTTTCTCCCCCCCCAACCCCTTTCTCTCTCTCCCTTTCTCTCTGAAAGGTGTTCGGTGTTACCTCCCTTTCCGATGGCCTTTGGTCGGAATCCACGCCGCTGCGCGCCGTAGGGCGAGTGGGGGGCCGGGCCATGGACGACGCGTGGCACGTCAAATGCGGCTCCGCGTGGCCTCCCCCGCCGTCGATGCCGCCGGCGAGCGCTCCGACGCCAGCCATGCCGCTGCCTCCTCCTCCTCCGTTGACGCCGCAACCGCCGCCGCTTCCCGCGGCGGGATCTGCCAGTCAGGTACTGATTTTGGATGTTGGAGTTCTCGATCTTTTGCATGCGTTGGAAGGTTTGGGATTTGATCGTGGGAGAACTGACGATTGCTCCTGGGATTCTTGTTAGATTTTGACAATGTGTGTTTTTTCGGGTTCTGGAAGTTTTCGTTCGATGCCGTGGATGATCAATATAGAAATAATGTTTATAGAAGTGGTTGCCTGTACTGTGCGTTACTTAGAAAACCATGGATGTCGCTGCTGTAACCAAGTTTAACCACACACAAATGCCATTTGGGCTATTATTACAATAATGAGGTATCCCTAATGATCACACCGAACTTCTATGCAATCGGAGAGTTTACCCCCTAAATAAATCAATATACATGATTAATAGGCGTCGTTCTTTGTTAAATAGAGCCCCTTCTAATTATGTTTTAACAAAGAAACAATGGGAATGCATCTCCACATAACTTGAGCGTATTTATCAGTTTTCAAAACATAGATGGATATTTTCATCGGATGGTAGGGCTTCAAATATTAAATGAGCATTGACTTCATCCTTCGGTTGCCTATGCTCAGGCACCCACTCCTTTTGCTTCATGGCAACAGAGTTGTAGTGGGTTAGCCGAGTGAAGTAAGTGCTCGACTTGACTGCAGTGGTTGAAGCAGAGTGGCTAGGAATGGTCAAAGAGTTTGATTCGCTGTAGTTTAGGATCCAGCTGGAATTATTGAGTTTGACGCAACCAAATGAAACACGTGATTATGATTTATGGTCAAACTCAATTAGTGAACATCTGGCTATGGGGATTATGCATATCTTGCTCCCATTGGCGACACTACTGAGCTATATGACAATATTTTAAATGTAATGAAGCAGGCATAGAAGGTGAGTATTTTCTTATAAGTCTCGTAGCGTGTTCTTAGAGTAACAATAGTGATGATACTGACGCTTGTTGAGGCCTAATTAAGTTGCTATAATGTTATCTTGATCCAGTTGGGTTGTTGGTCATTTGGGTGGCCAAAGGTCATGATTCTTTAAGTGCTGCATTTTATGCTTGTATAAACAAGAGTTTTGTACCATATCATACTGGCATGCTGCTCTTGTTTGTGACTAATACAAAACCTAGTTAATATTGGCAATAAAGATGCACATCATCACGAGGTTGCTAGGAAAGGATAATGATAACTAACAGAATATTGATGCTAATATTTCGAATAGACATGCCTCTGAACCAAGACATACATATTTGATTCACACTAACACATAATGCGTGATAGATTCTCTGAGATACCCAATTATTGTTTCCGATAAACATCCTTGAAACTATGTACTAACATGATAACAACTTTATTGAGGAAACATGTTTTCAAAATGTTTGGTAGCAAATATATGACTGCACATCGTTTTGTAGCATACAGTGTCCTCATATACACTGCTGCTATGTAGTAGGTATGGGCTGTCCAAATCCAAGACATGACGGGTGCATAGCTAGTGAAAGTGAGACATAGAGAACTGCAATCCATGACATAGAGGGCCATGTAATGTTTCAATAGATTTCTAGCTCAATCTTTGGGGGATTTTATGGTCAGTGTAGGTGATCATTGCTGTTTAGCAAGAGTCTAAAATCAAACTGACTATAACGGGATACTTGTAGAGGAATAGATCCTTTTGAGCCCATCAGCGCATGTTTTCTTCTTTTACTTTTTGGAAGTTGAGAGAAGCAGTATCCAAAGTTCTGCATTCACTTAGTCTTATAAAATGTTTTTAACTTCTCTAGTGTGAAAGATTTAAGATTCTCTTGTCTGATGCATTTTAGAAATGATGAGGATAAAGAGGAGTGTGGGTGCTCTTCTGGAGAATCTAAAGGAATGGTGTGGCATGTAAATGGGATTCTAAGAAATTTTAAATGGGTTCATGAAGATGGATTTTTTGGGCATGCTTATGGTGCATGGTATTGGTTGGAAGGATTACATGTGTAAATAGACGAGAGCTTGTAAATATTTCTGCTTTATCTGCAAATATTTCTAATCTTAAGTTCCATTTTTATTAGCAAGCATTTGTTCTACTTGCTGTGGGTAGGCTAATTTGCATTGTTTTAAGCTGCAGGTGGCCATGAATTTGCGCCAGCATATTCATCCTTCAATTGCACAAGATTCTTTTCAGCAGGATCAAGTAATAGTTCAAGAATCATTGGTCTTTAACTCTTTGAACTTAGACTCCTGCAGATCAGGGAAAACAGAACTGGGCAATTCATTTCTTGCTCTTTTATCTGGTGATTTTTCTCAATTACCAAATTCGAGGCCTTCTTTAACCAAGCTACATGGCAATAATGGCGGTATTGATGTCAGTGGTGCAAGTTCTGGGGCACCAGTTGCAAGTATTACAACTATGCCAGAGAATCATGGAAATGTTGTCATGGGAAATGAAAATGAGCTTTCTTCATTTGTTGCACCAAGGTCATTCTTATCTACTTGCATGAAACCCCCTGTTTTGCACAACAATCTTCAAGTAACAGCTTCTCCTTGTTGTGGTATGGAATCTGCTAAACAAACTACCCATCAAGCATTTCAAGGTAAAAATTTAGGGATTGCAGCACCTTCTATGGGGCATGCGTGGCCTACCATCAGTAGCCCTTCAAATTCCAGCCAGCGTCATACCTTAAATGTTCAGACCTTGCATAAAATGTCATTTGAGACCAAGCCTTCTATCTCTTGTCATGCATCTTCCTTTCTCAGAGGGCGCCCCCGTGTCTTCTGCATGAATACAGGTGGATTACCCTGGTGAACTACACGATACTGAGCTCTTATGTTATTTTCTTCCCCATTCATCTTTTATATTCTTGATGACCAACGGATTAAAACATCTCTTATGATGTTATATCTAACTTAGTTACTTGATTGCAAACCAATTTAACTTGTTCCGGATAATAATTTCTGACATGATCATTTACTCTGTGACAGTTGGAGAGCTGTTTGCAAGTGACATCGGGCTTTTTGGAGTTGTTTGTTTTTGTCATAGTTTACCTATGTCTGTGGCAAAATTTTGTGAGGTAGACTAGGAAGATACTTGTGTAACCCGAACTTGTTCTAGTTATCTATTCTTATTTTTTTCCTCTACTTTTTACATATAGAGGTATTCATATAGGAGAGTCTTTCTGATCACAGTTCTTTTGTAGCATTCAGGAACACCTTCGGCTAACCCTGGTGAGGCTGTCCATTTGGAGAATGGAATGACTCTTGCACAGTGGCGCAAGCTGTGTTTAGGGGTGAGTACCATCTTCAGTAAATTGTTTTGTTTAAGCCAATCTCTGAGATAGGCAAGCTATTTTTACTATCTGTTAATATCTTGTCAGTTTCTTTTCTATCTACTTGTTATACTGATTTTCCATTTATTGAAGGTTGGAGAAATCTTCCATGTTTGTTACTGGAAATCTTTGTATCGTCCACTTGTTGATTATGGCCAGGGTATTATGAGTAAATAGTGGGTATGATTTTCAACAGACTTGACAATTAGATATTTTATTCTAACCTCATACTTTTAGGTGCTAAAGAGAAACAGTTTGATTTGATCGTACGGGATATTGGGCCTTTATTTCTTCATTCCAGAGGGTGCATCTTACATTTCTTAGTTGAGAAAAATTCAAGCTCGGAATAATTAACGAGTCTCCCTTTAATGAAAAGGTGGATTCTTCATCCGTAACATTAGACTACTCTTTTTAGAATCCCCATCTGGGTTTTCCTGGGCCTTATATAAGTCATTCCGAGGGGAGGGGCTCGGCCTAAGAGCTATATTGTACCCTCGGAGGAAAAGAAGGTAGGAAAAGAAAGCTTTTAAACAAAATGTCAACATGCATAACCTATGTGCCAAATTGATTCTGATACCATATGCCCACTTTTTATTTGATCTTCTTACCTGATCCACTCTAAATTGTGAGCGAGATGAATTTTGTTTTTTATTTCATTGAATCTTGCTCATGCTCTTGTTCAAGATATCAAATCTATGTGCCATTCACCATTGCCAGAGTGAACATGTGTCATCAGCTCTTACTTCTCTTGCACACTTGAGACGTTGCAGGGAAGATTGTTTTTGTGCTTCAATAATTTCTGTTGGTTAGTTATAACCTCATCATTAAGCTTGTTGATGCTTATACAGCATCAATATTTGACTACCAAAATAAAATTTGCTAGGAAGGAGCAACTCATTTTCATCTATTGAATCAGCTTTCTTAATCACCTTGGCTCTCCTCAATTGTATTAGCCTTGGTGATATAATGTAGGGAATCAGGAAGTGAATTTATTTGTGCTGTTGAATCACCATTTAGTGGAAATTTTAACTTTTCAGCTATTTCTTGGTTTTTAAGATAGTGGAGAGGGAAAAAATCCCATTTTTCACATTCATTTCGTACTTCCATATAATTCTTATTTGAACTTTTACTAGATGAAGCTTGTCTAGCCTCTTTACTCTGTACAGTTACTACAGTATCCCTAACTTGTTTTCATTTTGAGTGAGTATAATAAAAGTTTGAGAATTAAAATAGATACATAATAATCAAACTGGGAGCACTTGTATTTTACATAATAAAGAAAGTAAGTGGATGATGGACAAGCAGCACATGTATCACAAAACATGATCCAAGGTGCTACAGAAATCATAAAATATGAGCACTTGAACATCTTTCTAAAAAGGCCTTTATGATAAGAACAATCTAAACAATGCATCAGTTAATGAAATAGCAAGTCTTGTTTTAGCACTGCTTTTGTTATTTCAGGTTTTTGGGAACAACTTTTTAATGTTTTACTGGTGGTTTAGATTATGGCTCCAGATGATGTCAATGGATGGGATTGGTCAGATGGTTCATTGGTAAAAGGTGGTTTGCTCGGATCTAAGGCTAGTAAGGCCACAACCCTGTTTAAAAATCCTGGGGCAACTAATACCGTGGGCGCATTTGGTGGACTATGGAAACCTGGAGAACCTTGGAACAAGTTTTTGTATAATAGTCATCCATATACAGCAGTAGGGGGATATACCACCCTTGGAAAATCACTGAACAAGGAGACAGACAATGCTGATCAGGGGTATTATTTGAATGGACATAATCTTTTCTCCAAAAACTTCTCCAGTTCATCAGAAAGTGCCATGTCTACTGTAGCTAAGCACCAGACAGTGCAGGCAGTGAAGCAAAGTCATGCTTGTGTTGGTCTTAAGGAGACTCAATCAACCATGCATAAGGGAGAACAGAATGTTGGGCATCACTTTGATGCTTATAATACTGATAGCTCGGGAAAATGTGGAAACCCATCCATGTCCTTTCCATATGCAGGCACTAAAAAATCTTTCAGCCATGACCACAGCATCAGCAGCGGTTACTTTTCCAGTGAATCATCTAGAGTCAATAGGGATGGTGCTTCTTCAACCATTGAACTGAGGCTTGGGCAGCCATCTCAACATAACCATACTTTTGCAGGTTCAGGTCCAGCAGCTGTGCTGCAATTTGGAGCACTATGTAACTCAAAGAAGCCACAGTTCTCTCAGCCACTGACATGCAGAAGTAAGTTGGCTTTGTTTGTTTGCTTGCTTGCTTGTTTGTTTTTGTGTTTATTTATTTATTATGTGTTTGTGTGTGTGAGAGAGATAGAGATATATACTTGAAAATTAAGTTGTTTGTTTATTTTTGCGTTTTTCCTTCATCTTATTTGATGGTTGCGTAATCAATTCATTCTTGATGCAGCTGATTATCCCAGGGAAACAAAGACAGCAAGGCTAAATCTCCAGCGCACTCCTTCGGAAGTATCATCTTCAAATAGACAACATTCACAGCATGCAGTTGAAACTACTAATGCCATTGATCATTCTGAATCAAAGGCCATGGGTGATGCAACTAAGAATTCAATGATCTCATTATTTCTTTCAAACCTTGAAGGGAACAACACATCTCAGTCTGTTGATAATATTGCTAATAACAGTGAGCATTTTCTGTCAAAGTTGTTTGATGGTGACTCCATTTCTGTCAAATGCAACCTTTCAGATTCTCTGACAGACATAACTGATGGAATTAAAAAGGGTTCTGATGCATACCAGTCTGATCTTTTTAAAAATGTGGATAAGGAGCTGGAAGTTGTTGATAATTGCATGGTAAAATCAGGCTATCTGGTCCAAAATAAGCCTATGGCAGATACCAGATTTCCTGCTTCGGCTGCTAGTGGACATCATCCTTACCGTAGTTCTTGTGAGGATGGTAGACAATCTTCCTTGTATCTCAGTCAGCTGTCCGCCAAGATGCAGCCTGCACCTGATGCTAGGAACTCTAGCCAATGTGGGAAAGTCTCCTCCTTTGCAAGCAGGGATCATTGTGATCATGCATTTCATAGATCTACAAATCCAGTTCCTTATGCTACTGAGGAACCTGGTTCGCTAAACTCAGATATCCAAGTGAATCTCTCTTCAACAAACTCCTTACGTGCTTCAGAACCATCTTCTTCCTTTTCAAATAAGAATAGTCTTGATACATCCCAGCCATTGATGGATGAGAACTTGAAAGTTCTTGCTTTAAGGCACATGGTTGAGTTTTCTAAGCAGGAAAAGTCCCCTGCACCCCTTGAAATGGGCGCACAGCACAGAAGATTATGCTGTCTTTCATCTAAGAAATTGCAAAGGAATGTTTGCCAAGATGATCTGACAGCACCAGAAGAGCTAAGGCAAGAACCTTTTGTCAACATTCATCAGGATATCTCCAAAATAACCGCTAGATCTATACATTCATGCCCAAATTGTCACATAACTGGTGTTCAAGTCTTTACTGGCAAGCCTGGCTTCACAGGTAAATTTCTTAGTTATCAGTAATTGACAGATTAACAAACGTAGATCATGGGATTTGGATTATGTTTTCATCCTTTTTTAGGTCTTAGCTTTGACATGTATAGACATGCATATAATATTATTCTTGTGGTCATGTAAATGCAGGTCCAAACAGATGCTGCAATTGCATAGCTGCAACGAGAAGAGACTCGGTTTGTTCTAAAGGGCACACCATTCAGTTTTCTACTTGTTGCATTTGTGGTGCCAATGAGCAGCCTTGTTTGAGGTAACTTTCATAAAATCTTTTTTCTGTTAAACTCATTTTTCAAAAGCTTCCCTTCTATGGGACTAGTCGTTAGACTACAGCACTATGTTTCTTAGTTGCCCTTCTGGAGTTATGCTAACGTTATTGTTTGGTATTATCGTCCAAATTTCCAACTTCAGAATTGCAAATAGTTCAATTTCCATTCTTTTCCCCATTAAGTGATGCATAGGTGAGTATCAACTGACAAACTGCTGGTTTTTTTTTTTTTGGATCTGGCAAAATTTGGTGCTCATTAACAGGTTGTTAACGTGTTAGTTCGTGATATAGAATAAAGTAATGTAAACTAACTGTGGTTACTTTATGATAACTCAGCGATTTGGTAGATAAAACATGTTGTGTATTTTAAAAAGATTCCTATCCTATCCATGTTGATAGATCTTGGATAGAGTAGATTGGTTGGTAATGGCTTCAATAATGTGTTCTAACAGTCTAAAAACCATCTCTGGCTTCTTTATGGAGTTAGATGTTGATGAGCTAAATAACTGCAAAGTGATTGCAGTAGGCAATAAATGCTAGATAGAAGTTCTATCCAAATTGTTGATATATTTGTTCAGAGTTATGTGTAAAATGGGGCATAAAAGAATTAGTTAGAATGAGAAGAAATACAAGCGTCTTCCTAATAAGTAGTTTTATTCACCTTACTTACCCCAAAGCGATATTTGCTGAAGCCCTTCCCTTTGCATATGTGCTTGTGTGGTCACACTCAACAATGCCTTGATTCATGAACCACAGTTTACAAGTTTCTGTATTGTCAAGGGCGCCTCTTTGTGATGCACTGAAGTGCGAATTTTGCATGAGACTGATTTGTCATGGTTGGGTTATTGGAACCAGTTCTAATTAGTTAAATAGCTTGTTGCAGTTGGTTCTTAGTTATGTAAGTGGCATGTGAGGATGAAGAGCATTTGAAAAAGCAACTTGCAGCATATGAGCGGGGGAAGTGCCTGGCACATACTTGACATGTTAGCAAGAGAATCATAAACACTTGGAAGCAAATACTCAAGAACATATTTGAACTGGCTTTGCATGTAATTTGTGAACTAGGAGGGGCATGCATGTCCCCCGTGCTATTCATTATGCCCTAATGGATCTCGTATGCCCAATACATGAGCCTAAAATGGTACAGCTCTCATATTGGATACAGGTGAGTGCATGAAGGGCTGTGAGTGTCATTTCCCTAGCATGCAACCCATTAGGCTGTTAGCAACAAGGCTCTGTCTACATGCTTGGGTTCGCTCTTCTGGATGACCTTGTTGAACCTGATAAAGCTGCTTGTCATACTGAGAATTCTTGTGCATGTGCTATTGGGCTGGGTGCTCAAGAATTGGGATGCATGTCATAGTGGCACAGGTTGATTGTTCTTTTACTAAGTTAGAAAGAAACATCTCAAAGGATGGTTAAATATCTTCAAAAAAAAAAAAGTATTTCTCTAAGATGATGGATCTATTGCAGTTTGCAAGAATTTCATATATTGAAGGCCACAAGAAGACCTATGCCATTTGAAGAAGATTTTTTTTCTCTTTTTTACTCTTAGTTGTATACATTGTTGCTTGCAGGAAAAATGCAATTTGTTTTAGCTTGGTGTAAACCAACATGACTTTTGAGGTTTTCAACCTTCAGTTTATTTTAGTTGGAAGGTCATCATATGCGGAAGTCAGGATCTTGGCAAGGCAAACTCAGTTGGAACCCTGGGGACAATTTGCTTTTATGAGTGTGTTATGACACATATGTCTGGTTCCTGACCATTCATGGAGTGTGTTTGCTCCTTAAGAACCCCTTAGTGTAGAATAGTGGCTTTCAAGAAGTTCAACATTGGGCTCCTTGAGTTTTATCAGGGTTATTGGTAAAATCCTTTACAAGTTTTCCCATTTGTTAAAATAGTTTTTCAAAGAATAGTTACTTCTGTAGATCTTGTTCAGAGGCTATGGTTTTATAAATATGGTTTTCAAAGCTGATACTAGATGTTCTCCAGAATTAGGTGCAGTATTCTGGAGAAAATTTCATTATAACCAACACATCATGGGGCAGTTTAAGTTTTAATATAGAGGGCAGCTTGAGTATTCATCTTAAACCTTCACTACTGAACAGTGTATGTACCAAGTTTTGCTATGCTTGAACTCCTTTGAGCACAGTTCTAGGTGCTTTATTACCACGGTGACTGCATCTGCCTAACTTTCAAATAACTTGAATATTACAATATTCATGCCACTGGTTATTGCTACTATGATGAAGATTTTATTAATTTAATTTGATGCTCATAAAATATCTCTCATTCTTAATTCTTTTTCAAATGCTTATGCTTTTCCACGTCCTCTTATGTTTTAGGACCATGATCAACCTCCTATTACGACAAAATATGCTTGCTTTCATTTCCACTTCAAGCAATTATTGTTTGGTCAATTTTGCAGATTCTGATCACAAGTAGATAAGCAGAGCTAATGTGGTTCAGGGTATTTTAAATTTTAAAGATGTTTTTCTTATTTTGTCAAGTAAGGGAGTAATTTAACGTTCACTCTGGATCTCGATGTTGTCGATTTTGCTGGCTTAAGATATTTAATCTAGTATTTCATTGATTGAGAAGTATTTTGTATTAAGCTGTTTACATAATTTTTTGTTCCCTTAGCTGCTTTCAGATGTAACAAATAAAATCCAGCTACTTATGAAGTGCATTTTAATGTAATAAAATACAAAATGAAGTATGAGATCATTCATTCATTTTGTTCATATTGCTCTTCCTTTTTTTCTTCTGCCTTTCTCATGTCTTCCTTTTCTATCCTCTGTCTCTCTTCCTCTTATTATTTATACTTCTTTGTACTTTGTACAGGTTTAAGATCGTTACAGTCGTAAGGTTTCCTTCTTCAGGTCGTTTAAGAATATTGGAGTTAAATTGATATATGAACACATGAAACTAGTTGTGAACAACTGTCATTGATTTTAATCAGGAGAACTGTTTATCTTTTCACAAGGCCTCTTCTTACTTGTGGTTTTTCCAAGAAATATCTTATACCTTAATTTCGTCTCATATTATTTTTCCCATTTGCTTTTCATTTTTAAAAATCTACCAATTTTGCTGAGGTTCATCACTGAGTGTAATTAGTGCTTAATGGGTATGCACTTCATAACTTCTGATAATTATTCATTTATAAACATGACAAGTTGCCAATCAAATTGAGAATATGATTTGATATCTTTTGGTGGACTTCGTGTTTTGTGCCTACAAGATCAATGCAGTTCCAATATCAAATGGTGCTACTTTCCCCTTCTTCTATACTCTTAGTCTAGAGGAACCCAAATTTCTCTCCACCATGAACTTAAACTGCATAATTAGAACAACATTTTTTGGTAACTGCTTATCGAGGTTTTGGCAGCATCTCTTGTCTAAAGATGCTCTAGGAATTCACACAGTTCCATGTGGTTGGTACTAGATTAGAAGCTGGTCATAAAACATTCTCAATTATTTATGGATCATTTGTCAATCCTTAAACCAGGACCTATTTAAATGAAGATTTGGTTGCTATTGGATTCTCATACTTGTGGTGGATTCTGATAACAATTTGTTCTAATTCTGTTTTTTCTTTTTCCTCGTCCATTATATTTTCCTTTTGCCATACGCTCTTTGTTGCTAGTCATTCTTGACCATCATATTTTCCTTTTGCCATACGCTCTTTGTTGCTAGTCATCCTTGACCAAGTACAGCAAGTTAAAAGTTTAACGGCGAGCCTATGCTTTTGCTTTTATTTATATCTAATGTTGTTTGCCACCAACTTTTGACTGAAGGGAAACTATGGGACATAAAGAAGCTGCACTGGCACGAATTATATCTTGATATTCCAATGTTCTTATTTTTAAGTTTTGACTGATTGTGCTGGTAGGTTGGAAAATTGCTCACTTGCAGAGACCTAGAGCTTATCCATTTAATTTCGATTTTGTTAATCTTTTCTTTTATAGACAAAGAAAATGTAAAATCTTCAAGTGATTTCTCTCCACTGTTTTCATATGATATTCTTGTCTTAGTTCATTTCTTGCTGTATAGTCTCTGGTTGCTGGAAATATCCATTAATCAGTTATGAAGCCATTCCAAGCTAGATTTCTGGCTAACCTCTTATGTATATGATCTCTATCTCAGACTTGGGAGACTCTCAAACAGCGCTACTGATTGTGCTAAGTTTGAAGTGTGCAAGCAGAAGGAACAAAGTCCTTACTTGTCTGGAAAGTGCTGCTCCTCTCTATGTTCAAATTGTGTGACAGGTCATATCTTGGAAAATGGTAGCCCTTATGATGCCTTAGGTGAACCAAATGTATGTGGGAAAGCCAAATTAGTGCGTATCATGCCACCTTGTGATAAAGATGATTTGCTTCGAGATGGCAAAAGAAGTCGACTAACTCAATGTGAATGCTTCAAGAACAATACTGTCATGAAGAATGACAGCCAGACTGCTCTGTCAAGAGATGTTCCAAGCAAAGTGATTGCACACTCTGATGGTATAATTGGCAAGCCTGCACAGGTATTGGAGGCCACAACAATAGTTGGTGATCAAGTTGCAGAGAATATTGTGAAGGAGATTGATGGAATTAATCAAGATTCTGAGTCAATGAAAGCAGAACAGATGTCTAATATTTCTTCTGGATCCTCTGCTCCTGCTGTAACTGAGGTTTCAGTTGAAGCTAATAACATTGATTCCTGCAGCAGATATGTTGGCCATGCTAAGGCTGTCCATGATTTTGTGGTTGACGAAGGATCAGGAATTGAGAAAAGTGGTTCATCTGATGAAGCACTAGGCAGTAGAGAGTGCATAGAATCCCTCACCTTCAAGGGTAATATGGATCCAGCCAGTTCTGGGTTGCCCTCTTTGCCAAATCATTCATCTCATGAAGCTCATTTGGAGAATTCATGTAAAAGAAGGAGGGTAAGAAGTCAGATCATTGAAGCATGTAAGGCTCATGAAAAGATCAACCAGAAGTGGCAGACTGAAAGGATGTTGGAAGCAGATAACAGGAAGGAACCTATGGAATGGAATAGACTGGATGTGTCAATTCCAGTAACTGGATTATCTGTAGTACATTCTGAATCCTCTGACTGTATTGGCCATTCAAAAGTTCACCTTTCTTTAACCCAAGGGGTTGAAGCTCCATCTCTACCTGATGACATGATGCAAAAGACATGTGTCTCGTCTTGCAGGTCTTCGAGCATCAAGCGGAAACGCTCTGCTTTGTCCTCCCCCAAGCCCCATACCATAAAGAGATTTGACTACCGTCATAAATTGTGGGAGTATCATAAGATGCAATCGGCTAGTGATGATCATTTTCTTAGAACATTGAATGTTTTGGCTGAAAAGAAGGAAAAACAAGATTTAGCTGCAAGCTCAAAACAGGGAAACTGTGTAATTGCTGGAAAAGCACCTAAATTCATGTCGCTAAGTTGTATAGGAAGCACTCCTAACCATGGAAAGAGTACTATGGACAAGAAGGTGAGGCCTGTTGTTTGTGGAAATCTGGGTGTCATCTCCAGCGGAGGAACTAGTGGTCAACAGAAGCCTGCAAAAATTGTTCCCCTCAGCTTGATTCTTAAAAAAGCTAGGTGTAGCACCACTGAATTTGTCAAAAAAGCTGGACTGACAATATCATCAAGGACCAAAAAAGCACGCCTTAGTGCAAAGTCATCTTCGTGGAAGTTACGGGTTGATGAAAATTCCAATGTAGTTGAAAGAAATGGAGCAGATTCTGGCATTCCTCTTATGTCACAAAAAGATAAAGGATTTTCAAGCAAAAATGATGAATGTTTAGATGATTCTTCCATGACAGCGAAGGAGACAGATGCTGGAAATAATAAAACTATAAAGCCTAGTTTGTCCCATAAAAGGTTTCTCTCCCAGTCCAAACCAAAATACAAGGATATACATGAGTGCACTCTACTTGCTGGAAAAGATAAAAATGCTATAAATCCTACATGCTTACCAACTTTTGGGAAGAATGAGGATTCAGATTCAATTGAGGCCGAAAATCAATGGAAAACTTCCCCTTCAACTGGTATAGCTGACAATTTAGCTGGTGAGTGGAGATCCTATATTTGCTTATTATGGATTTTTTTTTAAAAAAAAATTTTTATGACTTCTCTGATTAAGAGTATCTCAGATATTTTATTAAGACATTGATCTAAATATATTTAATAATCAGGTCTAAAATTTGTGCAGGAATGGAAGATCATGGTAAAAAATTTTGTTCAAGAAAGGTTTTGAGATGTCCATCTTCAAGAAATATCAGATCATTGAACAATTCCAAGAATAATCAAGATCATGCTGGCAAGCTGGGTCAAGTAAGCACGAGAAGGTAGATAATTACACTATATTTTCTCCAAATTGTGCAAATAATGAAAGTTGATGAACATTTCCTATCTTGCCTGCATTTTCCTTTTGGTTATCATTCATATGATGCCAATATGGTTATATCTGTTCTTAAATATTCTGGTGCAGATGTAGCAAAGAAAACAAGTGCCCTTCCTTTCTTTTAGAATCAGATGCATTCTGTTGTGTCTGTGGAGGCTCGAACCAAGAAGATGCCAATCACTTACTAGAGTGCAACCGATGCATGATTAGAGTGCGTGGCATAAAGTTCTCATTCATGTCAAATTGTTGATTCCTTTTGTTGAATGTGCAAGTGTAATAGACAAGCATTATTTTATACAGGTGCATCAGGCCTGCTATGGTGTTTCAAAACTTCCCAAAGGTCATTGGTATTGTAGACCATGCAAGTCCAACTCCAAAAACATAGTAAGAATTGAATATGTGCTGCATTATGTTATGCCTGTTCATACTCTAATTATCCATGTCTTAATAGAGTGCTTTCTTCTGTGGTTCCTTCCATGATATTTGAGAATGAGCTCAATGCAGAACAGGCAGCCTTTATGTAACCTGAAAGAAAAGGCCATATGTAGAAATTTGGTTTTCGGTAGATATGGCTTTCTAGGTTCTGACATTGTGGGTGCTTGAATTGGGATTGGGACCATCATGGTTTATCTGTGTTGGCTTTTCTCGATGTCTTCTTGTTTGGTGAGATCCCGGTCTGAGATATTGCAAGCTGCAAAGTCCTTCCTATCTTGTTTTCATTTATCTTTCTTACTAATAATGGTAAGGGCAAATGTTGTAGTAATGGTTATCAGCCTTGTAAATTTGTGCTCGACAGGAGAATCCATAAGTATTCAGAGATAGCTGTAATGTGTGTTTCAGGTCCACTGCCTATTAAATAAACCTATGCCCTCAACATATAAAACATTTGCTTGATGGAGCTGAGTTGGTAAAGTCTCTTGTGTGTTGATAAAAGAGTCCTGTGTTCAATCCTGTCCTTGCTTCATTGTCTGGCTGGTCTTCTTGCATACATCACAGTTCTCGTGTTAAAAAAAATGGAGGGCATCAGCCATGAAGATTTGTGTCTTTTTCATTCCAAACCTCAATATGCAATAATAAAGCTATGCATAAAATGAGCATGCCTCTTGGTATATAACTAAAGTTATGTAGTAAATCAGATTTAGATATTTGTTTCCATTTATTTCTCCGCGACTTTTGTATAGATGAGGTTATTTTTCAAGTCTTGGGATGCTTAAGGTAGTTATCACGATACCATATTATTTGTCATGCAAGCTGTTCCGACAGAAAGCTCCAGGAGTTAATCAATTTGTAATCTAACTTCTTTATTATATTTTGATGCATATTTAGGTCTGTGTTCTATGTGGTTATGAAGGAGGTGCAATGACACGGGCATTAAAAAGTCGAATGATTGTGAAAAGTCTGCTGAGGGCTTGGAAAGTTGGACTACGACCTAATTCCATGAAATCAGTTCCTTCATCTGAAGTTCTAAAGAATGAGCTGTTGGGACCAAGTTCAGTTGGTGAAACATCTGGATATGATTCATCTGGTTCTGCTCCCACTGCAGGAGCAATGAACTCCAACAGCTTGCCTACGACTGCTTTGAAAATGGATGTGCAAAACCTGAACAAAAGCATACAACAGAGGGACATTAGGACAAAAAAATTTCGGGCTTGTAATAGCATAATTGCTGGAGTACTTGATCTATCCATTACACAGTGGGTTCATGTGGTTTGTGGGCTTTGGACACCTGGTACACGTTGCCCAAATGTGGACACAATGAGTGCTTTTGATGTGTCTGGTGCTTGTCCTTCTAGGAAGAATACTGTAAGTTCTCAATATTCTTAAAAGGGATATTGTTAAGAAGGTGAAATACTCCTACATGCATCTCAAATAAATGCTATCCTGGTGGAATGAGTACATAAGTCTTACCTTAGATATTGTATAATTTAGCATTATAATCTTTGCATGATATGAATTGCTTTCTCCTCTTATCATCTAGTGCTTATTCAGGCTATTGCGACTTTGCTTTCTTCAGGCTTGTTCAATGTGTAACCGACCTGGGGGCTCATGTATAGAGTGCAGAGTTCCAAATTGTTCTGTATTGTTTCATCCATGGTGTGCACACCAGAAGGTATATATAGCCTTGTCTTTTTCACTAAGTTGCTTGAATATGAGGAAATTAGTTTTTTGATTAGTATGTTTCTAATTTTTTTTATTTTTGTTTAGCTCAAGATTAATGGTCATTAAGTTACAGTTTACACTGGACTTTAACTGCCTTTGCCGTTGTAGGTTTAATTTTGGATCTTTTTATGTCCTCAAGGCTCGATAAGTAATTTCAGAAA
>JAOXJJ010000001.1:12854360-12866057 GCA_025769935.1 Phoenix roebelenii | reverse complement strand
CGATCTTATATATCTGTTCATGGTTGACATAATTTGTTGTTCTTCTTCACTTTTTATTCAGGCTCTGCTTTTAAGTACTCACTGAAGTACTGTTTCTCTATTGCCAAACTTTGGTTTGATAATTAGTGAAAATTGTTTGGCTACAAATAAAAAGGAATTTAAAGGGAGAGTATAATGTAAGAGGACGATGGGACTTCTGAAATTCAAATGTGACTAAAAATTTTTCCTTCTCGGTGCTTGTAATATTTTTAAAACTTCAAGGAACTCATATATCAGGATACACATCTATTTAATCTTAATGTTATTTTCAAAATGAATGTCAAATCAGAAAATCATCAGGATTTTTGTTTTTACATCCTAGGGCAACTTTACTGAGGATGAATGAACAAGCTAGGGCATGTTTGGAGATTCTTGTGCAATCCACCAGGATTCACAAGAACACAAGGTAGGCACGGCCCATATTTATAGTATTCACAAGGATTTTTTCAAAGTGAGCTGGCTTGAATCCTATAGGGAGAAAAAATGACCTCACCAGGTCTTCTTTTTTTTTTTTTCCAGCCTACCGGAACGGACTGGAAGAAGTCCAGTTGACATAGGCTGGGCCAGGTCTCATATTCTATAATGCTAGACATAATCTGTGCATAGTTTAGAAAATTTGTGCTGGATGAGCCTGGTCTGGTTTCTGCAGGATTTTGAGCCCAATCCTGCAGGCATATCCAAACAGGTCCTTAATGTTATTAGACCATTGAGTCGAGTTGTATATACTGCTATATACTAATTTTATTCATGGCCTACCCTTTTGACAGGGTTTACTGCAAAGTGAGGTTGAAGGTGATGACAACGAAAAGGTTGGCTTTTATGGAAGATGCCTGGATCATGCCACACTCAACTGTTTTACTCTTGATGGTCATCCTGTGGATCCTGAAGAAGAAATTCCAAATAACAGGGATTGGACTTGTGCTCGTACGGAGGTACTTTATCCAAATGTTGGACAGAATTCCTTCTAGTTTCTCTACTAAACAGAATGTTTTTATATCTTTGTAAACCAATTTACAACAGGGATTCAAAGGTCGAAAAAGAGAGGAAGGACTTGATCCTGCTCTTCAGAAGCCATATAAGGATGGTGGGGGATGCATTGTTTCCCAGGAGCAGATCAATGCATGGCTTCATATTAACGGGCAAAAGTCATGCACAAGAGGGGTGGTAAAACCACCATGCTTAGATATGGAGTATGATTTCCGGGTATTTCCTTGGCTTTTTTTGCTGATTTATTATCATAAGCATCCATAAGATCTTGATAATTGAGAAATTCATATTACATTCTTCAGTAGATTTTATTGACTAGTAAACTTAAGAACTCTTAATAGAAGCCTAGTTGTTTTTCCACAGTAATAAACTATTAATTTCTAATATCTACTAGCTAGGTCGTCACATCAATTTTATTTCTCTTGATGGTTTTAGCCCTCCTACTAATTTCGAGCAATTTAACCAACAGCATGCAGGGAATGCCGTTGCTCTCTGATGGTGCTCAACAATTCTTTATCAGTTAATTTGCGTCTGAATTTGTTTTTGCAAGAACAATTCATGCTTGTTCACATACATAAGGAGCAAAGAAACTTTTCTGACCATGGTATCCACCAGTTGGGATTTAAAATAAATTACATCTGCTCTACTTATCTGCATACATGTAGAAATTGTATGGTTGCTATATTTAAAAGCTGGATGTTGAAGAAAAATTTAGTTTTCTCATGAACTGATGATTCACGGGATGCACTCTGTGAATTATCTTGTTTTCTGATTTCTCATGTAAAGACTGGCCGGATTCCTATTTGTTAGACCGATGCCTTTTTTTTGAATGCACTGTTAGACTGATTCATATCATGACAAACCAAAATTACAGTATGTCACCACCTTAATATAGGTGGTGAAATACCATGGTAGTGTGTTATAATTTTTTTTTTCCATTTTTCTTTGTCAGAACGAATATGTTCGTTACAAACAGACGAAGGGGTGGAAGCATTTGGTAGTCTACAAATCCGGCATTCATGCACTTGGTCTGTACACATCGAAGTTCATAGCCCGTGGAGCTATGGTAATGACCAACCTAATCGGAAACACTCTTCGAGCTTCTTTTATTATATTATTTATTCTTATTCTCATATTGGCAGATATTTAAGATCCATATATCCTACTGGCCTTGTCCTACATCTGCAGGTGGTCGAGTATGTTGGAGAGATTGTGGGGCTTCGAGTTGCTGACAAGAGAGAAATTGAGTACCAGTCTGGAAGGCGATTGCAGTACAAGAGTGCTTGCTACTTTTTTAGAATTGATAAGGAGCATATAATTGATGCCACTCGCAAAGGTGGGATTGCACGATTTGTCAACCATTCCTGCCTGGTAGTCGAGCTATCTCCTAGTACCTTTTTCCTTCCAATGCTGTTGCTATTTCTCTAACCATCCTTTTTGCATTCCAACTGATTGAATCAGCCGAACTGCGTCGCCAAAGTTATATCAGTCAGAAATGAGAAAAAGGTAAGCTAATAGCTTTAACTTTCATAGGGCATAACCAACTTAATGAACACATATAGTTAATCTATATGATGGGACATCCAACTCAACGGTCCACACTGTTCATTATCATTTAAAATATCCAAGTTGTTGATAAAAAGAAAAATCATATTACTTTGGAGACTCAGTACCTATGTTCTAAATGCATAAACATTTTTTCACTAGTAGAACAAAAGGTGTATTTGGATTGGTGGTTTGATAACGATCTCATTCACTTCAAATTTGATCCATATGTATTTTAAGATACATAGAATATGAATAGTATAGATCATCCCTTGGATGGACTTGCAACCTTTGGGAGGGCTGAATGAAAGAAAGTTGCTTGGTGGCTGAGTGGAAATTTCTTATATCAAATGACCTAGCTTCGTCTGCAATGCTGCAGGTGGTTTTCTTTGCAGAGAGAGATATAAACCCTGGGGAAGAGATTACGTACGATTACCATTTTAACCATGAGGACGAAGGCAAGAAAATTCCATGTTTTTGCAATTCGAAGAATTGCAGGCGGTACTTGAACTAGAAAAATCAATTGAAACTAAGCCTGCATTGTATTTTCCTCGGTTCTAAACTCATTCAGGGTTTAATGTTTTCTTCATTCGAGCATTGCCCTGAGACATTTTCAATGGAGTCCATTTGCTTGTGTATCTCTGTATCTATATGTAAATAAAGTGCAAGGTTTTGTCACTCTGAACCATTGGCTGCCAAGCATAGTTAACAATGCCATGTGGAAAGCTTGATCGAATTCATTCAATTGGTGTAAAGAAGATAATTAGTGAGACTTCTACAACGAGACTTTTCTTTAGGTCAAGTGCTTTTGTAGCATTATTGCTTTCTTTTTGAATGAGTGCATATGAACTGCCTTTCTGCAAGTTAAAGATCAGAGGTTATCCAGATACTCTACACTACATGGCAGCTTCTGTTGAGGAATTCATGCTAGAATGGAACGAATGTGCTTCTGATCAGATTGGTCTGTTCTTCTGTGGTTATCATTTGGTTGAGTGGTCCGAACTTGCTAAATGCTAAAAGCATTTCAAAGTATATCATAGTATCGGACAAGAATGTTATCTGCATCTATGAAGTTGTGGCCTCTCTGGTTGCCTGCTAACGCTATTCATTTCAACCCCCATGAGTGGGTGTTGATAAGTATACAAAGGATGGAATCCAGGGATTTGACATTCCCTGATGCCCCATGGTTATTCATCCTACTAATTCATTCTTCATAGCTTCTCATGACAAACCATAGGTAACTAACCCCCAGATCGAAATCTTAGACAATTCCTCGGTGCTTCTCGCCCCAAGTTTAAGCTTTGTTAAAAAAACTGTGATTCGTTGTACTTGCATGATAATTGAAATCGTTAAATTCTTGTGGAGGCTCCATTTTTTGGAAAATTTCACAGAAAAAGCTGCTAGAAAAAGAAAATATGTGGAAGATATGCAGTATATCGAACATGGCAGAACCGGTTTCTCTTCTTTTTCTTTCCCGAGGGACAGAAATCTTGGGAATCCATTTAAAATGGCAGAAGGATACGGTCAAATAATACATTATTATTAGATAATGGCAGTTCAGAACCTGGGTATTTTAGTTCATGCAAGGTGTGTCATTAACTATGAAAAATGGATAAATAAAGATAAATTCTAAAATCATTTTCTGGTCCTCATTGTATGAGCAAGCAGAGCTAAAATCATGGAAGTCTTGTTTTGAAGAAATGAGTAAATTGAGTGAGAGAGTCTATAGGGAATTAGAAAATCAGGGGAAAAGAAATGTCAAAGTTTAAGTCGTCCAGTTGGGCTATATTATAAAGAGAAAGCACATTTGCATTAGACTATATAGAAATGATGTGTATTCCTCATCATGCTTTGAAAAAATGGATTAGAGCTTAACTAAAGATTCTTCCTAATATTCTCAATTGTTTTGGGAATTGATTAAATATTTACAGGTATTTTTAGCATTTAAAATAAGGTTGATTAGGGATCAATTAAGTTTAGAAATTTGAGACTCAATAGGAGATTTGCTTTGAAAAGAAAAATGAAACCATACAGTATAATGGAGATAATGGTAGTCGTCGTCGTCGCCGTCGTCTGGTGCTTAGACTCCTGAATAGGGAGAATTAACCCATGTTCATTAAGCACCAGACAAACAGCTGTCATCAAAAACACCAAATGCAGCTCCTCCATAGGGAGCTTTTTGAGTTCAACAACACTTGAGTCTCCTCTAAAACAAAGCCAAACTAAGCCAACTCATTATCGCAAACATACTACTCCTGATATCCAACAACATTTGAATCTCCTCCCACAGAGATGATGATGAAATCATCCCATCAGTTATCAGTTAGCCCTTGCAGCAGCGACTAATCCTCAGAGGTTGGCGTGAAAGTTCTCATTATTATCTTCAAAAGCTACCCGTTTATCTGCACTGCCATGTTTCTCTCTTGCAGCATTTCTCAGGTTTTCCATCTCACCAACATGATCCTTGAACTCCTTCCTCACGACATCGAGCACAATGTCCCCATACCGGTCACACCATGACCTGCAACAATATAAAAATTTTAATCAAATAAGCTGATAATTCTTTTTATTCTTCTTGTAGAACTGAATTTTGTACATTGTTCAAGTTTTCACCTTGGAAAGAAATTGTTCAGGTCTTCCCTGTCAACAGGAAGCCTCGTCGATATTACCTCGATTTGTTCATCCCTGCAAGCAAAAGAGGAGACTAAAATAAGAACAAAGAGTAAAAGATACAGGCTCCTAATCATCGACAGAAGATTAATAATGTGATGCTGAGAAGAGAAATTTTTACGAGAAACTAATGTTTGGATTCTTTGAACATAGTTCCGATTGGATTAGAGTGAGCTCCTTCTTTATGTTCTCCCCTAAGACCTTCACAGAAAGGAAACCAGAATATCCTTGTTCATGAGCTGGACATCATCTGAATGCACTTCATGAGAGAATGCAACCATCTTTTTCCATACCTTATCGATGAAAAAATCAGAGGTGGAGCCATCCGAGTGCATCTTTTTCTTCATCCTCTTTGTATCAGGGCCTTCTCCGATCGGGCTGGCCACGAGCATGCAAGGAGCTGATGAAGTATCATCATCTGTTCTCTCCCCGGGAGGCAGGTAAGGAGTTGTGCTCTCCTCTTCAGCATTGTTTCTCTTCCATTTCTTGATCCCATCAAGACCCCACTGCTTCTTCGAATATTTCGGCACCTTCTCTTCAGGCCTAGGAATGGACGGGTCCTTGTTCTCATTCTCATCGCGTTGTTCTTTCTGAAATAGAGCATGGAACGGCTTCCTCCTCGTCGTCTCGGACTTGACAGGCACCAGCAGCGAGCTCTCGGGCCCAAGTATCGAACTTTGTTTATTACCATTTTGATTCCCGTAAAAATTCGCAGAATTCTCCTTCCCTTTCCCTCTCCATGATTTGTATGGAGAGGCTGCTTTGCCGATAAAAGATCTTATCAAGGTCTTATGCTTCACCTTTTCGGTTGTCATCGTCATGGTGGGCTCTCTGTCCCCGAGCTCTATAACCGTCCACTCCTCTTCCGATGAGGTGGTAGTAGCCGGCGTCCCGATGATCACATCTCTGCAATCGATCTCGGCCCCATGCACGGCGAGCCTCTGCAGCAGAGGCCTCTTGGAAGAATGGTACTCCTCGGCTGTGATGCATTTGGCATAGAAAAGTTCCTACGAACGAACAAGAAAAATTTCATCTTTTAGCCAGCAAAAATAAACGTTCACTCTAGCGTCAAAACAATGCCACAAAGAAGAAGAGCTAATAAGGTAAGTATCTAATCAAATGAAGAGAACTCTGTATAAATTCACCTAAACACCAAACAATGCCCGTGGAGTAGAAGAGGAACGCTAACCAAAGGACGAGAACTCATTCAATAAATCGATGATTTCTCTACAATTTCCAACACGAAAGTAAAAACAGGGGATTGAAGGAAGAGTAACCTGCAAGAACAGCAGCTTATCTCTGATCACACTAACTGGCTCCGGATGGGCTGGGGAGGCGATGAGGGTATCGAGCAGATGGGATCGGAAAGCCGTGACGTCGCTCTCGGGGACGATTCCTTCCTTGTGGAGGCCGATGAGGTTGAGGATCCGGTGGAAGGAGTCCTGCTGCCATTTGAGGTTGTCGGATTGCTGCTTGGCGAGCTTCTGCTCTTGCGGGAGGCGCCGATTCTGGAGCGAGAAGGGGAGGATGGATTTGCACAGAGAGGTGATGGTGTCTTGGATGGAAGAGTAGTAGGTGGGTGTGTAGGTGTACACCATTTTCTTCCACCTCTCCCTTCCAATTTTTTTTTCTCGCTTTCCAATTTGAGGTGAAGAGAAGGGATGGTGGATTTGAAGTGGGAGCCGTTGAGGAAAAGGAGGAGTTTAATCTTCTTCTTCTTCCTTTCTGATTTAAAAACGAGTCATCTGAAGCGTACGCTAAACTAGCCGTTGGAGATTTGGAGGATATTTTACCGTTGGAATCCACCTGGCTTAAAACTCTCCAGCATGATGGGCCCCATGTTGCTCTAAAATAGGCTTGGGATTTCTCATACGCTGGTGTTGGGCTGGACTTGAGCTCATTTATCAGATCAAGTAGGCCATTAGGTTTGCAATATGTATAGACATTTTCTCAAATACTAGTGATTTCTTTCTTATGTTGCTACTAGCTCTGTAACAACCTAGGACCTCACCCAAAATATCTGGTCGGAAGGTATTATTTGGGTTTCTTAATCCTGTATAAGTATCCAAGATCTATCCAGCAAATAACCAATGTGGGACTAAACATATGTCCGCACGAGTCCTCATATACTCCCCCGTTCAAGCTCTAACGTCCTCGTTAGGCTAAGAGTTCAATCCATTCAAATCTAATTACAAATACCACGATTGATCCGTGGTCAGCCCTAATAGATTTATGTTACAGTGTTCCCTAGTCCACATGGTTATGGGTCGGGTTCGTTCTGATACTATTTGTAACAACCCAGGATCTCACTCAAAATAGCTAGCTGAAAGATATTATTTGGGTTCTTTGATTCTGTATAAGTACCTAAGATCTATCCAGCGAATAATCGATGTGAGACTAAACGCACGCCCGCACAAATGCTCACGAGCTCCAAGTTCAATTCCTTTGGAACTGGCCATGTCAATGTAAAGGCTTGCAGAAATCTAGTGTTTTGTATTGTTGGTGGTGTCAAACAGAAGTAGGAGTTTGTGATACCTCTGGTATGATGCAAAGGGCAAAGAAATATGAGTTTAAGGAAATCAGGCACTGATGCCTCCATCCTATATCCCTATTTCAATGCTTCAAGGGTCCTGAGTGGGGCTATTCCTCAAGATTTTAACGCCGAGTATTTTTACTTGGAAGATTTTTTAGTTTTCCAAATCAAGGATGCCATATCACCATCACCTGGTACAACGAAAGAGGATGTATTTAAGAATATAAGAGAAGAGACAGAGCAACGACAACAGAGCAACGACTTTGACCATTCGATTGACCCAAAAGAAAGAAAAAAAACCTTTCAACACAGTCTATAGAAGAAGACTCCACCTGCAGCATTAAACAAGTAGGGAGAAAAGTTTTACAACTTGCTCGCAAATGGCCCCAAGATATAAAAGATTTTAGTGTTTAGTTTGCACTCTACGCTCTCAAAACCTATTAGAAGATTTTTATATCATTTTGAGCTCTTGCAAAACGACGTCAAATAGAGGCATAGAGCCATCAAATCAAAACCTTTGGACACAATGACATGGTGGTTATTTATTATGATAATCATAAAAAAATCACATTCATTAATTTTTGCTATGGCATCGAGAGGATTCAGCTCGCAGCTATGTTGGGTATATGTACATAGAAATTACTTATTATGTAAATATCAGACCCATCATCCACATCATTCTAAAGAAACATCTCCATCAAAGTGGCAAAAGTTAGGCATCACATCTCTTTCGCTAAACAAGATTGCAAAAGTAGAGAACTAACTGAGGTATATCATTAGCAAATTCTTTACAGATATTCCAATGATATAAACTTGTTCTGAGATAATTTTTATTAAAAATAACTAGGAAAGTGAAAAAGATTAAACTAAAATAACTTCATGCTAAGAAATCTATATATGCATACTTGTATAGATCTTGAACCAACATGCGATGCGACCTTCAAGCTTTGCTCGTGAAGAGCATTGCATTCATGCAGCAAATAGCTTAGAGATATCCGCAAGAGCATGTAGCTTTGAGATTCCCTTCTAACCAAAGCTATAGTGTCTATAGCTTTCTCTAATACTTGCTAATTTCTATAGTGTATTCACCAATTCCAAAAATAAATTAATGCAAATCTGTGAACTAACTCAAGCATCTGAGTTACTTGCAGGAAAATAAACTCAAACTATAATTTGGATTTTGGAGGCACTTATGGATTTGGAAATAAAAAGACTATGGATTAGATGCCAAGAATAAACAACCAGAAAAAGGAATAACTAGTGACTTCTTGCTTCATCACCAAGAGGGTTTCACCGACTGATACTTTCAAGACCTCTACGGCTAAGAACTCCACCAACTAACTACTATGCCAATTCCCAAAATTCTTCGGGATCGTGCAAAATTCACTATATAGAAAAAAAAACAAAATAAGAAAAAAAAGCTTTACTAATTTTTCAATGATCAAATCTATGTATAAGAGGGGATACTTATAGGCTCTGAGATCCGTTACAAGATAGTCCGGTACCCTAAGAGTTTGAAAGAAAAAAAAAAAAGAAGAAACATATGTAAGTTAACTAAAACTAAGTTGTCTTATCGCTCTCGTTGTTCTAAAAGAAATTATGTTCCAACAATAACTTTTATACCATCGAAATCCTTTTGATTGTGATACCATCGGATTAATTGATAGTAACTAGATCTACCTCCAAATTTCTTCAAGTCCAAATTGGATTCGGAGTGGGTTGCTGATCCTTCGGACAACAGATTCAGTTCATCGTTGGTTGAATGTGATTGGGGCTTGAATTTAGCTCTGAGATCAACCTCCTGAAAATACTCCTTTTTATGGTAACCTATGTATCATAAGAAGCATTCTATGGTACATTTCTCAGCATTAATAGGGCTTTGAATCCTTTTAATTTCATCTTCGGTTCATGCTGTTCTGGCTTGCATCACAAAATCAACATCTATTTTTCACAGAAAGATTTTCTAACATGTAAACATGTTTTCCATCAACTGTATATTACAAATATCATTGACTTATATATAATATTAACTTCATGATCCATATTTTTAAAAATTTTCATTTAGTAACTATTTTTTTCCAAAATTTTATTCAGTTGGAAGGCGAATAAACGATATTATTTTAGAATGTTATCTGAGGTTGTTGCAACAACTAATATCAATTAATCAATCAAAAATGAAAAAAAAAAATCATGCCATGAAATAGCCTAGGAATTGTTTTAGGTACAAAATTTTCTGATCTTATTTGAATTTGTTGAAGGAGAAGAGAGGGAGAGGAAGAGATGTGGGGAAAGAAGGAAAATGAACTCTTTTTGTATATTTCACTAAAGAACAGCCATAGCCCTCCTTTTATAAGTGAAGGTGGCTATTGTATACAACTCATGTACAACTACAGTACAGGTCATCTATAGCTATAGCTACAGTATAGATTCCAACGGCTAGTGTACAGCTAAGCTAACAGCGCTTCTCTTCATCGGCGGGGGTGACTACGGGTGGGCTTCACTTCTGCCGTGCCGCGTTGGACGCCGGATGCCGAACTCGGGTCCTCTCCTCTGAAAACGGTGGCGGATGCTCCTCTTCACTTTGGCGACGAATGACGAATGGCGAATGAGCTGCTTGCCGTGGTTGGCTGGTTCTCAACGAGAGCCAAACGGGAAAAAAAGGTATGTGTATGTGGTATGTGTATGTTAGATGTTCGATGAAATGCTACACGGAAGAGAAATACACTCTCGAGCAGGTGAGGAAGAAGAAACCAAGGAGAAAGGACTGCTTCAGGATCTCTATAGCTCTGATACTATGTTAAAGGAGAAGAGAGGGAGAGGAAGAGATGTGGAGAAAGGAGGAAAATGAACTCTTTTCATATATTTCACTGAAGAACAGCTATAGTCCTCCTTTTATAAGTGAAGGTGGCTATCGTATACAACTCATATATAGCTACAGTACAGATCCCAACGGCTAGTGTACAGCTAAGCTAACAATATATTCCAACGGCTAGTGTACAGCTAAACTAATAGAATTGGCTACATCACAACAACAATAACAATATAAATGGTATAACTGAGCTATTAGTAATTTTATCGAACAATTTTTTTCTGTAATTTCCAAAATGACCGTATTTATAGAAAAGAATATGTTGAAAATAAAATTTAAAAAATAGCAAGTAATAGCCTAATATACAAATGTAACAATAAACAATAGTTTTAAATCCAAATCATATAGTTAGACTTCCAAAATATAAGAAATATAAATTACCAAAAAGCATATCTTAAACATCTTCCACGCAATTGTCCTGCTAAATGCTGAGCTCTGGAAGCTAGCGTTCGGTTATCGTCCCAAAGAATCTTTGTGCGAGCTGCCTTATGCGCGTCGAAACTGCGTTTGCCAACAAGAAAGTTCCATGGTATTCCTTGTAGACTCTGATGGGGTTCCTTCCCGAGGCTCTTCCGAGTCAACTCCCTCAAGGCTCGTAAGCTTGCTACGATGGACCACCTCTAAGGCGCCATTTGGAAAAGTTTTTGGAGGGTTAAAAAATACTTTGTTCCTCCAAAAGCATTTTTGGATTAAAAAAAAAGTTTGGTAAAAATTTCGGAAAGTTGTTTTAGCCTGTTTAGAAATTTAAAAACATTTTTTTAAGGGAAGCTTTATTTTGGAGCTTTCCAAAAAAGCTATTTTGAGCTTTGTTAAGAAGCTGTTTTTTAACCAAAATACTCATAATAAAATATAACAATTACATACTTTGTTCCTTGATAAATATAAAAATATGCTGGAGCCCTAATAAAGAATCCTGGCCATGGATCAGACTTCCTTCCGTGCAAGAAAAGGTATTATTGTTTCCTATTTTTGTATTGTACTATAAATATAATATTATATTACATTATATCATAATACATTAATATGTTATGTTAAATAATTTAATATTATATTA
>JAOXJJ010000001.1:12832493-12850790 GCA_025769935.1 Phoenix roebelenii | reverse complement strand
TAATAAATCTTATAATTTATTGAATTGACATTTTAGATCTCAATTACAATAATTGATTTGCTAGCACAAAATTAGTATTCAATTATTCTAATAAATAATAAATCTTATAATTCATTGAATTAATATTTTAAATCTCAATTACATTATTTGATTTGCTGGTACAAAATTAGTAATCA
Organism: Phoenix roebelenii; assembly: GCA_025769935.1. Lineage (NCBI taxonomy): Eukaryota > Viridiplantae > Streptophyta > Magnoliopsida > Arecales > Arecaceae > Phoenix > Phoenix roebelenii. Next base: position 12,850,614 of record JAOXJJ010000001.1, on the reverse strand, counting down.
ATTATTACTAATTCAAAAAATTCAAACGAAAAATTTGAAAATTAGTTAATTCGTGACAACAAATTTAAGTTTGCACTTAGGTTTTTCTAAAAATTAAATTTGTGTGATTTCTAGTGATTATATCCACTAACTAATGGTGTTAAAGAAAAGCTTGTCAAAAAGGCATACGTGCCTAAAAAAAGCTGGTACTTAAATGAGCCTAGTACTCCACAACCAATCTGGAGCTGATTTGGCTATTATTTTTTGGATATATCAACTAGACATTCAAAATTCAATACAAATTTTAGTGCAATCTTTTGATATAGACTTATTGCCTTCATTCAGGTTTGTGTCCCTTCTCTATAACCTTGAACCTATGGTCTCAAACACTAGTGACCACCTTAGTGACAAACCTGAAAAATTTGATGGTCATAACTTTAGGAGGTGGCAGAACCAAATGTAATTCTGGCTCACCATATTAGGGTTGATCTCAGCCATAGGTAAGAGCATCACTGAAGTTGATAACGGGTCTAACCTAACTACTTCACGATATGTTACTTGCCAAAACTCAAACCGAAATTCATCCTCCTCCCATACTGAATCTTCTGCCTCTACCAGCACACCCTCTAGGACACCCGATGAAATAGCATTCATAGAATCCTAGATGCCCTTTCTGAGAGGCTGTATGATATTTATTACACAGTTAAGAGTGCCAAAGAACTCTGGGACATCCTGGAAAGTAAATATGGTCTTGATGATGCTGGGGTGAAGAGGTTCAAGGCCTCAACTTCAATAGCTTTAAGATGGTGGACTCAAAGCCTATGAATGATCAAATCCATGATTTTGAAATCATGATCCACCAGCTTAATGCTAATGGAACCAATTTAGATGAATCATTCCAGATAGCTTGTCTGATGGATAAACTACCTAAGTCCTGATCTGTTTTTGCTAAGACTCTGAGGGATACCTAAGGAAGTCTCATCCTAGCCCAAGTTTTGAACTCCATTAAAATAGGTCAAAATGAGTTAAATGGGTCAAAGGTCTAAATCTCGTCCTCTTAGCCTGAAATTTTCTGCAGGTTTACATCATCCGTTGAGGGCATCCGTCCGTCCTACCTTTTTTTTTTTTTTTTCTTAACAAATTGATCACCGAGGGCCGAGGCCGAATACGGCGCATCCCACCTTTGAAAATTCGCTGCTTCGTGACTCACTCCACCGTCAAACGTTTGACTCCCAAGTTCCTAACTCGCCAAATTCATTGATAGCCCAAGCTCCTTTTTCTTTCAGAAGACACTCGCACCGGTCTTTCTCGTGATCACATGAGCGTGCACCTAAGAAAATAACGGAAGGCCATTATCAATTTGCTTAAATAACAAATTTCTTCCGGGATAAGATAATCTCGACCCGATATCCCATTACCACTCGGTAACGTCACCACGCCACTATCTAGAGTAAAATCCATTTATCATTGGGCCAATGCATCGGGACATCATTCGGTGAGCCGATGAATCTGGCGCCTCCAATGTTTCCATAATACCCAAAGTACCCTTACAGCTCACGCGACGCCGCGGCTGCCTTAAAATAAACCATCGCCCCGCCCACAGCTTCGCCGTTGCTCCGTCAGTCCTTATCCGTCTTTTTCCCCAACCTATATAAACCCCCATGGCCGCTCCTCTCCCCGAATCCCATTCCCTTCTCTTGTCTCTCCTCCCTCTCTCTTTCGAGATCTTTATTTTCTTCTCCCAAACCCTAACCCTAAATCTGATGGAATATGAGCCCACCTCGTCTGTCAAGAACAAGCTCCGGTCCTCGATCCGCTTCTCCTGCTGCTTCCGTGGGGCCGGCTGCGAGATTCCAGTTGCCGTCGCCGCCGCCGGCGAGGAGCGGCCGCTATCGCTGATCCGATCGTCGTCCGTGTGGCTGCGGTCCAAGGCGCAGGAGCTGCCGGAGATCAAGGACCGGTGCTGTAGCCTAATCTCGCGGAGGGGGCGGCAGCGCCGCCACTCGAGCGACTTCGGGTACGATCCCCTGAGCTACGCCCTCAACTTCGACGAGGGGTTCGAGGATGACGCCCTCGCCGAAGAGGAGTTCCGGTACCGAAATTTCTCCTCCCGCCTTCCGGCGTCCCCCCCGCAGCCGGCGCCGCCGTCAACGGCCGTCGGGATCGCGTGCTAGGATTCTCGAACCTGCTGTTTGGTTGTTCATTTAATTCTTCGATCAGATCGTGTGTTGTTTTGTGTGTAAATATTGGTGCGCCTTTAAGTAACGATGAGAGGATGAAGCATTGTGGCCTCCATTGTTTCATTTCTGGAATTTTCGTCTTGCTAATCTCAAAGCGAGCGTCGAAATTTGAGCGTGCCCTTTTCTCTCTTCTATCCTCTCCTTTCCGTCTCTGTGGGTGCATCCAATCTGGTGGTGCTAACGTGCGCCAGGGTCGGGTGTTCGCTACCATTAACGGGAGGTCGGCAGCTCCTTTTGTATTTTTTTTTAGATAACTCATTAATCAATTCAATTGATCTCTTTAAGAAAAATAGCCAGAAATACGCGTTTGGGAGGAGCCTCTGGAGACCGGCTGATCGGAAGCGAAATGAAAAGGGGAAGATTTCGGATCGGCGAGGAAGAAATGGAAGGGTGATTACTTCAAAGTTGAAACGGAGTTTTGGCTGAAATAGTTTTTCTTAAAAAATTGATATATGAATATATAATATTAAAAAAATAATTTTATATAATTGATTGATCCCAAAAAAAAATTGATATATTCTAAAATAGATTTGTATCGGCCAGATATTTATTTTTCTGAAAAAATTATACAAACAGAAGGAACCCATCTCATTTACATCTAAAAACTTAGGAATTCTTTTTTTTTTAAAAAAAATCTCAATTTGCAGCCAATAAAAATTAAACTTTTTCGTATTTTATATAATTTTTAAATAAAATATAAATTATTTTTATTTTTGAAAAATTCTAACTAAATAAAAAAAATATTTCTCAATTTTTAAATTTAATTATTTTTCTTCCGAACAAAACAAATTCTAAATGAATTGATGTTTTTTTCTTCTTTTTTTTTTTGCTAGGATGGACATATTATACTATACAAATATGGATATATTCAATAAAATTTAAAAATAAAGTATTACGCAGTGCTCAAAGCAGTCGAACGAATGTTATATGCATCTCATTAAAGTAAGACGGGGACATCCAAGGAAAAGAGAAGAAAACAGCGTCAAGTGGGACGCTGTTTCTAGTGGTGGTGGGTTCCCCCCTTGCCCAATGATTGTACCTTGCGGTGGGAGAGAGAAGCGTGCTGTCATGTGTGACACAAGCATTAGAGACGTGCTTGATGTTATGGTGGCTGAGCCGGCATGGGAGCATGGAATTGCTGTGGAAGTGAGCCAACCAGCGAGGGCCTTCTTCTCCCACTTCCAGGGCTGGCAGAATTATATAATATTCTTGCGGATAAGGCTATAATAGGAGGATATCCAAGAAATTTTGCTCCTGCTAATCTACTCAATCCTATTTAAGAATAAACAAATTAAAGGGGCTTTGATAATTGGATGGGCTGAGTGTAAAGTTTAGCCCTTCGACCCACTAGATTACCATGAACTGAAAAAAGTTCTTCAAATCATTCTCTATACCTCTGAAATAGTAGTGATTGTTTTAGATTAGCAGTGAAGGTTGTGCAATTAATGGTTAAGAGAATTTATCAAATATTTCGAGGAGACAAGTGAAGGAATTTAACATAGTTCTTTATCCACTTTATTTTATTTTTTTTTCCTCCATATTTTCTCATTTTATTTGGATGCCTATTCCTAAATACCTTATTTGTGATCCATTTTGTTTTTAGGTTCTTAACTATATGGTTGATGTGTGATGCGTTAGTTCGGTTGGCAAGTTAGGTTTATATAGGTGCATGTAAGATGGGTTAGGTATAGAATTTTTATTTTTTCACACCAATTAAAATAGCGCAAATGTGGGTTGAGACTCTTTTTAATCTAATTTAAATTTAATTTCACCTAAATTGGATTTGATCCAGTATATTGCCTTCCAATTGCACCATATCTTGAATTAATATATGCCATGTGGCAGGTACGTAAAAGAGGGCCAACATCAATAAGTTGCCTGAATAGGTGCCAGATGTCAATCATCGTACCAAAAGGGTAAATTTATTGGAAATTAGTAAGCCCAAAAGTATAGCTCGCGGATGTTAGTGCCTCAACAGTAGAGGCGGGGAATTGGATGGGATTATGTCCCGATTTAATATTGGTTAATAGTTGGATGGGATTATGTCCAGATTTAATATTGGTTAATGTTGTGGGGAGATTTTCAAATTTAGTCCCACATCGACTGTATAGCGAAAATGTCTGTACCTTAAATGGGGGGCTCAATAACTCTTTCCTCATGAGACGCCTTTTGTGGGGCAAAACCGTGAGGAGGGCTCCGAGTACGCTCGACCCCCAAAGCGGACAATACCTCCTGGAGGACATTTTCTCTTTCGATCAGACCAGCGCCACGGAGAAGGTGCCTCTAACCCGGTACAGGATCTTCCTGCTGGAGATGCTATGTTGTGGGGAGGTTCCCGAATTTAATTCCACATCGACCGTGTAGCGGAAAGGTCTGTGCCTTAAATGAGGGGCTCAATAACCCTTTCCTCAGGATGCGTCTTTTATGGGGTAAAACCATGAGGAGGGTTCCAGGTACGCTTAACCCCCAAAGCGGACAATTGGTTGAAGTACGCTGGTCTGATCGATTAGTAGGCCAAGCTATACTCGGTCAACAGGTTGAAGTACTTGGACAGTAGGATGAAATACATAATTACAAAATCAATTACTAATAGAAGGATACCAACCTTAGACCAAGTATCAAAAAAAGTAGACTGATATGCTAAGAATTCAAGCCAATATGCTAAAGGTGCAGGTTGATACGCCAAGAGTACATGCTGAGTAACTAGGATGTAGACTTAGGGGTGAAAGTTATCGGCCTAAGACTGAGTCCTTAATGGAGCGAAGTCTTTGGAGCTCAGTCTTAGGATGATAGCTAGCCAACAGTTACCAGTACCTATGACATGGTAGAGGCATTCACACTACATAACATGTATGCGAATAGTGGTCCATGTGGCACATGATAAAAAGACAAGTGTCCAAAATGAGTAATGATACCATCTTTTCACTACTCATGATATGAGAAGAGAGTAACACTACCTACCTAGCATAGCAATAGTGGTTTATGTAGCACACTATAGCAAAAATAAGTAGCCAAAATAAATAATGGTTTGCATCTTTCCATTACCCACGACGTGAGAAAAGAGGAAGTGTACTGCCTACTTTAGTAATAGTAGCCCACGTGGCACAAAATAGCAAGGATGAGTATCCAAAGCTATGTATTAGCATCTATCCTGCTAGTTAAGAGCACTCATAAGTATCAGGTTGCAACTATAGAAAGAGGACCACTTTTCTAGATAATGAAATGTATGTTTTATCATTAGTATATATTTCTTCATTATTTCATTCCACATTAGTTTTACAGTAGTTTAGCCATATCCCATCTACTAAAAGTTTCTGAAGTTTCAAGGCATCCGAACTCAGTATCATCTTCTCCAAATTTCAATGACAAGCTAGTGGCACGCCATGCAAGCCCTTGATCGGTCATAAGCCCACCATTGAAAATTATCCCAACATAAAACACAGAAAACACCATCCCTAGTAGGGAATAGTGTGATACATGGATAGTCTCGGTGAATTTTGAACTTCATGCTAGAATAATATGGTTACATAATGTCACTCGTAACATTTTATATTGCCAATATTTAATAGAAAGTTACAATTAAACTATCTCAAAGCCAATATTTAATAGAAAGTTACAATTAAATTATCCCAAAGCCCTATGGAAAATAATTCTTAAAGCAATTGATTGGGTTTTTTTGATGGAATGGAAGAGTCATATTGTCCTAGTATGAATACATCCAACAAAATTAAAAAATAAAATATCACGAAAGGTAGAGAAATCAAGTCATATCCATTCTAGCACTGTTCACCTTAGTGCTTCTCTATGTAGGAGGCAACACATGAAATGCTCTAAAAGAGGGACAACTCCTTGCAAGCCTCCAGATATCCTAGAGAAAAGGATGTCCGTTCATCAATGGTGCTTGTCTTGCAATCCACCAGATCACCATTGTTGAATCACCCTCAACATGAATGAGATCAGCTTTAAGAATACACGCCTCATGTAGTTGATTCCCTTCTAAGCCGCTTGTAGCTCTGCCCTGGGTGCTGAGTTGTCATAAATCTATCTACCTCCTACTACAATAAATTTAGAGTCAAGGCCTCTAATCATAAAGCCTGCCTTTCCTCTATGACCACCATCCAATATACTTCCATTAAAATTCACTTTGAGAAAGCTCGGAAGTGGGGGGCTTCCAAATGATGAAAATCATTCGGATCACAGCCGCTATTGATGAGGAGATCTAATTGTCCCTCTCTACCAATGGATATCGGATAGTAGAAAGGTGAACGATCTCAATAGCCTAAGATAGGTCTGCTCTAGCAATTGATTAGTTTACTGGTTACAATCTGCTACTAATCCTTTGCCTCTTTTCTTATTGTTATATTGATTGCGGACAACCCTTAATACAAGATTAGAATATTCTATTTAAAATGCACCTTTTACTATAACACAAAAAGGTCAGGTTACTCACCCATGAGTCCCATATTAATGAGGAGCTTCTTAACATTTTTATTAGTTTTTATTTTCATTTTTCTGAAAGGGGAATGGAGGAAATAAGCCCTAGGACTTGTTGGGATAACAAAAAAGTGTGCAAGGACCCATTGCAAAAGGAGATTGGCTGCCTAAGGTGCTACATATATCGACCCAGCTATCTGATAGCATAGGTTTTCATGCTAAAATCTTCCACAGTTCTAAGGATAAAATTTTTCATATCACAAAGCACAAAGAGTAGATTTATTTGATTATTTTTTAATTTTTGCTCTTCGATAGAGACCGTTAGACTTGTCTCGAAATAACACTCTCTCTCCGCAAGCACCATTTATGTGTCTTATAATTACTTCCCGTCACTACTCTTTTTTTCACTCCCTTTTAAGACTTCCTTCTTGGTTCAATTCGTCTTCTCCTTTCCTCCTCTCTTTAAGAAGAGAAAAAGAAATTCACTGGTCAAAAATGGAAATATATTTACCAAGATATATTTTTTTTAAAAAAAATTGAACAGGGATGCAAAGTCATCCATATTTCCTCTCATGTCTCATGCTCATAACATTCTTGGAGTCCATGGCACGCTTCATAAATTTATTACTCAAAATTTTGCTCCACGCAATATTCCAAAAAGTGAGAGGCCTCCGGGCTTCATGATTTTATTCCTCAAAATTTTACTCTACATAATATTCCAAAAAATATGCAAGAAAAAGATAAAATTTATAGATTCATAGGCTGAGTAATAATCAAATACTTCAACCACTAATAAATATTGATTCATTAATTAGTTGTAATTGTCATTGATGCTCTTACTTATTTATTGTAAGCAAGATTAGTTGCTAAGTGTTTCGTTTGCCCAAGCATGCCTTCATGCTAACTACAATGCATCTTTTCAAGTATTTTTTCTTACTTAATTTGTATTTTTCAAGGATTAATATGGCATCGGCCATTTGCATGGCTGGCTGGCATCATGGACTTAATGATATGAAAAAACTTGCCAATTGTAATCCACAACAAATAAATATATTTGTTTATTTTTCCCTAATTAAAATAATCATGTTCTCATCACTAGGAGAATAAGGCAAGTAATCTTAGCAAATGATTGTTTATTAAAAAGTATGCAAAATAAGCCAACCATATGGTTACCAATATTAAGAGATTAAAATTATCGATTGAGACTATTGTGAGCACGATGTTTGTTAAAAAGGAGTTCCACTTTTTAATATCAATCCAAGGATCACTGTTCAAAGAAATATTGGCCTTATTTCCTGGTTGTTCACAAAAAAAAAAAAAAAATCTAAACCATAAATAGCCATTTGTACCCAAAGTATTATAATGGTCATAAAAGGATTGCAGTTAAGCAAATTATTATTGGTTAGGATTTAAAAAAATTATTTGCTAATAAGGGAGTCCATCTGGAGGAGAGTCTTGAGTTCAAATATTGAAATTTATTTCTCCAATGATTTGTAATTAACAAAAAATGTAAGAAATGCTATGTTAAAAGTTTTAAAAAAGACATTCTTTAACTTGTCTGGTAAAAAATCACATGATATAGCAGTTGAAGCTAATATATGATGATTTTTAATTAATCAAAGTAGTTTTTATAGTCAATAACAAGTTGTAAATATATAAAACAACAAACAATTATGTGCTCTTTGTCTTAGAGAATAGAGACAAGTGCTTTAACTTGTAAAAGCTATGTGAGGGTTTCGAGACTGATACATTCCTTTGGCCATCAAAACAAACAATTATGTGGATATACATCCAAATATATTGTCTTAGTCGAAAAATGAAGATGAATAATTATATATGAATCAACCATTATATCATTCCAATAGAAACCCATGTCCTAAGGCTTTGAGGCAATATCATAATAAAACACTATATATTAATCTTTAAAAACAAATAATACACAAGCAGCATTTATTCCATTGTAGGTATTGTCCATACTCACGGGTGACAAATTTTATTTGTCCAATTTAAATCTATTATATATATATGTTAATATGCCATGGGAGATCGATATTTTGTGCGTGTCTTCTTGTAGCCACTGAGCTTATAGGATGTTGGGGGGCTACGGAGATAAATATTCCTCTTGTTAACTTATAACCACATCTGTTGAAAGGGAGACACTTAAAAAGTTGATTATTTGAGTATATTTCTTGACATTTACTTCTGGAATTAGAAATAGCTACTCTGTTTCTCATGTTAGATCCCTTCATTAGGTTACAAACAGAAGTGCCAGTCTGAAGATAGAAATTATACATATAATCACTATAACTTGGCTATAGGGTAGTCATTTCTTCAACTATCTAAGAAAAGCTACCCTTCATATTTTTCATGAAGTTTTTTAACCAAGATTCATATAAATTTAAAATTTTATAATATTATCATTATATTACTATAAGCTGTATAACAATGAATATCAACTTCTATGTTCTATCAGATGAAAACCGCTAAAACATAGAAATACTATTCTCCAAAAAAAAAAAGGAAAAAAGGGTTTTGCTACAGTATTTCATTATATTATTTTCATAGAATGAAAAAATAAATTTGTGCCGTTGCTTGTCCAATAATGCTGTATAATATTGAAATTTGTTGTTAAGAATGAGGAGCAGCACTTCATGTATCGAAGTTACTTGGCTGCCAGAGTAGATTATAATCTTCGAAGAACAAAAATAAACTATTAATTTTTTTCTTATATTTGCTTTGTATTATTTTGTTATATTTTTATTGTTAATGAGGAATTGAAGTGCAAAGCCGAAAGAACATGCCCAAAAAATGAAAAAGATAGCATCAAGGGGTTCCTTGGTTGGTTAAGGAGGAACGTTGCATATCTCCAAAACATTATGTATGAAAATCTATAATTACTCCAATCTCGGGAGAGTTAGTATAATATTATTATATTATTTAATATAAAAATATTAATCAAGCACTGGGATGGGAATAAATAATAATAATAATGAAACCTGTGTACGAAATGGATTAGAATATGTTTTTTCCAAGACCTTTTCACCAAAAGCTAATCAAACCGGAATCTAAGTTGCAACCGTTTTTTACTCCGAAAGCTGTGCATAGATCCATGAGGGACAGCTCATACTGCCTTCATTCAGTTTACGTTCCCTCCATACGACGGGCGGCAGGCTTCGCTTCTCCACTCCCTCCGTCTTTCCCCGTATAAACCAACGAATCCCACCTCTTCTCTTCTATTTCACCCCCGAATTCCGTCGTTTCTCTTCCAGTTTTTGTTCTTCCTTTCGTGTAAATAATAAGACGATTCCATCGTGTAAATAATAATACAATTTCATTCATTCGTTTTCTCCGAGTCTCAGATCTCACGCTAGGGTTTCCCCAATTCTCCTCCCCAAAACCCTAGGTTCCTATTTACCAAAAAAACCCTAGCTTCCTTCCCGCATGGCCGCCGATCCCAAGGACCTCCGCCTCCCTCCCGACGGCGGTGCCGACGACGACCACGCCTCCCCCTCCGCCTCCTGGAAGATCAAGCTTCTCTGCAGCTACGGCGGCAAGATCCTCCCCCGCCCCAGTGACGGCGCCCTCCGCTACGCAGGCGGCGACACCCGCATTATAACCGTCAGACGGGACTCTTCCTTCCCTGAGTTCGTGCGCAAAATGGCGGACTCCTACGGAGGGCCCACCCTGATCCGCTACCAGTTCCCCGGCGAGGACCTCGACAACCTGATCTCCGTCTCCACTCCCGAGGACCTCGAGAATATGATGGAGGAGTATGACAATCTCGGTCAGGTCTGCCCCGATGGCGCCACCTCGAAGCTCCGTGTCTTCCTCTTCCCCCCCTCTGACCTCTCCGCCAATTCCTCCTCCTCCTCCTCCTCTCTCCACGACATCGGTCTATCCTACATCGAGGCCGTCAATGGGCTTGACGGTGTCATGTGGAGGAAGGACAGCATTGCGAGCTTGTCGTCGACTCAGACCGAGGCTGCTGCGAATGGCCACATTGAAGGTACGTCACCATCTCTTCTGTCTCCCACCGCCATAGCTCCTCACGACCCATCAAGATTGGTTTTTTGGAGCGCTGGTGGGCCAGTTGCATCGATCCCGGATGCACCTGGCGTGTCATCAGTTCCGAGTTCCAGTGTTCAAGCACAAATCTTGAACTCTAATGGCTCTGAATTGCCTCCTTCGATAGCACCTTATGTCCCTCAGGGCTACGTCGAATCTCAGCATGCCCATATTATGAATCCCCAATCTTTGGGGATGGCAGGAGTACCTCAGTCGGTTAACATACTTGGTGTTGCACCGCCACATTCATATGTGCCGGCCATGAACTTTAATATGGCTCTTCCAACTTCCCACGTTAGTAGCACAGGACAAGAGCAAACAAGGGTGGACTCTCATATAGAAGACAACCCATTAGGTGGAAGTGGAAGGTTAACACAGCTCCCCAGTGATCCAAACAGTAAGCCTCTGTCCCAGTTCTCACCTTTGCCACCAGTGTACTTGCAGCCGCAGACTGGGGAGCCATATGGGTTGCGTCCACTCTTGCCATCGGTAAATGGGCAGACAGTGAGATTAGAGGATTGCAACCGTTGCCAGAAGCCCTTGCCACATGCCCATTCTGATATACTGATAAACGAGCACAGGAATGCGCCAGGAAGTGTCATTCTTGAGACTAGCCCGGTGCTCCAAAGTCACCATTCAGAGAGCATGGTGAGGCTGCAGGTGATGCCAAACATAGTTACTGGGTCTGTGGCAGACAGTGGAGTTGAAACCCAGGCTGAGAGTGCTGTCCCGGCAGCTGAGGTTGGGGCCTATGAGTTCACTAATGTCCCTGAGATACAGCATGACAGTGAGAGACTAGTGCTTCCAAATGCAGCAAGTCTTAGCCACACCAAGGTTTTTATCCCACCAGTTTCTGTTGGTCTGCCAGGCAATAAGCAAGCATCTTATGGAATGTTCGTCCGTCCACAATCTCATCATGAAGAATTCGTGCAACAGCAATTGCCGCAGACTATGAGATTACCTCAGCATCTGGCTAAACAGGACATAATCGGTAAACCTTCTTTTGCCAATGGTGGTTCAGTTGGAAAATCAAATATTCAGGAAGCAGAGCAGTCAGTCCAAGATTCTGTGCCTGTACTCACACATGACTATGTTAAACCTATAAATGGGATGATGGAGGTGCTTCCTTCCAGTCCATCTGAGACTTCTAGATTTCCTGAGCAGTGGAAACCTGCTGTCGTACCTGATATTGGCATCCCCAATGATCTAAGATCAAAGAACTCGCCTCTGGTTGTAGATAACAGTCATCTGGTCAGACCCCAAGTTGGAGGAAATGTGATCCCTATCAGTAACGGCTCTATCAGTTGTAGAATTGTTCCAGAGGGAAAGACTGGTATTCCAGTTGATCCACTGCCATCTACTTCTTTGGATGTATCTCGCCTGCATAATGTTCAACTGCCAAACAACAGCGGGGTGTCAACCATGACAGGTAACAATGGGGCATACCCATATTATCTGGAAACTAGGGTTGGACCTGTTAGTGAAAAGTTGCTTGGAATGTCCAAATACTCTAGCAATTTTGCCTCCGGTGATAATACCATCCATAAAATTCCTAGTGGGGACTGCAAAAATGAAAATCCTCAGTTCCACCCAAAGGAAGTGATAAATAACATATCCATCACCATAAGTGACAACTCTCAGTTACCATCGTCTACCACCAGATGTCACTCTGGGAATGAAGAACGGTTGCAAGAAAAATTCTCACTGGACTCGCTATTTTGCAATGAGGATCCTTGGAAAATTGTGGGGAATATGCATGGGCTGCTAGCAAGACCTAGAAGGGTTCCTAGCAAGGAGTCTGTGACTATGGAGGATTTCTGCACTGAGAACCATTCAGTAAACAGCAAAGGGTCACATATATCCATTGCGTTAGAGGAAGGTGGTCTACACCATGCACAAGATTCTCTGAACAAGGACTCATGCACGGAACCTGTTCCACCCATGAAAGGTTGGGTGCTTATTTTCCCTTACTGGCAGTTAGGCTTGCATTCTCATGCATTTAATATTTAAATAATGTGATTCAATGATTGTTATTTTATATCCTTTTTGGACTAATAATTATATAGGAGATAAGCATATTAAACAAGATGCAGGGTCTTTTACTGAGGGAGCAGCGCCATCAACAACCCAGTTGTCTGAACCTCCAGTGCCTGACATCTTTTCTAGCGAACCGAAGGAATCTGGTCCTTCGTCCAATAAAGGAAGTGGGACTAACAAGACTAACTTAAACACCAATGATCTCAAGACTGGGGTATGTAATTTATCCTGTAACCTTTTCTTATATTCCTAATGTCACTAGGTGCTGAATTGCATCATAGTTCAGGTTGTCAAGTCCAAACAGTCGGAGAAGATTATTCTTGGATTTCCAAATGCAGATGTCTTTGGACGCCTGCAGGTTAGGAAATAGAATCCTGTGATTCCCTTGGTTACTTCTTTCATGTCCAATTCTGTTAGATGATCCATGCTTGTTCTTTGCATTTCTTTTTTGTACAATTCCAGATAATAAAGAATAGTGATCTGGAAGAGTTGCAAGAACTGGGTTCTGGAATGTTTGGAACGGTGTATCATGGAAAATGGAGGGGCTCTGATGTTGCAATAAAAAGAATCAATGATAGATATTTTTCTGGGAAGCCATCAGAACATGAACGCATGGTCTGTGCCTATGTTCTGAAGATTTTCTCATCCTTTATATCATGTACATGTGATTCTTATAGCTATGCTCATGCATGTCCCCAGAGAGCTGACTTTTGGAACGAGGCCTGCAAGCTTGCTGACATGCACCACCCAAACATTGTGGCATTTTATGGTGTTGTTCTGGATGGGCCTGGGGGTTCCATTGCAACAGTAACTGAGTACATGATCAATGGTTCTCTCCGACATGCTTTGCAGAAGAATAACAAGTATGTTTCCAGCTCCTACTTCTATAATTGCTCCATACATTCTGTGATCATGCTATCAGTTGTCATCCTACCGTTAGTGTAGAACGTGACTACAATAGGAGGTTGTGATTCATTACTAGTTCCTGACAGGCCATTTGATCGACGTAGACACCTTCTAATTGCAATGGATGCGGCATTTGGAATGGAATACTTGCATAGTAAGCAAATTATACACTTTGATTTGAAAAGCGACAATTTACTAGTCAACTTAAGGGATCCTAAGCGGCCAATATGCAAGGTATATTTTATGATTTAAATGAAATGCTGTCCTGCCTTACTTTGTAATGCCACTATGGGGCTATTCGCTTTTTTGTGATTTGGGAAAGCTCCATCACAATGACCAAGGTATTTATTGTTAGGATATTCTTGGTTACCGCAAGTATGTTTGAACTCAAAAAAATGACTTGCATTAGCTAATCATGATGAAACAGAAAACAAATTAGATAAAAACTATTCTTATTCAAATACACTACTAATCTGATTATAGCTAGACTCAGTCATATATGATATCTTGCTATATGTTCAGAATAAATAATTTTCAAGCAAATTCCATTACCTGATTTCCTTGCAAAAGATAACGTATTTGGGATTGGGATGAGACCGGGGGCGCGATTGGTGGTGGTGGTGGTGGGGGGGGGGTTGATTTCATGTTGCCGTTGCTATGCTATTTGTGTTTATAGTGTATTAATCTAGGGCACATATTTCTTACTTTTATTATTCCAAATTTCTACTGTTGAACACGACTATACACAAAATTCATCTACTCTCTTTACAGAAGGAATCCTACCAACTAAAAATCAATAATGGACATTCTAAATTGAGAATCCACATCATTGCTCATGATCTGCATCATGAAAACTATCAACAAACAAAAAAATTGTTTTTTGGAAGCCTCATACTCATATATTAAATGGGCACAAACACCAACAATTGTAATAGTATTAGTGCAGCAAACTATATTATGATCTACATATCATTAAACATATATATACCAAATTCAATATATTTGGATGCTTTCAAACTATAATTAATTCAAATATCATATCGAGCCATTGAAATATTATAATTTTGGACCACTTGATGCATAGGCAAATGACCTCCAAAAAACATGATTTATTATTAGTGTGGGAAACTTGTAACGTAGATAATAATCAAAACTATGGATCCTCCAGACAGTCTCCATCATTGATTTTGGATTGGTAGGTTGAGTGTGTGTGTGTGTGTGTGTGTGTGCAAACAAAATCAGAAGGTGGCTATGATTCTGAAAGGCTACAGAAACTGAAACAACTTGATTTATTGCAATGATCTGAGGAATTGGAGGAAATAGAGAATGCAAGGACATTTTGGTGACGGTTATCAGCGCTTCGAATGGAGGGGTGTCTAGTGCTTGTTTCTTCTTCATTTCCTGTAGTTGAAGAGTGTAGATATAAGGCCTTATCTTGTGCTAGTTCATGTTGATGGTGTCTCATCAGTGAGAAATGGGGTTTCCACCTCTAGGATGTAGAGGATTGTTAAAGTTCTTCCCTACCAAGAGGCTGGGGTATTGTCACATGTGGTTTTGTGTTGTCTGATTTGTGAATCAGGTTACTTTGGCCTATTGTGCTTAAGCAACTTACTTCAATAGCATGGTTATCAAAGGCTTGAGGTGCCCAGGTCTATTGGAGCTTATTTGCAAGGTGCAAAGTGAGGTTTGTAACTTGACAAATGAGGCATGAGTACATACATATATATATACAACAAAAAGATAAAGACGCTATGTAACTAAATTTCACATATCATACACAGATAATAAAAATAACAACATAGTCAAACACATGTATTGTAGCAAAATTATACACCCACAATCCTTGCAGCAAGTCAAACATAAGCAGAAACAGTTAATATTAGCACATACACAGAATCACAACCAAAGTCATCTATGCAGTCACACGATAAAAAAGCGCCCTTACAGTCACGAACACAAATAGAAACAAGGAGATATAGAGGGAAAGCAGGTCTATAACACAGACAGACAGATAGATACGCACACAGAGAGAAAGAGAAAGGCCACCAGCTTTTGTCAGTTTCTCTTCTTCTTTTGGTCATTCTTCTTTGGCTGTCAGAAAGAAGGATGGTTGATAGTCAGAAAACCCTATTGTAGATGGCCAGAGAAGCATGACTAGGAGATGGGAAGAAGAAAGAGAAGAAAAAGAGGAAGAAGAAGAAATGATCACTGTCAGGAGGAAAAAAGAGGAAGAAAATGGGGAAGAGAAGAAGTGGAGACTTACCAGTTGATGCAGTGATGCTGGAAGATCACCATCTAGAAATAATGAAAACCATAGAAGGTCACCACTTCAGTCCTCCTCTTTTGCCTCTGCAATCTCTCCCCTTATCTTCTTCATTGAGGATCTTTTTTTAAAAATTTCTTGGACACTTATGCCTCAAGAGTTTCAATATGAACATCTAATGGACAACTGAGATTAACATAGATAAGGCCCACTATTTTTGCACTTTTTCCACGATATACATGAAAGGCATACTTTTGAGGGTGTACATGAACTTGCTTGCCTCAGGGGAGGAAAGGCGTACTTTTGAGGGTCTACATGAACTTTCTTGCCTTGGGGCAGGCAATGCGCTAAGGTGGCACCTAGGTGCTCCTTGTGCCTAAGGCATGCCTTTGATGACACAATTCCATAGTTTGCCTTCGTAACCTGTGAGACTGACCTGTTAAGGTTAAATTTGGTAATAGCTTTCAATTATATTACTAATTATGACCTGACCTAATTACTTGACTCATTTGGGTTGGTTAGGACTCTGTTGGATCCTGTTTCGTTTATGGGACAGAGTGGTCTCTTGGTCTTTTATGTGATTATGTGTGGATTAAAGGTGTTAAGAAAGATTAAAGAGTTGGAAGGGTAGATGCAATTAAACAAAATTCAATCAAATCACAACTAAAATCTCAAGGTCCATGGTGCTTATTGTTAGTACTTGGTGCTCTATTGCAAGGTGTTCACAGTGGCAGTAAATGGATTTCTAAGAGGTTGAGCATTTGTTTTTGGAGGCATATATTGATCCCTGGATATGTTAAACCAAGTTTATGCAATCCTAGAGAGCTAGGTTTTTTTTTTATTGAATTGGCTTAGTCATCTCTTTAAGATGAGGGTTGATTGGATGGTTTGGCCTAGTTCAGTTGGTGGGCTTGAGAGAGAATATAGGAGTGTAAACATGCAGGGTGAATATATGTAATTATATATTATACAAGTTATCGAGGATATCCAAATTTTAGAAAGAGATTATGCTTTTGCAATGTGACAACTAGGCATTCTATTGGATGTGCTAGCCATGTGTTTCAAGCTCTTTGCATTGTTTGGACCCTTTGGGCTGGTGTGCTATGATGACTAGTTAAAAAAGCAATAGTTTGCCTACTATGCAGTACATTCACACGGCCCCTCAAGTTTTTGCACTTATATTTCAGTTTGGCTTTTTTGGCTTAATGTGCCTTAAAGATGAATGTTCTTTATATTAAGTTTACCTTTTCCCTCTTCATTGAGAGTCTGAATGTTTTCTAGTTTGTGGGAAGTGTCAAGGTTGACTGTTTGGTTACATGAGTATAAATTGTGGGGTAAGTTAGGCTTTTGACCCTATTGGCCTTATAGGTTATATGCCAAAACATTCTATTATGAAAA
Source organism: Phoenix roebelenii (assembly GCA_025769935.1). Taxonomy (NCBI): domain Eukaryota; kingdom Viridiplantae; phylum Streptophyta; class Magnoliopsida; order Arecales; family Arecaceae; genus Phoenix; species Phoenix roebelenii. The sequence continues at coordinate 12,833,292 of JAOXJJ010000001.1, read as the reverse complement.
GTTGCCATGGATAAGAATTTGACAACACAAATCAAAGGGTGGATGTTAGCTTGAGTGCCAGTTGTGAATCACTCTCCAACTTAAATCGTTATGCCTTGATCCATCAAACTGATGGATGGGAGGAGGCTTCTTAGCTAAGATATATTATTTTCTTACCAAGAGGTATGGACCTTGCTTAGCAAGCCAAGTGGTGAGGTTCCCTCAAATTCCTCCCTTAACGGCGGCCAAACCATAGAAGACAAGCAACATCAAGGAGCCAAGGCGGAGGCCAAGCCAAGCCCAACCTCGCCAAGTGCCCAACCAACCTTGCCAAGTGTCCACTTGATGTCTATCTTGGTTAGCCATCTTTCCTTGTTACCACGCCAAGCCGAACCTTATGTTAGACTTGGCGCAAATCATTCGGATTCTTTGGCATTGGGCTCGGCACGCTCCAGCTCTGCGCGCCCGGCCGAAGGCCGTGCGCGCAGGGGTTTAGCACGTCCATGCCCAATGCCATGGGCGCCCGACCCATTTGGGTGCCACAAGTCACCGCACAGCGCGCGCGGCCTTAGCCCGCGCACGCGTGCACAAGGAACAGGCGAGCGGCAAGCAGACCGCGCGCACAAGAAGGCAGCAGGCACACGACCACCAGCCCACGCGCGCATGCATGGAGTAGGCGCGCGGCCGGCAAATCGAGCGCGTGCACAAGGACCAGGCGTGCGGCCAGCAGACCTTGTGCACGCGCAAGGAGCGCGGCAAACGGCCTGTGCGCGCGCGGCCCGGGCGCCTCAGGCCCCGGCCGGTGCACGCGCGTGCAAGG
>JAOXJJ010000001.1:12811128-12827126 GCA_025769935.1 Phoenix roebelenii | reverse complement strand
CCAAGGAGCCGGCGCGCGCGCGCCAAGGAACGGGCGCGAGGCAAGCACGCGCACATGGAACGAGCGTGAGGCAAGCGGCCGCGGGCGCGAGGTTCTTGACCGCGCATGCGGCCCGTCCGACCAGGCGCACCCAAGTCAAACGCCAAGGCGCCCAGTGCCCCAACCAGCAGTAAACAAACCAAGCCAACCGGCCAAGCGCAAGAGGCAGCGAATGACACCAGGCCAGCCCACACCCACGCGCGGACCGCCAGACCGCGCACGCCAAGAATCTGGCTAGCATGCCATGCCAACGCCAGCCAACAGCCATCAACCGCAGGGCCACAGCAGGATGCAGCGCTAGCAACAGCAGGAAAGCACCAAGGCCACAGCCAACCGCAAGGCCACAACAACAGTAGGGCCACAGCCACAGCCAATCCTCAGGCCACAGCCATAGCCAAGGCAACGCCAAGAACTACCAGCCAAACCAACCAGCAACCGAATGAAAACCATGCCATCTCATCAGCCATCACAAGAGCAAGGTTTGCAGCGGTTACCATCAAGTTATCAAGCCATGAAGAAGATAGAACCGCAGCAACACATGGCGGCCTCCCATGCAATGTAAAGGCCTATATAAAGGCCTAAGTGAGGAAAGTTTAGGAGACTTTTCAGCCATTGTATTAGCCACCATTGAATGTGTTCGGCCGCATAGGCTTGGGAGGCATAGTGCCTAATTCGGTCCTAAGGGACTTGGGGCTAAGGTTGGGTAAATCAACCCTCCTTAGATTAGGCTAAGGTTGGGACGCTATTCCCTCCTTAGATTTCTTTGTAATTCCTTTCTATTAGTGGAATCAAAAGCAACCAATTGTTGCCTTCTTCATTACATTGAGTTGTCATCAATTGCCGAGATTGCCTAAGGTTCCAAGGAAGGTTTTGTCCTCCATTTTTAGCCAAGTGGAATTTGGAGTTAGGAGTCACAAGTGCCAAATCTCCAAATCAGCATGGCGCTGCCTCACTTCGGTCAAGGCACAACAACATCAAAGGCCAACGCCGAAGGAGCAAAGGGAACACATTGGTGTGGTTGGCAAGTGACCGACGCTAGACCCCACCACCAAGATGGAGGTTCATAGTGAAGCATGCATGTGTTAGATCACATTTCTTTGAGTACCTTGTCTAGGGTTTTAGGATTCTAATATTTGTCATGCCAAGTGGGAAGTTGAGGATCAAGTTGGAGGGGATTCTGCCGATAAATTTCTAGATGTCTAGTAGGGAATCGCACCCGCGTGCGATTCTCTGCACCCGCGCGCAGTTCCCAGCACAGGGCCGCGCACGCGTAGGCCATTTAATGCCACAGAGTGGTTGCGTAGTTTTTTTTCGCGTCCGCACGTGCAGACGCATGCGCGTCTGCTCTGTTGGCCGGTTCGGTATCGGTTCCAACCAGTGCCCATCGGTACATCGGTACAGTCGGTCCGGCGAACCTTTATTGCGAAAAAAAAAACTGCAATTAATCCTTTGTCAACAACGGGATCTGATGATAGGGGGTTTTATTTCGAAAGAGCTTTAGACTTTCTCCATGAAAATGTAAATAGAATCATTGAGAAGCAAAGCAGAGATTGATGATTTTGTTCCCATAGAGTTTATGTTAGCCTTGAGGGCAGGCCTTGGCGTATGGTTGCTCCGTGACTCAGGTGTCATGAGTTCAAAACAAAGAAATATCTTTTCCTCACGCAAGGCTAACATAAACCCTGTAGTGGCGAGAGCTTCGTGCACTGGATGCCCTTCTTTTAGAGGTTATCTTGACCTTAAAAAGAGATGAACACAAACAACCGATTGCCAACTGGTTTTTTTATCTCTAAGAATGATTGTGTTAACCCGTCCTTGAATGCTCGCCCACCTTGCCCTCATTTCCTATCACTCTGTTGGCCTACTTCTCAGTATATGGCCAGTTGATGCCTTCAACCGCAGAGACTATTGCCATCTCCAATGTCAAGATCTGCCTCATCGAGGCATCCATAGTAGCCCGCCCTTGCAAGCACATCTCCATGCTTCGTTGAAGTGTCTTTGCCTTCTTCTACCACCACCCTGCTCTTCGTCTCCTTCCTGGCATTCTCATCACTCTTGATCCCATTCCAATCCTCTACAGCAAGCAACATCTCAACCAGAATTCTGCCTCCACTATCGCCGCCTCCATTGACATGCTGTCCACCCTCACTACCGACATAGTTAGTGATGCCGACGGCAGCTGCACCAGGACTTACATCTTAGCCACCGCTAGAGGTGCAATTGTGGAAAAAGATAAAAAAGAAAGGAGATAGGAATCAGAAAGGGCCACAATTTTAAGTCTAATTACACGAATACCAATTGTAGTATCCAATTATCCAATCGTTCATCTAAAACTATCCAGTTTTAAACAAATGGCCAGGATTTTGTACTTGTATGGAAAGAAAAAATGTACTGTAGCATTGCCACACAGAGTCTAAAAATTCTTGGAAGCAGATCTTTATGTACTTTGAGTGAATTGTTGCTAGCTAGCCATGGCAACTTGGGCAAGAGAGGGCTTGTCATCACATGAAGGGAAACCTACCTTCTTGGTACAGTTAAGCTTATGCTATCTAGAGCCAAACCTCCATTACCACCTAAAATTGGAAAACACTCAAATGAAAAGAGAAGCCATTTTTTTATCATGGAGACATAAGCTAACCATGGCAACTTGGGCAAGAGAGGGCTTCTCATGACATAAAGGGAAACCTACCTTCTTGGTAAGTTTTAAGCTTATGCTATCTGGAGCCAAACCTCCATTATTATCTAAAATTGGAAAAAGCTCAAATGAAAAGGGAAGCCAATTTTTTATCATGGGGACATAAATTGATTTCTTAGTTTAAAAACCATGAGTGGGAGCTATTTTCACACCCCCACACACACAAAAAAAGAACCAATACAAGTTACAACATAGATCATATCTAAACCTTTGATACTAAATAGTGAAAGACAATGTACCTTTGAAGGTGCAATTTGGGATCTTAGCCTTGATTACCAGCTAGACTCGGAAAGAGCTTAGACAAAGAGGAAAGGAGCCAAATTGTCACATAATCAGTACAACATGGTTCATATCTCAACCCTTAACACTTTGAGGACAACCGTTAATTCCTTGATATTGAGTTAATAGTATTTGAATTAGACACTATTATTACCCATAAATGAAGGTTTACTTTGCATAACAGATTTCTCTCTCTCTATCTATCTATCTATCTTCTTTTCCTTTTTTTTATATTTTTGTACAGTGAGCCTCTTGGGTTCATGGTGGCGGAATTTGGTAGAGTTTATTATTAATAATACTATACATGTTGACGTTCCAGGTATTTGGTTGTATATTCTGCCAACTTTTTGCAGGCTTGGCAGTGAGCCAAATTGTGGATTAACTCTTGATGACATGTTAGCATGGGTCGTGAGTCAAGAGTTTATTTATGACTACTTTATGTGTGATCTGTAGTACAGACTTCATTCTTATTGGTATGTTACCAAGGACAGTGTCTGCACAGATCTTTTATGCTTGTGGAGGCAATTGTTGTCCAAAGGCATTCAAGATCTCATCTAGGATCCCCTCCCATCCAAACCCAAAAACCACAGCGATCAAAAGAATATCTGAATCATTTATAGTTTTTGGTAATTACTGTGATAGCTACTTTAGCTTGAGCTTTTTTGAGTTTTCATTTAATGTCTTCGATTCTAAAGCTATTAATATGCGGGTCACAATGTTTGCAAGATCTATTCGAGGGTTTCTTGGGTAGCATAACTGCTGAAGACTTTTTGCCAGGCTGTGGTGGCTCCCATTTAGAGGGTTAAGACCTTGGTACGATTTTGTGACCTAATATGCTCCATGCACATTTGCAGGTCTGTGACCTTGGCCTTTCTAAAGTGAAATGCCAGACCCTAATCTCTGGTGAAGTGCAGGGAACACTGCCCTATATTGCTCCAGAATGTCTGCATGGTAACGAGAGTCTGGTATCAGAAAAGGTTTGCTGGATCCCCCATCTTTTATTCTGTGAAACTTATAATATTTTACTTATCCCCTGTTGAAGTCTCAGGTAGATATGATATCATTTATGACTGTTAGGGAAACTCTGTAGAAGCTTCTATAATTGGCAACTGAGGATCCATAGAGCTGATTTAGATATATGGGAGAAGGCTTGATGTTTATGGTTATGGTTACAATTTGTTTGACTCTGTGTTGTTATCCCAGATCGATGTGTTCTCTTTTGGGATTGTGATGTGGGAGCTCCTTACAGGAGAAGAGCCATATGCAGACCTGCACCATGGAGCCATTTTAGGTATCGTTTTGATCCCTGATAAGTTACAAGTTGCCACCAATTTTGAACACATCCCATTGTTTTTTGGTTAACTGTGATTTAGTGTTGGCCTGCTAAACAGGTGGGATTGTGAGCAACACCCTCCGGCCCACAGTTCCTGATTCTTGTGACCCTGATTGGAGATCATTGATGGAGAAATGCTGGTCTGCTGAAGCATCAGAGAGGCCGAGCTTTGCAGAGATTGCTAACCGGTTGCGTTCCATGGCAGCTTCTCTTCCTCAGGATTAGGCCACTCACACCCAGCAGTCCGGGCACAGAGAAACGATTAGGGCTTACACTCTTTTATCATCGGGGTACTTGGGCTGCCTGCATGTGGCCTTCTCATGCCGCAAAACCTTTGGGAGGAAAGGGTATACCATTTAAAAATTGTAATAGAAGATTGTGTCCATAGTACTTGTGAATGGTGCTGTTGATTTTTCCATTTTTTGTTACAACGGTGCCCACAGGTGTTCTCAGTACTACGATTTTGCTCTTCATCAATTCTCTTGGCTGCAACTTGATGGACAGTGACCATTTAATAACCGAGCCTAGTCTTCATGGCTGAAGATGTTTTGATTTGGTTCTTTCTTGATACTGAGTTTGCAGACTAATTTAAGTTCTGTTAGTGCGATATCCTTGAATGTTTTGAGTGGGATCTATTTCATTATTAGAATGCTGATTCTGTTGATGCTGCGAGCTTCTTCAATGTTACTGTTGGCAAATTCGAAATGTGACTGAAATGAGAACTTTCCAGGTCATCAATTGCAGCATTACTCATGCACACGTGTAATCACCAGTTTATGGAGCATCCGAGGGATCCAGGGTTCTAGTGGTCAGCACAAACCCTGTTTCAATCAGCTAGCTTATTTGGAAAGAGCTTTAAGTAATTTCAGTAAAAAGTACACTCTCATTATTCATGTTTAAGACCCTTTTTTTCTTATTTAAAATTATTAGTCGACAAAAGGTTTTGGTATAGTAGAAATGAAAGGAAGGATAGATGATATTTGCATGATATTTTTACTAAACTACTCTTTGATAAAAAAAAAAAGGTAGGGTGTGAGTTTCTCATCTTTTGTCAAAAAATAAAAATAATGAGAGAATATTTCATCAAAGTAGAAACTCATCCTTTATGTACTCCATTCATTCTTAGGGGGGATGCAAATTGGTGGATCAGAATGGATGGATAATCTGTCCTTTTTCATTGATCCATTCTAAGATATTTTGAACCAAATGGTGGATGAAGACTATTCATCCATCCAACCTCATCCATCCTTCCCCTCGTAACCCATCCAAACACAAGGTAATGAATGGAAAGGGCATTTTTATTTAATATAAGGTGATCTCTCTTTAGTTTGGACCGGAGTGCCTGGAGGTGTTGGTAGAATGTTTAATGTTTGCAGGTGTGATTGGAACTTTGTCATCCCTAGAAACCATCAACTGCAAAGAGGTGAGAAATAATGGCAGCAGCATTCCTTGGTTCCATTTTTTGATACTAGCAGCCCGGGTTGGAGTCCCACCTTAAACCCTACTAGCAATTTGGCACCTTCAATGCACGTGACAGTCCAAATGGATTTTCTTTTTCCTTTTTCTGTTTTCAAAGAAGATGGGGTGCCCATCATTTTTATTTCGGTGCACATCAACTATGGAAAATACACAAAACGTCCATGGGAGTAGAAGTTTTCTAAATAGTCTAGTTCTATATTATGTGGTGTTGGGGTAATATAGATCACCCCAAAAGCACGTGAGTATATTGCGGAACATGTGATCAGGAGCACCCGAAATTTCGACCTCGGATACACCCGACCTCGAATACGTCCGACCCCTAGGCTCCCGACTCGGTGCCCAACCAAGTGCCCGACCTCGGAGCTCTTGACCTCGGAGTTCACCACCTCGGAATTCCGACCTCGCCGTTCACCTACTACGGTCACATCTTTCCGTAGCCCTATCAGATACCATACCCTGCCACAGCCCTCAGCATTTAATGCGCGTGGGCTCTACAGATCTCCAGCTTACTCCACAATTAATGCACGACTCCGGCTTACTCAACCATCATCACGCATGGCTCCAGCAGACCTCCGACTCACTCAACAATTAATGCGCGTGTCTACGGATCTTCAGTTCTCCACGGCAAGTCAGCTCGGCCGCGTCCAGTCGGCCATGACAACTCCCTAATTCTGACCTCGTCTCCTACGGCAATGCATTAATTCACCTGATCGTGCACCTATTCATTCGACGTGCTCAGTTGTACGGCGACCTCGCCCTATCATATCACAGGTAAACCAGTCCCCCTCTATAAAAGGGGAACTCCTCCATTTTAGGGGGGGTGGAAGGCAGAAACTCTGATACACATTATTTCTCCTCATACATACTTGCCCCCTCTGACTTAGGCATCGGAGGGCCGGCGTCGGAAAATCCGACCACCAGCTTTTTGCAAGTTCGCCGGAGGACGCCGCCCGCCGATCGACTACCGCCTGCCAGCGTTCGTCGGAGCTCCACCTTCTCGGCTGACCGGTCGCCCCCGGGTCTAGTTTCCAGCAACAGTTGGCGCTAGAGGAAGGGTCTGAGTCGCGGCCATAAAGTTGAGAAGTAAGGAAGCCTCCAACGCCTCCCGGCGTTCCCCACCAAGTCCGGAACACTCCGTCCAGAATTCACCATCCCTGGCTGGTTCAGCCCTGCAGTCCAGCCGGAATAGTTCGATATCCTAATGCAGCAGGTCCAAACCTTGGTCGCGACCGTCCAAGGCTTGCAATGTGAGGGAGCCCCACCGGCACCGCCTTTACATGCCCAGGTCCTGCCAGCGCCTCCTCCGAACGGACCGGCACACTAAGGTCAGAACCTCCCCGGCTCCTCACAGGCCAACAACGAGGAGCGATGTTGCTGCCAGGGTTCAGCCCAGGCCTCCCCTCGGAGGGAGCCCTTAACGAGGGGTCTGAGCAACGGCCCACAGCCATCGGAAGCCGAGTCTGTCCCGGGACAGCTTGTGCCAGAGCAAACTACCATGGCGGACCCTCGGAGTGGAGAGCTCGACAAGAAGGTCGAGAGACTCGAACGTCAGATTGAGGCGCTCCACAGCAGGAAGGCGAGATGCGAGGGTGACTTTGAATTTACAACTAAGTCCCCCTTCTCCCGCCAGATCGAGGACGAGCCGGTCCCATCGAGGTTTAAAATGCCCCAGGTGGAGCCCTACAATGGCATGACCGACCCCCTCGACCATCTGGAGAGTTACCGAGCCCTCATGGCGTTGCAAGGGTCCTCGGAGGCCATGCTCTGCAAGGCCTTCCCAGCGATGTTTCAGGGAGCAGCTCGGCTCTGGTTCTCCGGGCTAAAGCCCAGTACAGTGTCCTCCTTCGAGCAGCTCGGCAGGCAGTTCACCACCAACTTTGCTGCCAGCCGACATCAGCGGCGGACTTCGGACTCCCTCCTCGACATCAAACAGAGAGAGGGAGAGTCCCTCAAAGATTACCTCGCCCGCTTCACCGCCGCAACCTGGGAGGTTCGCGAGCTCGACCAGTCGATAGCCATGTCAGCGCTAAAAACTGGGGCTCGGTCCTACAGATTTCTCTTCTCCATCGAGAAGAGCTTCTTCGCCGACTTCACAGAGATGCTCGTTCGAGCTCGGAAGTACGCGAAGGCCGAAGAGGCCATTGCCTCAAGGCGGGGTGCGACCGAGCCGACCTTCAAGAAGCAAAAGAGACGCCGCGAGGAGCACGGTCGTCCTAAAAGCCAATTCCCTCGTCGGAACAAGAATCTGCCTCGGCTGAGGAGCCCACCTCGGCCCCAGGGGCAACCCCGACCGAGGTCCCCGCCCAGACCGAGATCTTTAGTGCGACCACGGGTACTCTCGGGGTGGTATGAGAATTACACTCCCCTCAATGCTCCTCGGACAGAGATCCTGAAGGAGATCCAGGGCCGGGACTACTTTCGGCCTCCACCCCCAATGCGGGACCCCAGAGCTTGGCACAATCCTAGGAAGTACTGTCGCTTCCACCGAGACCATGGCCATGACACAGAGGATTGCTTCCAGCTCCGGGACGAGATCGAGACGCTCATCCGCCGTGGAGTACTCAACCGGTTTGTGTGGAACCGGCGCGAGGAAAGGAGGCCAGCGGAGAACACCGCACAGCCCGAAGATCCAAATGCCAATAGACCCATCGCCGGCACCATCAACACCATCCGAGGTGGAACCTCGGCCGGGGGACCTGCCGAGGAAAGGGTCACCCCAAAGCGCCTGCGCACCTCCGAAACCATCTCGTTCTCGGATGAGAACTTGGAAGGAGTTGAGACTCCTTATGATGATGCGGTGGTCATCTCCATGATTGTAAACAAATTTGATGTAAAGCATGTTTTGGTGGATAATGGAAGTCCGGCGAATGTTTTGTATTATGACACCTACTAAAAAATGGGGATGATAGAATGCCAACTTCGGAGGATGAATGCTCCCCTAGTTGGATTTACTGGGGACTCAGTCCCGATCGAGTGCGAGATCGGTCTCCTAGTCACGGTCGGCCTCGCCCCTCGAGAAAGCACCGTAAGGATGGACATCCTCGTGGTTCGTTTACCCTCGGCGTACAACGCCATCCTCGGACGACTAGGGCTCAACGCCCTCCGAGTTGTAGTCTCGACTCGCCACCTGCTCACGTGATTCCCCACCAACCAAGGAGTGGGCGAAGTTCGTGGGGACCAAGCGGTAGCAAAGCGATGCTACATGGCGACCCATAAAACGAAGCGACCGGCCGAGGCGTCAACTCCGACAACAGACCGGGCGCTCTCCATCGAAACTTTGGAAGCACGGGACGGCCCACGAAAGGAGCGGGTAGAGCCTGGTGAGCTTCTTACCCAGATTCCTTTACAGGAAGATTTTTTCGAGCTAACCGTGCAGGTCGGCTCCAGCCTGGACGCCTGCAAAAGAGGACGCTTGATCGAGTTCCTGCGAGCCAACATGGACGTCTTCGCCTGGTCGTCCGCCGACATACCAGGAATAGATCCGGAGGTCGTGGTTCACCAACTTCAGGTGAAACCGACCTGCAAGCCCGTACGGCAGAAGAGGCGAGGCTCCACCCCAGAGCGACAGCGAGCAGCAGTCGAGGAGGTAGACAAGCTTCTCAAGGTCGGCTTCATTTAGGATATATCCTACCCAGATTGGCTCGCCAATGTAGTCCTCGTCAAGAAAGCCAACGGAAAATGACGTATATGCGTGAACTACACCGACCTGAACACAGCCTGCCCAAAGGACAGTTCTCCGCTCCCCAGTATCGACCAGCTCGTAGACTCCACCTCGGGGCATCAGTTGCTGACATTCATGGATGCCCTCTCCGGGTATAATCAAATTCGGATAGCGCCCGAAGATGAGGAGAAGACAGCTTTCATCACCGACGAAGGCACCTATTGCTACAAAGTGATGCCTTTCGGCCTAAAAAATGCTGGAGCAACTTATCAAAGGTTTGTCAGCTAAATTTTTAAAAGCCAAATAGGCCGAAATATGGAGGTCTATATAAATGACATGCTGGTGAAAAGCTGGATGGCAGAGGATCATGTGGCTGACCTCAACGAAACATTCTCCACACTGAGAAAGTATCGGATGAAGCTCAACCCTGCTAAATGTGCATTCGGAGTCACCTCGAAAAAATTCCTTGGCTTCATAGTTATCCAGCGCGGAATTGAAGCAAATCCCGAGAAGATCCGAGCACTACAAGAGATGGCGCCGTCAAGGACGGTTAAGGAGGTGTAGCGGCTCACTGGCCTAGTTGCAGCCCTGGAAAGATTTGTTTCCAGGTCCGTGGAGAGATGCCTCCCTTTCTTCGCAGTCCACAAGCGGCCGAAGAACTTCTTGCGGACGGAGGAATGCCAGCAGGCTTTTGAGGACCTCAGACGTCTCCTCATTTCCCCTCCACTTCTTACAAAACCTCGGCAGGGTGAGCTCCTCTACTTGTATCTGGCGGTCTCCCCGGTTGCCGTGAGCTCGGTCTTGGTTCGAGAAGAGGACAAGTTTCAAAAACCAGTGTACTACACCAGCCGGGTCTTGAGGGATGCTAAGACCCGATATTCAAAGCTGGAGAAGACCATTTTCGCCTTGGTCATCTCAGCTCGGAGACTCCAACCCTATTTCCAAGCCCACACAGTCGCCATACTGACCGACCAGCCAATGAAACAAATCCTGCAGCGGTCAGACTGGGCAGGAAGAATCACAAAGTGGGCAGTCGAGCTCGAGGAGTTTGACCTCGAGTACCGACCAAGGTCGGCGATCAAGGCCCGGGCACTCGCTGACTTCATTGTCGAGTGCACTGTGCCGGATGAGCCCGAGCCCGCACCCGCATCAGCAGAAGAGACCCCGGAGCGGTCATGGACTCTACATGTTGACGGCTCCTCGAACTCGGGGGTAGTGGAGCAGGCCTCATCCTCACCAGTCCAGATGGAATAGTTGTAGAGCAAGCTTTGCGGCTCGAGTTCCCCATCTGTAACAATGTGGCGGAATACGAGGCACTCATCGCCGGGCTCAAATTGGCGAAAGAGCTGGAGGTGAAGGACCTAAGGGTCTTCAGCGACTCCCAACTGGTTGTGAGCCAGATCCTAGGAGACTTTGAAGCCAGAAAGCCCGCTTTCGCTTTGAGCAGAAGTATCTTCGGAAAGTGCAGGATCTCACTTCCGCTTTGAGCTCCTTCAACATCCAACATATTCCAAGGTTGGAGAACCAGAGGGCGGACCAATTGTCAAAACTGGTGACCTTCCGCATGAGCGAGCTCCCCAAAGAAACAATGCTCGAGTATCTCCAAACGCCCAGTACGGAGGAGCCTAAACTGACCCTCTGCATCGAGGCCGAGCCAAGATGGATGGACGAGCTCATCAGTTACTTGCGAGATGAAGTCCTTCCCAATGATGAGCTAGAGTCTCGCCGAATCAGGCGTCTCGCCTTCCGGTACGTATTGTATGAAGGCAAACTCTACCATAGGTCCTTTACCTCTCCCCTCTTCAGATATCTTCGCCCGTTAGAGGCGGATTATGCCATGCGAGAGGTCCATGAAGGAATCTGCGGAAATCATGTGGGAGGCCGAGCACTAGCCCACAAGATCCTTCGCTAGGGATACTACTGGCCCACACTCCAGAAGGACGCAACGAACTTCGTCCAGAGATGCGACCGGTGTCAGCGGAACGCCAACATCCAGTGCCGACATTCAGCCCTGCTGACTTTGATCGATGCCCCCTGGCCATTTGCCCAGTGAAAAATTGATATTCTGGGGTCGTTCCCCCTTGCAACCGGACAGAAAAATTTTTTGGTTGTTTCCATTGATTATTTCACCAAGCAGGTCGAGGCCGAGCCAGTAGCCCGGATCACCGAGCAAAAGATGCAGAATTTTGTCTGAAAGTCAATAATCTGTAGATTCGAGCTTCCCTGCATCCTCATATCCGACAACGGATGCCAGTTCGACAATCTCTGATTCATAGAATTTTGCTCCAAACTCAACATCGACCACCGCTTCACCTCGGTCGCCCATCCACAGACGAATGGAAAAATCGAGGTAACAAATCGTACTATTTTGCAGGGCCTCAAAGCCAGGCTCGATCGGTCCAAGGAACAGTGGGTCGAGGACTTGTACAATATTCTCTGGGCCTACCGGACCACATTTCGACTACCTACAGACGAGACCCCTTTAACTTGGCCTACGGGATAGAGGTCGTTATCCCACTGAAAATTGGACTTCTCTCCCCGAGGGTGGAGCACTACGACGCCGACTCCAATTCTTCTCAGCTCAGGAATAATTTGGACCTTGTCGAAGAGACAAGGAAAGTCGTCCGAGTCCGTATGGCGAGATACCAGCAAAAGACGTTCCGGTACTATAACTCCAAAGTCAAGGCCAAGCTCTTCAAAGTAGGGGATCTCGTCCTCAGAAGAGCTGAAGCTTCTCAGCCAACCGAGCAGGGGAAGCTAGCCCCAAATTAGGAGGGACCTTACCGAATTGCGCGAGTCCAGCGACCCAGAGCGTACAAGCTGGAATCCCTCGAAGGGACCCTTATCTCACGAAGTTGAAATTTTGAAAATCTCCGGATGTACTATCAGTGAAGCCCCAAGGGATCTTTGGTGATCGGGAACATGAGTCCCGACTTCTTTTCACGATAACTCATCTGCAGTTCCCCCTAATCATGTCATGTTTCTCCTGACATCGGAATATTTGTGATCTTCAGATTACCCGACCAAGCTTGGATGCCCGACCAAACTCGGATACCCCCTCCACAACGACGTCGAGCTCGGTCTCGATCTCCCTCAAAGATCCCGATAAAGTTCGGGATGCCCCGAGTGTTGATAGTACGTTCCCAGACCCCTCGACCTCGGAAAGCGTCGCAGGTCGACAGTGCGTTTTCAGACCCCTCGACCTTGCGTACGATCCCTCGACTAAGGTCGAGATGCCTCGATGAGTCGACAGTGAGCCCAAACTCCCTCGATCTCGAAAAAAATGGGATAGTACCTTCGCGGCCCTCCATGGCGCTCGACATCGACAATGGGATAGTACCTTCGCGGCCCCCCGTAGCACCTCCTCGACTAAAGTCGGGATGCCCCGAGTGTCAATAGTGCGTACCCAGACCCCTCGACCTCGAAAAGCATCACAGGTCGATAGTGCATTCCCAGACCCCTCGACCTTGCGCACGGTTTCTCGACTAAGGTCGAGATGCCCCGATAAGTCGACAGTGAGCCCAAGTTCCCTCGACCTCGGAAAGACGGGGTAGTACCTTCGCGGCCCTCCGTGGCGCTCGACATCGACAACGGGGTAGTACCTTCGCGACCCTCCGTAGCGCCTCCTCGACTAAGGTCGGGATGCCCCGATAAGTCGACAGTGAGCCCAAGCTCCCTCGACCTCGGGAAGATAGGGTAGTACCTTTGCGGCCCCCCGAAACGTTCGAGAACTACAGCAGAGTGATGTCTACACAGATCTCCAACGGTAGCAACATCTTCCAACATGCCGGCATCCATAAAGCGGACCCCAGGCGAAAGAGCGCCCTCAAAAGCTAGCCAAAGAGCAAAGCTGCCTACCCCAGCACAGGGCGCCTAACTCCGACGGTTCGGAAGGTACATTTTATCCGGCACTTGCTCCATTACATTTATTTACTCATGTCGCCAATAATTCTCTGATTGAGCTCGGGACTTCCCCCAACCAAAGTCGGGATGCTTCTCTGAATCTGCTATGAGCCCGGGGTCTCCCCTACCCCAGGCACGCCTCTCCCATTGCAAATCGACAGCAACTACCTCGACCCATGATACCTTAGTCGAGCTCGGAAGTGCCGACGCACTTACCACAGAATCCCGACTCTACTCGTTGGCACCTCGGTCAAGATTGAGACCAGCTACTGCAAAGGTCTCGGTGGTAACACGACTTCGGTCCGTAATTTTCCCAGAGACCAACCCCAAAACCTTTTGTGAGCTAACGTCTGGAAAGCCGAGCTAAGAGACTTGGCTAAAATTGTCCAGAAGACAAATTTAAAACCCGACGAAACCTCTTCAAGAATCGAGATCCGGGCTCAATGCATGAGCCGAGCCCGAGGGCTCGGCAGGATTCAAGTCCAAGCTTGAAAACTCAGAGGACTTCTCTAAAGTCAGAGCTCGAAGCTTAACTTAGCGAACGCGATTTAAGCCTAGGCCTACGGAACGAAAGTCTACGCACTCAGCCGAGTCCGAAGACTTAGAGAAATTCACCGATAAAAATTTGGCTTAACAAGCATGGTCGAAACTTAAGACCACGGAACTTAAGTCTACGAATTCGGCCGAGCTCAAGAACTTAGCGAATTTTTCTTCGGCTTGAGCTCAGCACCTAAAACGTTGTCCTAATCAGAGCTAGGCTCGATGCCTTAACAAATGTGCTCTGCACCTAAGCTTAAGTCTAAGAGCTCAGCCGAGCTCGAGCATTTAGAAAGATTCGTCAAGAAGAGTTCGACTCGAAAGATTAAAGTAAAGGTTTATTTATTGCGCAAAAGAAGGAAAGAGAAATGAACACAGATTTGCCAAAGCACTACTTCATTGATGAAAGCCCGAAGGCCAAAGTACAAAAATTAAGGTCAGTCATACAACAAGTTTATGAACCAACCCCACAGACAAAAAAAAACTCTTAAGGGGCTCCGGCCTCGTCAGCGTCGGGATCATCCACGATGATCACCTGGGGGACCTCGGCAGGCGTCGGCTCGGGACCTTCCTCGGCTGGAGCAGGTACAGCTCCATCGGTAACCTCGGAAACCCCCTCTGCAGGAGTCGCCTGAACCGCTTGCTCGGTCTTGGCGGCTTCTCTCCCGACTTCTGCCTCGCGGCCCCGGCCTCCACCTTGGCAGCTTCGACTTCGGCCTCCTCCTCTTCCCCCTCGTCAAGCGACGAAGGCACATCAGGCTCGCCATCGTCGCCGAGCCCCAACCTTGGCCGAATCCCCGAAAGATCGAGCTGGGGGTAGAACCGGGCCATCTGCCACCTGAAGTTCTCGAAGCCCCAGAGGAACCCGTCGACAGTCTCCTCCTCGAGAATGTCGCGGAACTCTTCCGACTCCTTAAAGAGCTCCACGACATTTTGGGCTTGCTTGAGTGCCTTCTTCTCTCGGGCCTCGAGCTGCTCGATCTTTAGGCGGAGAACTCCGCCTTCATACTTGAGCCCCGAAGCTTCGGAGCAGGCCTCCGCGAGTCGCGCCTCGGCAGCGCGCAACTCGGACCTTGTCAGGGAGTGGGCGGCTCTCTCCTCCTCGAGCTCGCCGATAATTGTGAGCCGCCCGACCTCGGTGGCCTCCCTCCATGCAAGTGCCTCGGCCAGCTCGGCCTGACACTCCCAAGCCTCTTCTCGACCGACTCCAGCTGCTTCTCAAATCGCCAAGATTCGTTCTGGCATCCCGAGGCGATGAATACCAGAGTATCAATTTCATGAAAATGTTGCAAGGAAAAAAGCGACGCGTAAGGTTAAGGAAAATGTTAATGGCCGAAAGCAAAGCAAAAAATAAATAACTTACCCGAACGGCATTACGGTAAGTCTGGTCGACGATCTCTTCGAGGCTGAGAGCCTCAAACTTGGCCCGATCGATCGGGAGCATCGCGTGTCGGAAGATAGCGCACGCGACATCAGCATCTTCGAGGGCCGAGCTAGCCTCAGGAGCCGAAGGTTCCGACTCGGCAGGTCCCTTCTCGGGACGTCCTCCAGCCCCGGACGAGCTAGGACCAGCAGAGCTTGAGCCAGCAGCCCGAGATGCGCTCGGGACCCCGGGACCCCTGCTCGGCTCAGAGCCCGATCGCCGCAGACGGACAACAGCCCGACCTGCCCGTTGAGCAGTAGGAGCGGAGCAGGTCGGAGGCGCCAGCTCAAGCGCCCCTTCGGAAGCCGAGCTCGCGTGCTCAACCGATGGGGCCTTCTCTCGGGCTGCCGACGATGTGCCGGCACCAGATCATCCCGCCCCGCCAGGGGCGGAATTAGGAGTCGACTACACCCTTTTCCGAGGCTCGGGAAGAGCCCCGCCGACCTCGGCTGATCTCCTCTTCAGCCGAGAGAACAGGGACGTATTGCTGGTCGGCATGTGCGGAATATCTGAAACAAAGAGAGACGAAAAACTTTAAGTAAGAGGAGGAAGAAACAAGTAAAACAAGAAACAAAACAATGTGACCACTCTTACCCTCGGGGCGCGCCGAGCTCAGGCCGACATTCACCAAGGCCTCCTCGCTCAGGAG
>JAOXJJ010000001.1:12789636-12811028 GCA_025769935.1 Phoenix roebelenii | reverse complement strand
AGAGGGACATACCACCTCGGAAGGCGAAGTACAACCACTCTCCGTCCGCCGGGTTCGTTTTTAATAAAAAACACCGGCGAAAAATGCTTACCAAAGTCGGGATCCCATGCACGAGGCAAAGGGACAAGAACCTGACTATGATCCACGAGTTCGGAGCAATTTGCGCTGGGACGAGCTGATACTCCACCAGCAGGTCATTCACGAACTCGTGGAGGAGGAACCGCGGGCCGGCCCAGAGCGTCTCAACGTACACTCCGATCCGGCCTGGGGCGGTCGCGTTACCCAGTCCCCCAGCCCCGCAGGTTCGAGATGAAACCCGAGCAGGAAAAAGAACCGAGATTCGAGATGAAACCCGAGCAGGAAAAAGAACCGAGATTGAACCAGCTCTAGTTCCTCCTCTGGTAGGCAAGATCCAACCTTATTCGGACCAGAACCCATTTTCAGAAAGAAGAAGGGAAGGTGGAGAACAAAGAAAAACTAGAAAAAAGGAAGGAGGACACTCCAAACTAAGAAAGGAAGATGACCTACGGTGGGGGATCGCCGGAAATCGCTTTGAGGCGCCGCCGGAAGACTCGGTTACGACTGAGAAAGACAAACGAGGGGCTAAGGGCGAAGAAGAGAAAGCAGCCAAGCGAGCCCTTGTTTAGGGCCAGAACGGGGGGTTTATATAGACCTTCCCGACGGCCCAGATCGGCAGGGCTGGATCCCGCCTCTCGTTCGGATTGTGCCGCGTGTCGGCCCCGAAAATCGAAGTAGCATATTTATTTTAGGTTGGCGCCTCAAACACGCAATCGAGGTAGTGTCCCGTCGGATCTTGGGACCTCATTTTGAGCCCGCCTCGCGAAGCAATCTCGGAGGACAAAAAGGCGTCGCCCCATCTCCTCCCATTAAAAGTGCCCCGAAGCGCGCAGAGCGCCGGAACAATTTAAAGTCCCCCTAGCCCCCACCACAGCAATAAAGACAACTACTTCCCACGTCCGAGCTCGCAAGTGGCTCGAACTCGAAAGTAGGAGGGTAGTGTTGGGGTAATATAGATCACCCCAAAAGCACGTGTGAGCATATTGCGGAACATGTAATCAGGAGCACCTGAACTTTCGACCTCGGATACGCCCGACCTCGGATCCAACCCCTAGGCTCCCGACTCAACGCCCAACCAAGTGCCCGACCTCGGAGTTCACCACCTCGGAATTCCGATCTCGTCGTTCACCTACTACAGTCACATCTTTCCGTAGCCCTATCAGGAACTATACTCTGCCACAGCCCTCAGCATTTAATGTGCATAGCTTCTGCAGATCTTCAGCTTACTCCACAATTAATGCACGACTCCGGCTTACTCAACCATCATCACGCATGGATCCAGTAGACCTCCGACTCACTCAACAATTAATGCGCGTGTCTACGGATCTCCAGTTCTCCACGGCAAGCCAACTCGGCTGCGTCCAATCGGCCATGACAACTCCCTAATTCTGACCTCGTCTCCTACGGCAAAGCATTAATTTACCTGATCGTGTACCTATTCACGCGACGTGCTCAGTTGTACGGCAACATCGCCCTATCACATCACAGATAAACCAGTTCCCCTCTATAAAAGGAAAACTCCTCCATTTTAGGGGGGGCTGGAAGGCAGAAACTCTGATACACATTATTTCTCCTCATACACACTTGCCCCCTCTAACTTAGGCATCAGAGGGCCGGCGCCGGAAAATCTGGCCACCGGCTTTTTGCAGGTTCGCCGGAGGATGCCGCCCGCCGACCGACTATCACCCGCCAGCGTTTGCCGAAGCTCCACCTTCTCGGCTGACCGGTCACCTCCGGGTCCAGTTTCCAGCAACACGTGGTTTGATGGTTCGCTTTGTTTCAATTTAGGTTCATTGGGAATTTTAAGACCAAGCAATTTGCCCTCAGTATGTATGTACTCCTTAAAACACAGTCAGACAGATGTGTGGGATTAGACAATAAAAAGCACCTTCTTTTTTTATTTAAACACATCATAAGTGTCCACTTGCAGGATAAAAGTTGGACTCTTGTTTTTATTTTTCGATTCATTAGTTACAATCACAACCATATATCAAAATTGTCATCATTCAAGGGACTTAAATATAACAATTTTATTGAGAGCAATGGCTAGTGCTTCACCAACCATTTCAAAAAGAGAGAAAAAGATATGAGAATATTCAGGTTAAGCAGTAGGAGAAACGCCTCCCAAGAATTTCAGAGATGCAGGGCAAGAGCGGACGCATCATAATATCTCAGATTGCGGAACCTCCTCTACGTAACATAGCAAGGTATGGGAAATTCCACATCAAGATCTAGCCACTGTGCTCATATCCTTAGTGAAACTTCATCTATTCCTGATTCTTCATTTTGGCATCAGCGATCAACTCATTAATGTATTGCAAAGTTTAAAGCTGTTATATGTAATTGTTTCAGAAAGTTGAATGAAAAATGATTACTGATGACCTTTCTATAAAAAAGTTCTGTTTCAAGGGAACATATAAGAGCTTTCCCATAATCCTACTCCTTTTTCATAATAATACACCACTTAACAAGCTTGAGGCTGTGAATGATATACATTGAAACAGCAGCAATAATTTGAAGCAATTCGAGTAGATGCTTACCAAAAAAAGGGGAAACATGTATCATGCAGGATAGATATCAAATGCATGCATTACTCACTCCGAATCCACCAAACTGTTGATTGCATGCTAATAAAAATGCTCTGTTCATCAATTTTGTTGTGTGCCATGTAAACCTGATTTCCCTGTCACTCGGGCCTTCAGCAAGGCCAAGCCCCAATGGTTCCTGTAAGAACTAGTGCCTTTTCGACTATTGCAGCTTCGCAAGCAGACAGCATGCTTGCTTTGATTTTAAGCATAGAATAAGTCAGTGACAACAACTTTCACATATGAACACATATAACAAAATACATACATGTATATTTTAGTCTAATCCACTACACATTATAAAATCACTATTATCATGATAATTAATGCTAACGGTGTATCGTAACAATTTATTGCACTGTACACCCACACCTCTGTCTTTTTATTCAAATACATGAATAGGGGTAAAATAAAACTTGGTCCAACAACACTTGGGTAACGAAAAGGTTGAAGACAATCTTTGCACATTATAATCTTAAAAATCTGATAGTTCAATTGCACTACTACCGCTACCGCGCACATTAGTATATCTGACACACTTGTGGAAGCTGCTGCAAGGTTCAAATCAAGCATTTCTATAACTATCTCCTATTGTCTTAAGTGCTAACATTAGGTTTATTTATAAATAATTTATGGGTCTTTATATGACGATCCCCACAGATTCCTGTGCATCCCTTGATTTAGGTTTGTCATGCATGGATATTTATCAAATTGTCCACTGTGACAGTGAGCAATGCTTGCAATCGAACCTCGTTTCTAACCTCAGCTTGCCGTCTACAAGAAGCGCCCAGCATTGTTGTCACCTGCATTACTTCTCTTCAAATTTAAATAGGCAGAAAGTAAAATTAGGGCTAGAAATGGGCCGGGCTGGGCCAGGCTATACCCCTATATGAATCCTGCCTAAATATTCTTTTGGGCTTCAGACCAAGTTTAGGCCCGAAAATTTTTAGATAATCCCGAACCCGATTGGGTCGGCCCGAATTATCCATTTGGGCCAAAAATAGGTTCGGCCTGAATCCGATTGAAGTTTAATATTTCATAATATTGCTTCACAAGAAAATGAGTTAGTTAAAAATTAGGCTCTCTCCTAAATGCAAGACATGACCCATTATTCTTAGCTAAACCCAGTTTAATTTCTCCTTTACTTTCTTATTATTCTCTCTAAATAACAACATATAAAAAAAAATTGATTCAGGCTTTGTTTTGGGCCTTGTTTGGGCTCAGGCCGGGTCGGAGCCAGGCCAGTGACATACCCAAGCCCGGCCCGAAAAACATATGGGCTTATATTTAAGCCCAAACCCAGTTCTAACTCTTTCAGGCCTAGCTCAAGTCTATTTCCAGCCCTAAGTAAAATTAACCTTTTTAAGGTAAGGAAGTTTGCTATTACCGCACCTTTTGCGCTTACTCTTCAGAGTACTAGATGAAGATGGATTGTTGTGCCAGTTCCTTTTCCTTTGGTTGATGAACCAGTTATTGATCTGCTTTAGTTGTAGTCCTGTTTCCTGTACTAACCGTGCTTTGTCGTCCTCCTGGAAGCATGCAAAGCATATAAGAGATTTTTCGAAGCACTGATGGACCACAAAACCAGTACGATGCCAAAGAAGGGGGAAAAATATGATTCATAAAATTAAAACAAATATAGAAGGATCAAAGGAAAATAGATTACAGCAAATAAGCTAGAGGAAGATCTTCCTAGTCTGTAATTAGATTGGAGTGACAAGGGCTAACAATTGATCTCTTCACTTACTGTTGGGTATGGCCACTTAGAATGAGACTGCCACCAAGCCTTTAAAGTAGAAGTGGTATCCCCTGGGAGTTTTCCAGCTCTTCGCTTGCGTAGAATCTCCTCCCTTATGTCTACAATTTTTTCTTTGTACCCCTACAAATTTATAAACTTCCATCAACAATCTATCCTCGAATGCAACCTATAAAATGTTACTTTTTTACCTGTCTCAGTTCGTGCTTCAGCTCTTGCCTTACACGATCCATCAAGGACCGTTCAGTCTCTGTTGGAATAAGGGGACCAAATCCCATGCCATCAATTCCATCCCCCAAGCTTCCATCAAACAAGTTCGTGTCACTGTCTGCCTGGTCTTCATCATCATCAGACATAGTAGCACCAGTGCCTTCGCCAGGAGAGACACCTGCCATACCAACACATTTTAAAATAATCAATGCTCTTCAGTATTCCACACCATAACAGTAGGTAGACGAGTCGTAAAGAATGCACAACTAGTAAATCCACCATGAATTTGTAAAAGACAACACCATTGGTTACATAGTATGCCCATCTAGCATATCTTGGTCTAAGATCAAAACAAATTTGGGCAGTCTATCACATTTGCTCCTAACAGAAATAGAGGAAAGAGATTATTTGATGCAAGACTGCAGAAAACATCTAAATCAGAAAGAAATGGCATAGAAACAGGCTGTCTCCAAAATGGTGCATAGTGCTACAACCAAAATTCGCCGTACCGGCCCGAACCGGACAATATAGAGCATACCGTACCATACCATTTCGGGTGTCGAGGTACCGATATCCGGTGCACTCGGTACGCCAACAAAATCTCATACCAATCATACCGACACTGTGCTAGTATGACACCTGTACAGGGGCACTAGTATAAGGTCCGGTACCGAAACGGCAAACCTTGGCCACAACCTTCTTTGATCATGACACATGCTGGAGATGACATAAACAGATCAGGCTTTTATGGGAGATTTGGCAGTATAATCTTCATAAAGTTGCTTATTGAAGATGATGAACAAAATCTGGCTTTTATAGGAGAATTGCAGAACAAGAAAATATTTGAATTTGTTTTATCTAGGCAATCATATAAAAACATTGAAAGTATGCTAGGTGGGATATGATGGGGAAGTAATATTTATGCAGTCCAGAATGAAATGCATCATTATTCTACTAATGCAAAATAAACAAACTACTCCAGAGATTTAATTTCACAGATGACATTTAATTATTTGTTGCTAGCCATCTTCAAGGATTGAGGTTTCCATCTTTTTTTTCCACTTTACCAGTTATATCTCCTTGGTACATGCTGGCTGTTTCAAGCTCTCGTTGACTTGAACAACCTTCCTTTCTAGTTTATAATTTCAATATCTCATCTCTTCTTTATAAAACTTGATGTAACTAAAATGGAATTGCAGAAGTAGGTTGAAAGTCTCATAAGTCTTATGAGCGACATGGAATTCAATATTTGCTAATAAATAATGCACTTAACATGTGTGTTTTATAATACACATGCAGGGTCGAGGAATTCCTTCTAATTATTAGGCTCGTGTTGTTAAAAAATAAAATAATAATAATGAAATATGACATTATGTGGGATAATGATAGAAGTATAACTTGTCAGAGATGAATAAATTAAAGATAGCAACACCCAAATTTGCCATTACATATCATGTATTGCTGATTTTCACTCAAGAATATGTGGAATGCTAAGAAGAAATCTTCTCAAATGATGTTTTGGAGAAATTTAGAGCATCGATAATGTTATGGATGCAATTTTGAGGAAGTATAACAAGAAACAACCAATATAGATGGCAAGGCAACGTAGATAAAAGAAGATAGATTAGATAAGGAAATATAGAACGAGCTCTCCATCACATGCTATTGAAGTCAGAAGGAAAATACTCTCAGGTATCCGTAAGTCCATATTTGTTGTAAATATGTCGGACAAAGAAGAAGATGCAGGTATCTGATATAAGCTAAAGAGAGAAGAAAATGAAAGGTTGGACAGAAAACCAACCTTTGGGATGAATTTGATGCCTATGTTGCAGCAAAAAGAAACCTTCTGATAATGAACATAGTAAATATGGTATGTGCAAGGACTATCAAATGTAACATTAGCTAATAGAAGATCTCGGAATTAAATTGAAGAGTTGGTGAAGATAATAGGACCGCTAAGAAGTCTGAGTAAGAACTTTTGCGTAGCTTGTAGCTGGCAAGGTTCTATCGATCTATAAATGACAACTAAAGAAGGCTGTGCAGATTAAGGTACGGATGGAACTATCTATATGCGGCTAGTATGCAAGCAAACACAGAAGATTACGAAACAGAATCAGTGATCATCTACACAAGCATTTTGAGTATGATGACACTTTCGGCTAGTAATATGGAGAAGAGGGGAAAAAAGATTGTTCGCAGTGTTTAACTGCCGTTAAATAATCCCTTGGCTCTCTTTAAGTTATTATTTATGAAGTCAGAGACTAAGAATTAAAGAAGTAATTTGAAAATTAA
Source organism: Phoenix roebelenii (assembly GCA_025769935.1). Taxonomy (NCBI): domain Eukaryota; kingdom Viridiplantae; phylum Streptophyta; class Magnoliopsida; order Arecales; family Arecaceae; genus Phoenix; species Phoenix roebelenii. Next base: position 12,804,107 of record JAOXJJ010000001.1, on the reverse strand, counting down.
GGAAGATCAACAAATTATATATAAATGATGGATGGGTTAAAAAGGTAACTAGTAAGACTAGAAATAAAACTCAGTAAAGTATGACACCTAGACCTATTTTTTATACTAAGTTTTGTGAAATTCTTTTTGTCTTGAAACTTTAGACCACTAGCGGATTGCAAATCATAAAAGACCTTGAAGGTACATTAGTAATTGTTCTGCAGTTAGTCCTAGGTATGTCAGCGCATCTTTGGAATTGTAAGTTATCTAGACAATACCAGCTACATATATATTTAAATTAATTATCACATAGTTAGGTACAAAAAAATCTCTGTTTTAGTGTCATATATCTAAACATGTTTTCAATCGATTTAGTAGTTATTTTCAACTACATATTTGAGCAACTCATACAGAACCTTCAGTTTCATGTGCTTTAAATGTGACATTAAAATGTGACATTAACAAAACATTGGATCTAAAAAGCAAAATATGACTCAGGTGAGCTACTATTCAATAATGACAGCCAAGATGAACTTCTTGTACTGGATCCACAGAGCCACTCTGAATTTACCATAAAAAAGAAAATTAACATAGCAGTGCAAATAATAATTCTTCCTCAACATAGAATAATTTTTCAAGGATTTATGATTGGACACACACCAGCATGCACATACAATATGTGCCATTTTTGCCGGATATGGGCATGAAAAAATGGTCCATACTGCTGTACCATGCATGCTGATTCATGTCTACGGGCATTGACTAGCACAAAGCAATACCAAAGCATATATATTGAAATAAACCCCCGAACACATGATCGATACAGCATGATATGCAAAATATTGCATGGTAGTGAACCATATCAACCCCTTATCAGCATATGTACGGAATGTGATCCTTGAATCCTTATTATTGTTTAGATTATTCCTTTTTTCACTTCTATAACACGAGTGTTATGTTTATTGAGCTTAATCCTATTCACAAATAAAACATGAAAGTCACCTGTGAGGCTTTGTAGAGACTGTTCAAGCTCCCAGCAAGCCATTACTGCTTCCATTGCATGAACACGCACATGCTGCTGTAGTTGTTCTTTGAAGGAACAGAGTAGCAACACATAATGTGTCTAACCAAAAGCAATATCAATAATTAGCATGTCAATAAATGATCCAAACAACAGATTTGAAAGAAGATTCGCTAGAAAATATCATGATTCTTAATTAATATTGTATTAGAGAATACTGTATTGAGTTTCAGCATATTCCCATTTAGATTCTATTTGTCAACTTTCCAAACAAGAATGTGGTTGATCTTTTCTGAAATAACATTCTCTATTTAGAAAAAAATGGAAATCCAGCCAGTCAACAAATGTCTTATTTTTTCCTTCTTGAGAAAGTAAATTTGGTGGTATACTAGCTCTCTCTCACCAGCCTTTTTTTTATATTTTGATTGCTTGATTCCCTCATCTCTCCAGTCATGAACCAATTAACCTATTCTAAATTGATTAAAATTTCAAGTGAAAATTTTAGGTTGATGGAAATATTAAATTTAGAATCTTCCATTTCCTTCTAGTAATATTTCCACTTTAAGTCTTTCCCGCATGGTAATCCAATTAATATATTGATTTCTTTATAAGTAATAATTCGTATAAATGTAATTTAAAATTGTATTTTTCTTTTTGCCCTAAAATGAGCATTGAACATGCTTGGTTGCTGGTTTCTGTAAGAACTAAGCTCAAGTTCAATGGAGTGATATAAATATAGAGAGATTTTTTTCAACATTATTTTCCCATCATTATATTTGTTTCACCATCACACAATTCATTAAGACATTAACCTTGGACAAATGTCATAACAAACTTCATCCGTAGTTACATCACCAATATATTTGAAGTCCCACGACACAAGCCTATGCCAGGTAACAAATCTAAAGAAAAATGTGCATATTATAGACATATAAACATGCAAAGTTGCTATGGTGAAACAGGTAGTTTAGTTCATAAATAGGAAAATAGGATACAGTCCTAATTATGATTTATATTTTCAACACAAGTTTCATTTCTTCATTTATTTAGGACAAACATAAACAACAGCTTTGCTCTCTTTTGAATTAGGAGCAATTTAATACATAGACTTTAAGCATATCTACTCTCAGCCACAAGCTTTGAGGCTTCAAAATAACAACTTCGACAACATCTTGAATTATGCCTTCTCCTTGAGCAAGTTCTACGTTTCATTATAAATTTCACTGGCAATTCAACTCAACTTTGTCCCTTAAGATGTATGATGCTTATGCATATCTTCCATGGCTCCTTGCATTCGCATATTTTAATGTCATTATCAAAATTCTTGTCATCCAAAAATTTTCACAAAACCCCTTCATTGTGAAACCTCCCAACAAGTTCTTGCTGGAAAGATCATGATCTGCCTTCATCACCAACTACTGTTTAGTTGAGTTTCATGGTTAAATTTCATTGATGCGCTTAACGAATCCTCCTCAATACTCATCATCATATATAACAGAAATATATCCTCTGTTTTTGCTCCAATTATAGTCAAAGCAAGGTACGCGGAACCGACCGAAGTTCAGAAAAAGAAAAAAACCACGTGGACACGCGAGCCCATGCGCTGCCCCGCATGGGCTTTTAATGCTACAGAGGCCTCTCTCTCTCTCTCTTTCTTTTCTTTTTTTTTCCCTTCTCCTCCTCTTCTTCCTAAGCTCCTCCTCTCCTCTTCCCCTCTCTCCTCCTCTCTTCTCCTCTCTTTCCCCTTCTCCCGTGAGCAAGGGAGGTCTTCTTCCCTGCGAGGTGCTCGGGAGGAACAAAGAGGCTTGGTAGCGCAAGAGAGGTCTTCTTTCCCTCTCTCCTTCTCTCTTCTTCTCTCTTCCCCCCTTCTTTCCTGCGAGTACCGGTGTGAACCAGTGTAGTTCGCACCAGTACAAGCTCAGTACCGGTGCGAACGACACCGGTTCATACCGATACGGACAAAAAACTATTCGGTTCCAACCTCTTTGGGGTTGAAACCAAATTCCATGGTTGTACCGTACCGGTGGAGGCCAGTACTGGTACGGTACAGACTAAACCGGTCAGTTCCGACTGGTTCAGACCTTGAGTCAAAGAATACCTATACCAATCAGTTTATTTGAATTCTCTGTAAAGATGATATTATTTATGCTAGATCCACTAAAAATCCGATGTTATGTGAATTTCAAAATGTAAGGACTTGTGCGGGCATATATTTAGTCCCACGTCGGCTATGCACTAGATAAATCTTGAATACTTATACAAGGTAAAGAAACTCAAATAATACCTTCCAGCCAGCCTTTTTGGGTAAGGCCTGGGTCATTACAAATGGTATCAGAGCGGATCCGACCCATAGCCCATGTGGACTGAGTGAGATCTTAGGTCGTTACAAATGGCATCAGAATGGATCCAACCCATAGCCCATATGAACTAGGAGATATTGTAGCACAGGCTCATTGGAGCTAACCATGGGCCAATCATGGTTCTTATGATTAAATTTGAATGGATTTAGATCTATATCTTGGCAAGGACACTAGTGCTTAAAGAAAGGGAATATGTGAGGATCCGTGTGAGCGTGTGGTAAGTCCCACGTCGGCTATGCATTGGGTATATTTGGATACTTATATATGGTCAAGAAATCCAAATAATACCTTTTAGTTAGCCTTTTGGGATAAGGTCCTAGGTTGTTACACAAATGAAAGAGAATAGGATGTCCACTAATCTTGGTCAGTCATCTTTAGATCATGGTATATATGTATATTTATATTAACAAATGAGCTAGCAATTCCAATGGACATCTACGAACAAAATATTGGAATATATGTAAATTTCCAATCTAGGGGCATCATCAAATCTTCAACAATCCTGCGAGGATTAGCTAAATTGCAAGAATAGACACATCATAGATAAACTTCACCACTATAAATAGCGCAATCGTGCACTCACTATTGTTGACCCATACCAAAAGTTAATATACAACCCAATAGCAATGGACAAGCAACGTTTGAGAAACAAGGTACCAAAAAAGTTTAAAAATCTATTATACATTTGGCATCCAAGATAGCCATTATCTTTTATTTGAAGTTGTTGGAAATATGCAGCTTATCATATTCTGCAAGGTTTTAAATACCATTATACGACCCTAGATTGTTTTTCCATTGAAACACTATGGCCTCAGTATGGTACCGATATTGATGGTACATACAAAAACTGTCAACTTTTAAAAAATTGAAAAACCATAAAAATCGACTAGAGTAGTCGGTATCATACCGCCGGTACATATTAGTATTGTTATTTCGGTATCCTGGCACCTATATCAGCATCGGTTTCATGCCAGAATGGGATGATACCAATTATACCATCTGTTTCAGCAATTTTTTAAACCATGGTATTTTGCATATTAAATACTTGGCCTTTCTACTAAACATGTGCATTAAGTCAAACATTTATCCTCTTGTATGTATTATTGCCTCAATATCCTTGGTATGCCTTAACGTGCAGGGGAGAAACATTAAGACCTAACACCTTCTCATCAATTGGCTGGAAAGAAGAAATCACTAAGGAATATTATTATATACCTCTTTAGGCATTTTGCATGTGGAATACATTATATAGCCATTTGGCTTATATTGTATGTTTAGTAAATGAAACAATTTATAAGATAGCTTAAGTAACAAACCTGTCAATAAAATAACCATAATGCCCATGGTATATTAACTAAAACCTCTTGATTTGTGTATCATTTAATATGATACTATTTAGAAACACCTTGTTTTTATTGGGGAATTCTAATCAATAACACCTGACTACAAATTTAATGGCATATTTAACTAAACCGCTCCACTTATGCATTATTTGGTTGTGAAATATATAGAAGTAGTTTGTCATAGGGAATTCTGGTAAAGTCACAGGAGAAACCATTGATGATTTAGGGAAAAGATGAATTTACCTCATTCAAAAGAAGTCAATTCTAATTCAACTTACATCAAAATGCTTTGATTGATTAATGATTGAACAAGCACATCTATTTTTTTAAGCATAACTCAAACACCAAAAAAAATGGATTTGCTTCAGTTCTCAATTAGCCATTCAAAACCTCTTTGCTTTAACTCATAATAGCAACGAAATTTTCCAACATTCTATGTTGATTGAACCAATTGATTCAATGCTATTTTGGAGCTTAAGCTGCCAAATTATTGATGTGCCATGCAATCCTAATCCATTTAAGAGATTGGAGAACTTCTATAGTTTGCCAACAAACTTCTATGGTCTATCACTATTTTTTGATGCATTTGTCTATATGTTGATTCCTTTTCCTTTGCATTCTAAAAAGAAGTATGTTAAGAATATTCTCTAGCCCAGATTGAAGCCTCGAAGTCTTGACAATCATTACTGATCCTTTTGTTTTTGAAATGATGCACCTAAAAGCACACTCACATCGAGATGCAATAAAAATAAAATTGTTGACAAATAAATACCATGCACAAGATCATTCACTAAAATCATATAAATTGCAAAAGGTAAAGACAGAAAATAGACATCAAACTTGAGGTCTAGAATAATCCTTTTTTACCTACTACCAACCCCACCCCTACCCCCCCACCCCGGCGTAGGCCCTACCCTCTCTACAAAACTTTTTGACATGCTTATAGTCCCATCTCTCTCATAATCCTTCATCACATGCCAAGCGCATGTTTGTACACTCTTTTCCAAGTCAAGAAGTAATAGGATTTCCTTGTTACTCAAGTAAGCAGTAACAAGAACTTTTCTCACAAGTAGCTAAATAATGATCAAACAAAATAGGAATGTGGTCCTTAGGCTTCCACTCAATCTTAAAATACAATCATTTATCACTTACAGAATTCATCAAAATTAATCTTAGTCCATCAAAAACTTTACCGAGATTCGTTAAATCTGTCCTCCATGCATTTCCTATAAAATAATATCAAATAAGTAAATTTTCATCAACCTATAATATTTATCAATTTACTCAAATGAACTTCAATGTGATTTTAGAGGCTAACATTTTTGCAAGATTTACTACCTTGGTCCCTTGCTCGAGTCTATCTCAATGCCTACAGCTATTCCAAATTCAGGTGAGCCCTAACCATACTAAAAAATGTTGATTGTATACAATATGTAAATGTGTCAAACAAAGCCAACCCCATAATGTGTTTATTATGGATGCTAACAGCCCAATATGATTTGATGAGTTACTAGGGCAAGGACATTTTGGGTTGGGTTTGGGCGATGAAATGGAGCCCAAAAGTTAAAAATACATCTATATTTTACTAGCCATCTTTAGCTCAACCCAACAAGAATAGCTGGCCTTTATTGTATCTATATAAAATCATAATAAAGTCTTATCGTGAGAAACATTATTAGGTTCAAGTGATATGAGATTTAGGGTTTAAAAAACAAAAAGGAAAAAGTGTGATATGCTGCATTAAATATATAAGTTGTAGAAACTAGGTTAGACTTGGGTCACATTAGATTTGTTGTATTAGTTTTGAGCTTGGATCTTTAAGCCCAACTTAAATCAGGTACAAGCTTCACAAGTTGGCTGATGTGAACACCATGTCGACCAATTCAAATCCCTGAGATCAGTAAAGCTCAAAATTGTTGTTCAACAATCGCAAAATTCTTCAGGAATATCATGTTGGTGTTGAAGGATTTTAAGTTGGTTGTTAGCGAGTCTAAAAGTCCTTGTTAGCTTCGTTCTATGTTTTGTTATGAACCAGAATTAAGAGACCGACCCCATATAGTACAGCACCTTCAGATTCCTTCCTCCATTATAATCTTGTATTGTTAATATTTACTCCCTTCCCTCCAGCCATAGGAAACTTGTTTATCCTTTCATTGGATTGTTCATTTGGTAAGAAGTATGCTATGCAGGAGAAGGGGACAATTAAGCACAATTTCTATAGCACAACTTGAGGAGTTATGATCGCTAAAGATGCAATGGGCACCTTAACTGCAGAAAAGCAATCAGGGCAGGATGATGTGTAGAACAATTAGATCATGCAGCAAGTAAAAAGACATATAAACTCATAACAGGCAAATATCATGGTGTGTGACTACACTTTTGCCATGACAGTAGCAATTATCATTTGACTATTGGTTCAAAAAATGAGGGAGTGGGCCAAACCGTGCAATATACCATAACTGAATTGATCGAGCAATATCTGTCTTACTTAGCATCATAAATGCCTTTAGTTTGAGAGGAATATGGGATAAAGTGTGCTAAGTTAATGTAAAACAAGCTGACAATATGGACAAATTCCAGAATTTTTGCACAGAAAATGGAAAGAACCCATGTGATGGTAGCGCACAGAATCTCTATCATCAGTCATAAACTTGAAATTCTACATCATGGAAAAGCAACTGGCCAAGTACAAAAAGAAGTGTCTAAAAGTGCATTACATTGCATATGCCAGACCTGAATGACAGACCTCTTTGTCTATGAGATATTTGTGTTGGAAGATCTTTTACAAGGATGTTCAGGGATGAAGGTCTTAAGAATAGTATTGGCATTGTGATCATTATTAGATGCACTAATGGCATCAATGTAAAGCAATACAACAGTAGGATAACCCTTAAGGTACAAGAGAATAGGGGACAGTCAGCAACGGCTGAACAACATCATGCTTGCAAATAATCAAGGAAAGTTGGAGTAGCATGATGAATACAATTTACAGCTGAAGTCCATACACTTTTCATTAACAAGAATAAAAATATATTATAGTCAATTCTTATGATCCTGAACTTATACAACTTTATAGCTACATTCGACTACCATTTCTTGGTCTTCATGTTTGGGATTTCCTGCCTAGCATACATACACTCAATAGATAATACCTGATATCATAAGCTAATGCCTAATACAGCAGGGCACAAAACTCTTTCCTAGTTGAAAGAGTGTATTGGATCGAAGGTAAAGAGAGATGAAAAAAAATTAAAGAGAAAGGTCTTTAATGACAAATTTAGACCAGCCACGATGGTGTAGAAGGAACATTGTTGATCTATTTTTCACAAGCAAAAGATATGTTCAAAGCAGGATTCAAGGACACATCACAAAATGATACAGGGTGTAGATTGTTAAATATGTCGACATCGGTTAATATCAAAATTTATAGCATTCATTTCGGCTGTCTCTTCAGAATGGTTCATCTGAAGAATGAGTTCAATTTATATGTTTCTTAGCATACTTCTCTATAATGTAGACAAGCAAATATACATATATCCATATACATATATAGATACATACATAAATGAAAAGGAATGTCAATCAGAGGACCAATCGCCAAAACCAACCTTCAGCTGTAAATCTTGCTATTGTGATGAAAGTGAAGCGAGCTGTTTTTGGTAATTGTGCTCTCATTTTCAACACCCAAACCCCTTAGCATTCTGTATTTGCTCATGAGTTAAAATCCATCTGTTTTAAAATCGTTTTCCTTGATATATGGTAAGATTAAGAGTTAACCAGAAATAACTCCGACATGACGCTCTAATATTTACCCCAAAGCCATGCTTTCTCCAGCCAGACATTAGTGCTATGTTGAATGCACTACTAAGATTGGACTACAGTATGTGGTTCCACATGATTCATGGGCAGTCAATAAGAATCATAGGGTGGATAGGTACATAGCTACGCAGAAGATGAGAAGAATGAGGCAGGGAAAGTTGGCATAGCTGAAAGCATCAAGCAAACTTAGAAGACTAAAAAGAAGAGTCAAATCTCATACAGGAGATGATCAAATGTTTACCTTAAGCAAGAATATCCAAAATATATGACCAACGAAAAACTCTTCTAAACAGATAGCTCCAAAATCGGTATTCCTGATCTTACGTTGTGATAAGATCCAATGGAAGAGAGAGAGAGAGAGAGAGAGAGAGAGAGAGAAACGCAAGAGAAACAAGAGCTTTCTTCTTTGTTCTTCTTCATTAAATACTTCTGACAACTAAGACCAGAGCTTTCTAACTGTTCTCGATTTCAAATCTCTTCTTCAAGAGGAAAACAACAAAATAACCATTTTCAAAGAGTTGACAAACAGAAAGCATTAAATTTCTTGAGGGAGACAACAAGAAAGAGAGACGGATTGAGAAAGAAACGAAGGAAGATAGATTAGAAAGCAGAGAAGAAGCGAAGAAAAGAAAAGAGAAAAGAAATTACCATGAACTGATCGAGCTCCTTGTCGTCTCCGAGCATCTGGTTGCCGTGTCCGAGCACCGAGTACTTGGCTACCACGTGCTGAGATTGGGCCAGCTGAGCGTCGATCCGCGGGAGCTGGTCCACCGGCGTCGCGATCCGGAGGCACGCCACGTGCGCCGACAGCAGCTGCTCGTACAAAGGATGCGCCAGTATCTCCGCCTTGTACCTCGCGTTCTGCCACGAACCCTCTCCCACATGCTCCCCCGCCCCGCCGCCACCGGCGGCCGCCGCGGCTACCCCCTGCCCGGCCGCCTCCCCTTCCCCCATCTCCGCTCCGCGGTGGCCGTGGGCCTGCTGGCCACTCCCCCCGGCGTCGGCGGAGATCGCCGCGGCGATCATGGAGTCGCTGGACACGGGCACCTCGTCGTCGCTCCCGCTCCGCTGCAGGATCGCCGGCCGCGGCAGCCACTGCCCCCCGCTGCCGCCGGGAGTGGTGGCTCCGCCCGCCGGCGACGCCGATGAATCGGAGGTGGTCTGGAGGTGGAGGAAGCTCCCGTCCACGTACTGGTGCCCCTGCTGCCGGAGAATTGCGCTGTTGAGCCACGTCGGCCCCCTTCCACCGCCTCCACCGGCGAGAGGCGGCTTCCCGGCGGCCTCGGCCATGAGGCGGTCCTTAGCGGCGGGGGAGGCGTCGGAGGAGGAGGAGAGCTGGCCTCCAAGCTGATCCATGGTTCCAAGCACCGCCGTGCCATCCCCCAAGCGCTGCTCCGCGTACTGCGGCAGCCCCATCTCGTGCGACAGGTGGTTGTGGAACGCCATCCCCTCACCCGCCCACCCTCATACACCGCCCGGTGCCGCGACTCCCGTTAACCCACCCCCCCACCTCTCTGCTCCCTCTTCCTGGCGATAGAGGGAAAGAACGCGAGTGAGAAGACGTCGAAAACTCGAAAGCCACGACGAGTCGACGACGATAACGAGAGGTCGCTATAACAGCTACAAGACCAAGGACGACGGTAGGACTATTCGCTGCAGTTGCCTGCTGCTGCCACCCATTTGTTTATCTCAATTAAAAGAAAATTCGTTTTTTTTATAAATTATAAATAATTCATTGGAATTTTATCGGATGATTAAAAAGAATGCTTACGATATCGCAGATTGGGTGCAGCCCGGATTTTTTTTTTTTCTTTCACATCGGCGACTCGTACACAATGAACGTGGGTGCAGCTTATAAGACCCAAAGATAAAAAAATACAAAAAAGACGGGATTAAGGAGTGGTCATTCCCGATCAAGCCTCCAAAATGCTGAGCCCGGATATTTTCTTCACTGGTTCGGGGTTTCTGAACACCGCTTTCCGACTCCTGCTCGCGCCGCCCGATCGGACGGTGGACAAGAGGTAATGCGCGGCTGCGCACCGGCAGGTGATGCGAGGGGATTGATAAATATACTCCTTTTCAGTCAGTGCACCTGTTTCTGTGTCCGGAAAGGGAGTAAGTTTTATGAGGCTGTAAGAACTATGGCGGTGATGTAATAAAGAAGAACGGGGGTTAGTGGATAAACGGGGCGTAGGGTTGGGGGAGAGAGATCTTGCGGGCTTTCGTTTCCATTTGTTGAGGACAGCGACGCCAAAGGTCACGTGGCGAAACGAAGGGTAAGGAGAGGGGGAGGACCACTAGGGTAGGGGACCGCGGTAGGAGCACGCCCGGACGCGTGGACCAGTTACTGTGGGACACGTAGGGTGGGGCCCGCGGGAATTTGACCTTTGAGTGGTTTTGCTCGGGGCGGGCTGGCTGGCTGGCTGGCTCCACGTCTGCCGTCTGGGGCGCCGCCGGCTTAAATACGCCTTGTGGTCCCGGCCAACCTTACATTCGTAACGCCGTTACGGTGTTTCATGAATGTCCGTTAACTGTTACGGTATCAATGATTGTGATTTTTTTTTTATTTTCAAATAACAATTTTCCTAAAATATTTCTTATTCGCATCTTTTTCATATAGAAATTACTTGATATATGCCAAGCACGCATGCATAATTTGTACCTTATTTTTTTTGCTACAATTATGTTTGAATGTAAATTTTGATAGAATGTGGAAGTTTTTCTAAACATCTTAAATATTGAAAAAGATGAGATGCAGCTTTCTCCAAGCATCTTATCTAAGAAGCCTATGGAAATTTCTGCATCACATAAATATCATAAAATTTCTTATATCATTTTTTTGAAAAATTGAAAAAATGTTATAACTTTTATACACTATACTTTGATGTTGTTGCATCTAAAAGTAATTTCTCCGTAACTAGCCAATATAAAGTTAAAAGAAAACTTGATAGGAAATTTTTTCTTGAACAACTATAACAAATTGCTCAATATAATAAATGTACAATAATATTTTTGTGTGATCAATATGGTTGATTTTTTAAGAGATCTATATCCATAAATTCAAATTCATCGAACAACTTGTTGCAGCATCATGTAATTTTTAGTAGGTACTATCAAATGAAAAAAAGAAAGAAATGACACTCTTGCACTATCTCAAAATAAAATAAAATAAAATTCCTCTCTGTTAGTAATTAATATTGCTTAGTAAAAACATATTCTACTGTAATAATCTTTAGTGCTTGGTCCAGACTTGGAAACATGGTCATGCAATGCAAAGCATCAATAACATTACTAAAAGTCCAAGAAAAAAAAAACAGAAAAAAATTGATCTATCCAAAAAAAAAAATTGCTAGGTTTTTGCAACATATTTCATGATTCAGTGGTACAACTTATGCTAAAATGTTCCCAAAAGCAAGACAAATCAGAACCAGCAGCTAGAATTATTGCTTATTTAAAGCTTGCCTCCCAATTGAGCAATTTCTGCTTTCTACGCTCCTAAAAAGGTGTTGAACTTTCACTCTTCGGGGATATCATTCAAGTCAAGTGTTGATGAAGCATTTTTTCTTCTCTCCCTTGTATTAGATAAATCAAGTTCTCCCTTCGCGGCCGCCGGCTCATGCAAGGGCATATTCGTAATTATACCGCACCGAGATCCGCCCGGTGATCCACATTTTGCTAAAATGCCCTTCCCTCCGGATAGATATATTGCCTGCGATGGAGGGTATTTTCGTGGTTCAAATGCAAGCTCAAGGCAAAGATGGACCGCTCCGCGCCGTGCCGATTTATTTCCGCGCCGGCGGGACCCAACTGGCTTCCTTCTTTTTCGGCGTATTCCCCAAACTGCCCCTCCGGGCGGCCGCGAGTGGACGGAAGGTCGACGCGTGTCGAGTTGGAAAGTTCACCCCCATTCTGAGGAATCTGGCGGCAAGGCGGGGCGTCCGCGTCGAGGTTCCGTGCGGCATCCGCTACGTCCCCTTAGACCTGCCGACGTGGCGGGCCCACCACGGACCCTAGCTGCCCAATCACGCCTCGCAACGTGGAACGGGTGGAGACATGGCCGGTCGGTTGCCAGGCCCCCGGTAGAAGGCGGGAGAGTCGATACAACGGTTTTGGGAGTCAGTCGGAAGCAGCGGGACGAAAAGCTCTCCTGGGATACTTAACGATCGATGTATTTGTTAAGACACGTAAATACGTAATGGTAGGTTAATTTATTTGGTTACATGTATAAAAATCCGTATGGTATTTTTGGAGTTTGTAGGTCATGATTAATTAATTATGTGGCCATGGTGATCTACCATTGCAAGTCAACTGCTATATCATCATTAAGAAAGACTTGTAAATTAGCTTGCTAATGGTAGATTACGTCATGGTGACAGTATGATAGTTTCGTTGTGGTATAAGTAATTATTTAAGCTTCATTTTCTATACCAAAAAGTAGTTGGGAATTGGTATATGTATTGCTGTAAACATATTCCTTGACAACATGCCTTTATTTATCAAAAAAAAATAAGAAAAATCTTTTTATGTAACTTATGAGAAACCATGATCCCGATAAGATGCAAGAAAAATCTTATCCATTTGAATCTAAGTCAAGAAAACTAATTAGCTCTCGAGAAAACTTTGGAAAGGAAAAAATAGAAAGAAACGAAAAAGAATGCAGAGCTCTCAACTTAAGACTGGCAGCAAACCATCTCTTAGGACAAGATGATCGGTCATAAAAGTATAAAATTTTAGTTCCAATATGTGCTTTATGTAGTTGTTTTTTCTGAAAATTAAGAAAAAGTAAGCTCGTAATGCAGCAAAAATTCTAATTGCTTCGAGAGTCAGGTAACATAAAAAAAAAAAAAACTACTGGATTCAGGATTGCGAAAAAAATTTGACCCAACTGCTTGACGCTTAAATCTTATGTGGGTCAAGGCTTATCGAGCCTCAATAGTTCCATCTCCAACCCAATTGCATTTTGGGACCCAAATTCGAGTCACATGTCCAAATTCTGGACTCCTTGCCTTCCAGGCCACCTATGGTCCAAATCCAACACGACTGACCCAACCAAAAGGATTGTAGCATGATCTCTATCTAGTAGAAAAAAAAATATATTTTTTAATGTAAGATATTGCACTATTTATGCATAAAATAAAATATTCCTAACAGAGTTTGGTAGGTTAGGAAGCATCTACCAAAAATTATATGGAAAGTGGGGCATGCATTATCCTTAGATGAATCATAAATCATGATACACCAACCACAAAAGTCTTGGTAGAACCTTTCTCCTTGCCATTCCTCTCTCTCTCTCTCCTCCTTTTTTTTTTGTTTTTTTGTTTTTTTTTTCTTTTGGTAACTTTCTCTCCTTTCATTTTCATGTTTTTAAATGCATGTGTTGTCTTGTTGGTTTCCTTATGAAATGAGTTGTTTATTTTTGATGCAACGTCAGCCTTGGATGAGTATTCATAGTAAACCTTCACTTTTCCTTCAGGGCATGCTCCTGGAAGAAGGCAGTGACCACTATTGAAACACAGGAGAAAGATAAATGGGGTTCTATTTCTCGACACCACCTTTCCCGTCACCCTTCACTGCTCTTGTGGCCCGAGGGACTGTATTTCCCACATGTGCCTTTGCATGAGGAAAATAAAAAAAAACATGTGTTGCGTGTGGATTTGTGTCCAGATGTGGTGGAATTACTCCATTACTCCATTGATCATGGTAGAATTACCCTTCACCTTTCCAGTCCTTTTTTGAATCGAAACTTTTAGTTGTTATTGACTGATTTTATAACAATTAGTCCAAGCGACAATTTGATATTTCATCGTGAGATGAAAATTTTATTTTTTTGTGGTAAAAATGGCAATCACATAGCTCTAACGTGAGTACATCTTGCTAAGTCGCAAAAAAGTAAAAAGTACAATGAGAGCGGTAAATCTACTACAAACGTCCAAAGGACCTCTCCGTAAT
>JAOXJJ010000001.1:12771546-12789536 GCA_025769935.1 Phoenix roebelenii | reverse complement strand
CCCGTCACCCTTCACTGCTCTTGTGGCCCGAGGGACTGTATTTCCCACATGTGCCTTTGCATGAGGAAAATAAAAAAGAACATGGGTTGCGTGTGGATTTGTTTCCAGATGTGGTGGAATTACTCCATTACTCCATTGATCATGGTAGAATTACCCTTCACCTTTCAAAATTTTATTTTTTTTGTGGTAAAAATGGCAATCACATAGCTCTTACGTGAGTACATCCTGCTAAGTCGCAAAAAAGTAAAAAGTACAATGAGAGCGGTAAATCTACTACAAACGTCCAAAGGACCTCTCCGTAATGCTGCGCAACATAGAAGGCGATCCAGTCTGCTGCCCTATTCGCCTTCCAGAACACATATGCTGCCTGAAACTCGTCCAACTTCATAACCAGCCTACGAATCTCACGAATAAGAGGGTGATCATCTCCATATCTATCCGCATCCAGAATTCAATCGATCACTACCGTTGAGTCCCCCTCGAGGTACACCTGCTCAACACTAAGAACGCGAATATACCCTCTCCTTGACGAAAATATTCTACACTCTTCCGCTCTCTCTCTCTCTCTCTTCCATGAATAGCGACCTCTTTTTAGAAGGTGGTGAGACGGGTGAGGCCGAGGGGTGCGTCGTCGGGCACTTCCGCCGCGCCGCGGGCCACGGTGGAGTTGGAAAATTAATTATCCATATATTTATTTTTCATCATGAGGGACCAGTGACGGTTGAGGCCGTACCCCTAGGTCTTTGCACCACAAGCTTTTGACTGTGGCTTTGCGAGCCATGCAATAAAGTTGGAAACCATGTTAAAAGCCTTCTACTTTCCTGGGGCACCAGTTATATGAGCTGGGTTTGTTGGTAATAAATTGAAGAAGGTCATTGTTCTTCAGTGGGGTGAAAAGGAACTGACAGTCTGATCTCATCACATAAGTCGTCTCTGGTGAGAGCGGCTATTGCCCCCCACCACCTTTATCCAAGGACAGGTTCTCCGTTGGGGCCTGGCTCTGGGAGGAGGTCCCCACGAATTCATTTGGCAGCGATAATCTCTTTGTAATAGTTAAAAGGAAAGAAAAAGAAAAAAAAAAGGACATGATCATGATCCACTGGCCTCTTCAAAAGCTTCCAATCAAATATCATCATGATCCATTAAAAAAAAAAAAAATAGATTATCCAAATGTAAGGCTACTGTTTCTTTTTTTTTTTTGGTTGGAAGGAGTTGGGCAGTAGAATAGAAATAGAATGAGTGGTTTCCACTCTAGTTGTTGTCGTATGGTTGAAAGGAATCTCATTCTTGTTGGAATAAGGAGGTTCTAATCCTCTAAAATCTAATCTCGGCTTATGTTTACTTAAAGAATTAATATTTTAGAAATAGTTTTTTGTTTAATTGATTCTTCAGTAATGTAATCTTTGAACTGACTTTTTGATTCCAATCACGAATTCTCATTCCAATCCATTTCAATTCCGATTCTGGTTGCGACCCAAACACACCCTTAATCTATGTATTCTCTCTTTAATTCCTCAGTGTTACCTCTCCGTTTTTTCAGGTTTCCTTCGTAGGTCATTCATAAATTTGATAGAATTAGAAGAGAGAAGTCTTTTTCACTGAAGGGCCGGGTCTCAACCTCCGGGAGATCACCGCCTGGATAACTGGAAACAAATGTACAAAGAACAAACATACCGACGCTTTTAGATGTCGTGATCTCTGTCGACCCAACTATCCAATGCTTCCTAAAGTGAGATGGCATCTATTCAACAATAGGAACCAACATCCGCCATAGAAGCAAAGGAGGCCTTTGTTTCTTCATGACTAACGCCACGAGTCCCACTGAGTTCAGCCTCACCATTCTCAAAACGCATCCCCAACGCAAGCTCGAGCTTTCCTCGTAGCACCATCTCGCTACCAGGAGATAGATTAGATTTTGGAAGGATCCAGGAGATAGATTAGATGTTGCATGAGCTTAGCCACTTATCCTATAGTTTTTTGAACAATCACTTCTTCATTGCTTTTATCCTATGTCCATGTTTTTGGGCCACAAGTTTGGGCCTCTGAAAAAAAAAAAAAAAACTTCATTTTTTTAGAATGATTAATTGTTTGCCTTCTTTCAGCTGCAGCTGAAGGAATCTATCTAAAACTATTGTTTCAGTCTCAGTTTCATTAGCATGCCATGCCCAAAGGGATCATAAAAGCCTTTTACACCTGAATGAGCCAGAATGATTGTGCTACAGAAAAGAAGAAGATCTCGATCCATGGTAGCTTGAACCGGTCTCCATTTTCCACCTCATCTGCACAACGCCTTCAAATTAACAGTCAAGACATCATGATAGCCATATCATCATTGGAATTTGATGCATTTCTAAGTAAACAAACGAGTTTTTTGCACCTACGCAAGAACGACTACTTTGACCCAAAGTGTGCTTAACTTATTATTATTGCACCTTACATTTCCTCGATCATGGCAAATCGATTGATGTCTGATGGTCACTTTCAACTTGCCCTTCTTGTGGCTTTGATAGAATTGGACTCGCCCTTCAACTTCAAGTCGTATTCCCCCAAGTCTGATGTCCGACACCTGCTAATGTTTTGTTGTACTTCAGCTGTGCACTTAGCCACCAACAAACGCATCAAAAAGTAGCTGTCTTAACTTTATCATAACAAATTTAGCATCCTTCCATCATTCCTCAATAGCAAAAACGACTTACTGATCCTTCCTCCTCCCATTTGAATGAAGTAGGTCAGCTAATTATTGAGCTAGAGTTTGCAATCTTTACCCCAGAGGAAAAATAAAATCTAGATTTGATGTATTTGTCTCATTGACCCTTGTTCCTTGGAAATGAAGACAGTCTCTGTCTCTCTCTCTCTCTCTCTCTCACTCTCTCTTTGTTATCTATTCTCCATCTGTCTCATTACATTACATACTAATCTACTGGTGAGCGTTCGCCATCTCTTGCGAAGGGAAGCACCTTTTAGGCATATCCTATACCATGACATGATACCTTGTCATGTTTTATCCAGCCTCTTTGGCTGGCTGTCAAAAAATTCCTTGGCCTCGGCAGGACTTCACAACTATTTTTATACCGATGAAGCATGACCCACAGCTCCATACTTGGACGACAAGGAGTTCTCCACTCCATGATTGTTTCCAGCCTGCTTGCTTCTTGAGATGTCGCCACAAAGGGAAGGAGTTGTCAAGTGTGGTGGGGGAGGCCTGCTTCTAAGGTTGGATATTGTTTGGTCCAATGGCATCTGCGGCCAACGACCCTTTGCCTCTCCTTTACGTCTATTTGGTGTGCAAACAAAGATGGGAAGCTTCCAAAGGGATGCATCAAGGACGGCTGGCCGGACACCTGATTTGTTATTAAAAAAGTCTGTTTTTATACAACAGTATATATACCTACTAAAGTAGAACCCCCTTGGAGTTGGGAAATATCTCCGGGGGATGGTGGCTAACGCTTTTGAAGACATTGGCTCCTAATTAATAGTGTATTGGCGCATGCTTATTCTCCTTGAGTTAAACTTTAGCCTGGTATCTGGTTTCCATCGTTCGAACTCATGCATTTGATTGAGCTCGCATACCTTGCTCGAAACCTTCTGCTAAATATGTTCTCCAAATTATTGGAAAATTCTTGAACTATTCTTTATTCTTCTCTAAAAGCTTTGCTAAATGATCGGATTGTGATTCGGCAATCAAATTAATCAATAATCATCAAATTATTCATGAAGTTTGCAGTTTGTTTACAAACTGATTATGACTAGTATGAGTAAATCAAGAAACACTTCCAAATTGTCACGTAAGTTTTCTTTTCTTCGAAATTCTGTACATTTGAATTTAGCTTAATTTTTTTCAAATATCAAGATTGTGGATGGGATCAGGCTGACGAATGGTGGCAGGCATGCAGGGAGGCGAGTATACGTACTCTCCTAGTTATTGATGATGGGTTGGGCCCCCATGCAATAGAATGGGCAGTTAAGCATTCTCATCAAGTGGAGTCCTAGTACAAACACTACGTGTGGGTATTTGAGGCAAGTCAATAGCGCACTCATTGGTTTGAGGTCAAGACTCAAGCAATTGGTGAGCGCCAATTGGAGAAGGACATGGAGTTGTAGGCTGGTGGAACTGTTCTGTGAAAAAGATGACAAACAAGTCTAGATATAGTCGATCGAGGAAGCACGTTGGACTTCATTTTGGTAAAAGAAATTTAAAATCTCTAACAGGTTAAGAATTATAAAAAGAAAGTGAGAAGGGAAATAATCATTCGCAAGTAAAAGAAAATAACAATATGATTGATTACATGGAGTAATTGAGTATGAGTCAATAATTCTCCAAGATTTTTGTAGAATCATCGAACCGATAAATTGTGCAAACCACTAAGAATCTAGGATCTGAATCCCTCTGTCAGTTTCCTCCAGGGTAGAATAGAGCATCGCCGTCAAGAGAATCTTGGACCAATGTCACAGATGCAAAATTCTCTCGAAGCTCATCATGACACATAGGAGAGGCATGGGAGCTTTATCTATGTCGGAGTAGTCAAATGTCCATGTATGTAGGATGAGCAAACCCAAATGAAGCCTTTTTATGGTGCAGATTGATTATTATTTTAAGCAATAGCTACTATCTTTTCGATGATTTCTTGTCCTGGAAAATCCTTCCTTGACGGCCGGTGGTGATTACCTGCATGAATGCCCCATCGTCTTAATGACTCCTCTAAATTAATTTCAACATCCGACCAGCCAATGGTGACCAATTCTATTAGCGACTCAATAAACCTTGGTTTATACATCATTCTTATAACTTACCATAGTTGGTAAACAGGAGCTAATTTGGGTTGGAAGTAGTGTTAAGGCATTGAAAAGTCTCATGCTTATAGAATTGGGCAGGAGTGCAATAACATCCACCTTCAATGGATCATGGAAGCACCTATGAAGTATCTCCCAACAAATAACAAATAGCATATCAAGCTTAATCTCATTTCTGTAGGATCAGGTTACCAATTTTCTTGTGTGAAGTTCTCCCGGAGACGGTTTCTCCCGATGAATTCTTTCCAAAGAAAATTATCCGAATGGGTGAAATCTGAGTCCCAAGCCATCAAGATTTGTTGGTTTTACAAGACAACTCCGGTAACAGATCTATCCCAGATAGGAGTATAAGAGTACCCATCAAATTCCAATTTCAAGGAAAAGGGTCAATTGCTGGAAAAATTTGCAGTCGCCAGGAGCTTTACCACGTATTTATCTCACAAACACCCAAAAATAAAAATCCTTCTATCACAGCCTTGGACGCTGCAAATATTTGCAAGTCAAGTGTTTTCTTCTATCATGAAATTCGCGCACAAATTATTCACGAGATGCCACTTAGAACATATCAAATTCCCAAAAGATCTCAGTTTAAATACAGGCATGACTGATTCTCTCCGACATCCTTCAACTTCTACCCTATTTCTTTTCTTTCCAAATGATCCAACAAAAATTTATACTATACTGAAATATTAAGTCTCTGAATTTCCCCCTTGTATGATCGGTGGTCAAAATAACACTTGTTTAAGAAACCGCAAGCTCGGTGGGAGCTCAAATGAATCCAAAATTCACGAGAGGGGCAAGTGATCTCTCGACTATCTCCGACTGCTTGCAGTCTTGGCCTCGTTGAGGTTTGCAAGCTCTTCTATCAGTTTCCTCTCTTCGCTGCTCAGTCTCTTTGGTATCTCCACCTGCACCCGAACCAACTGATCACCCCTAGCATTTGGCTTCCCAAGGTAAGGGACCCCCTTCTTCGCCATCACCAGCGTAGTGCCTGGCTGGGTCCCTTGTGGGATCTTCAGATCCACCATTCCATCCACAGTTGGGACCTTAATTGTGGTCCCAAGGATTGCCTCAATATATGAGACCTTGCATGTGTAAAGGATCTTAATCCCATCTCGCTTGAGCACAGGGTCAGAGAGAACCTCAATTGATACATACAGGTCTCCAGGAGGGCCACCTCTTCTTCCAGCATTCCCTTCTGATCGGACCCTCAACCGGCTACCAGAGTCTACTCCAGCTGGAACTTTCAGACTGATCCTCTTAGTCCGCCTCACGCGGCCATCCCCTCTACATGTGTTGCAAGGGGTGGAGAACTCTCCAGTCCCACCACAAGAAGAGCAAGTCATGACTTGTTGGAATACACCCAGTGGGGTCCTCGCAGAAGATACAACCTGGCCTTGACCTCCACAAGTGTTGCATTTGCTCGGCTTTGTACCAGGTTTGGCACCAGACCCATCACAGGTCGCACAATTCTCTAGCCTCATTATTTCAATCTCTTTCTCCACTCCGAAGACTGCTTCCTTGAAATTTAAGACAAGATTATAGATCTCATCATCACCCTGCATTGGCCGATTACGAGCAGGTCTGCTTCCTCCCATACCACCCATTCCACCCATGCCTTCAAACAATGACTCAAAGAGATCGAATGGGTTAGTGAAATCCTGCAATAATGAAAGTGGTTAAAGCAAGCAGCAAACAATTTCTTAAATGATAAGTTCAGAAGATCAAGCAGAAAACCCATCTCTTGCTAAAACTCACCCCCATGCCCATGCCGGCACCTTTGAGACCAGCTTCTCCATATTTATCATATACAGCTCGCTTCTCATCATCCAACAACACCTGTAATACAATAAATGCTGGAGGTTTATTCTAATAAAAGTAACCTTACATGAATTGGAACTAACCTCATAAGCATTGCTAATCTCCTTAAATTTTTGCTCTGCTCCAGGTTCTCTATTAAAAAGAAGATATTGGAAGAATGAGCCCCGGCCCAACTTTTAAGACAATGAACAGTAACAGAGATAATACAATAAAATATCTATGACAAGGATGAAAGAACATCAGAAGCAATCTAGATGCAACCCGGGGAGAAGAGAAAACGACCTATTCCATTTCCGTTCACAAATTATTAAACAAAATCAACACCCCCTAGGGCCCCTACAATCTACATATATCAACAGTCATGGAGTCTCCTTTGCAGTGTCTTGCATCGCAAGCTAGTTTTACAGATTCACATTTCATGGTAGTTTGGGGGGAACTTTCTCACTTAGCTTCGAAGTACAAGCTAGCCCATGCTGCTTCTAGTAACTACTAGATGAGTTTTTCTTTCAACTGCCATCGTACTATTATGAATTCCAGAGGCCCAATTTGCAGGAATTCATCTATGGAGGGGTTTGGCATTGCCAATCTTCACAAAGTGATGTCCTTTAAGGCTATACGACAAACTCGCCCTAAGAAGTGAATCATGCAGTTTTGGTTCTTCCAAACTATTATGGCTTCTGCCTTTGCCAACATATTATGCTCTTTGGCCTTTTTTTTTGACTTGGACATTAATGTTGTTCATGTCTACGTCCAACCATTCCTAGAGGGCATGGTGTGAAGATACTCAACACCCTCTAATCATGATTAGACCCCCCTCTGCAACAAGACAAAATTTAAAACCAATCGACTATGCAAAAGTTCACAAGTAAACCCTTGCAACCAGCCCCCTTAGTTGAAAAGATGCCTGTGTTTAGTATTCAGATTTAACTACTAAGCCAAAAAATTCTAATTAGGCTAATTATTTTTTAAATATTGGACATCAAAATCAGAATATTAGATAAATTTATTAAAAATACTGAAAAGCAATTCAATGGGTAGGGGAAATTTAGAGAAATCATCAAATAACTAATAATAATTGCAGAAACATGAAGAGATGTACTACATGCAAGAATTTAAATATTGAGGTATGGGCCCATACAGTCATGGGTACTACAGTAAATCACATGGTCTGGGGGCAATACAGGGTCAATATGCATTCATTCAAATGAGCGCACACCCGCGCACACACAGAGAGAGAGGGGATGTGTCATGAGTACAGGGTCGCTATGCTTTAATAGACAGGCTATAGGATGGTACAACTCAACAGTGTGGTATAGGGTGGTTCAGGCCCAAATTTAGGGTGCATAAGGGTTCCCTATATGATCCCCGCTGACTATAGTACATTATGGCTGATTCAGGGTCCGTATACTAAAAGTCTTAAACTCCCAGGTTAAATGTACCTGTGCATAGTAAATACCACCTAAAAATTACATGTACTTCGCAATTCCCTTATTGTGGGGTCCCACTTAAAAAAGAATCAAATTGCCCACAATGATTAGGCATCTCTACCATACATGTAGGTTAAACATGGCTTAAAACTATAATTACTTGTAAAAGTCATTGGAAACTCATTAGCATGATTCTTCACCAAGTTGGCATATAATCAGGAAAAACATTCTCACAAAGAAATTTGAGAATAATTAGACAATTTACAACAGGTTGGAGAATTTTGTTACCAGGTTTAGAAAAGATGAGGAATCATGTCCCATATATAGCCCCTATCAATTCATGACCCTTGAAACCTGTATATGGTCTCTGTTGGTCCTAGGATATCAAGCTGCTTTAATTTATTATCATGTTATAGGCATGATAAGCTCTTCAAAAAGAGACTGTGAGGATCAGTGCCATATGGTGGCAAAAAGATGCCACGCAACAATACGTGTCTGATAGCCAACCACATGGATGGCAGACATGGAAGATGTACCATCAACTGTCAAAATAACCAAAAAAATGGTTAACAAGCAAAGTTGGTCAGAAAGCTTTAGCACAGCACGTTGGGAAGTTCTTGGCAGAGTTTAGAACTTGTCCTCATCAAACAGGACATGCCAAGAGATGATGATGCATTTACCCATAATTGTTGCTACATTCAGCACCAGACAAAGTTTACTAGTGAGTAACCAACAATATGAAAAGCAAGTTTCTGAAGAAATGAAGGCACGTAACAACAAGAGATAAGAATGAAGTTGCTACATTGCATTGGTGTTCGCTAGAAAATTCAATTTGTTTATATAAGTTCAACCGGGAGATGTGCTTAGCAATTCCTGATTTGATGCTCAGGTTTTTGATTTGTCTGAACTTTCAGTTCAATGATCACATTTAGCAGTATTGTCTTGGCACAATATTCATTTTTCGAGAGTTTGATCTGTTCAAATAATTTCAGGCAATAAATGTGATAAGAGGTTGTCCCCTTTTTTCTCGAAATTGAGGGGATGCAGACACAGAGCCCTCCTCCTTTTATTACGGTGAAGATGGGACTCTAAGCCAGGCCCATGGCAACAATTCCCAGTGACTTAAAAAATTTCACTTTGGCAACTTCCTGAGATGTTACTTATTAGATAGTACAGATGGCACTTTCTCTGGACTTTAATGTTTTTAATGTCACCAGGGTTATCGACAAGAGTAATTCTAGTCTGGACTCATGACAAGTTTAAAACTAAAGTGAACCACCATGACATCTACCTTATAGTGGATAGAGCTTGTCTGCAATATATTTAATATAAAAATGCTCAAATGACTACTCCCAACCACAGTGTGAACACTCAAATCTCAAGATCAGAACAGTGATGAAAAAGAAGGCTCGAGCAAATCAACTCAACAGCAGCAGCAGTACTAACAATATAATAGTTGTAATAATAGTAGTAGTAATAATATTCAATTGAAATACGCACTGCAATGAAAATAGGTCATTAATGACACCATGTTCAATAGCAAATGCCATCGTAGCGGGGGAAAGAGCACTTGTTATCACAAAAATGCATTTTAATTGCTAGAATAATAATGATTACATCCTTGTAAAAGTGCATATATTAGATTTTATTTTTTTACTTACTTGCTCACATCTGGATGATAAGTCCTCGCAAGCTTCCGATAAGCTGGGAACAGATGAAATAGCATATAGTACTATCAAAATCAAATGTAGCTAATAAACACATAAGCAGATAGTGATAAACAGCAATTATAAGAGAACAGAAATCAATGCCAGCTATATTAAACAAATAAATATATACAACCATGCATTGAATGTTACAGCATAAATTCATTCTAAACACTTTAACATTTGAAGAAAATTTAGCACAGTGAACAGGTCTAGAGACTTTGACATATATATTTCATTAGCACCACAGAAACGACATAAGAATGGTCTATTTGAAGAAACAGATTTCTTGTGGATAAGGAGTGAGGCAGGTGACACAAGAAATTTAACATTAGTGATAACTACTGAAGATCAAACAAGAATTCAGAGAAAGATGATAGATATTGGCTGAATGTCAATATACCCTCTCGTGGACTGTGCCAACATTCCTGACACAAGTTTAAAGGAAGCAAATAAGGACGAAATAGGGGGCACATACCTACAGATTCAACTGAGTCACACCCTAACGATAGGATCTCCGATCAAATTACACAAGTTAACATACATGACAGAGCATCTAAATTGGGAAACCACCTTGTTGATCATGATCTACAGCATTTAAAACATTTAAAAACCAAATATCAATGTTTTAGAGGTTCTTACCATGCAACTGATGTCACAAAACGGAGAATTTTAATAATAAGAAGCAGTAGTTAATTTAGAAGTAACCAAACTAGCTGAATTTTCACATGCATTTTGAGATAAGTTAATCATGACCAATCATATAGGATTTCAAATTATTTTGCCATATGACGTATCAACTAGTTAGTTTGTAGGCATTGTTAAGTCTGAAAATTGTTGATCATGATTAAGAACATTGATTCCCTATTTATATTGCCCATGCAGCCATCATATATTTTGTATTTATATTTTAGCTCAATCCTAATGGATAGAATTCTGATTCAAGTACTCAACTCTCTTTTCTTGAATGTGCAAATGAATAAATGCACATATGCATGTGCACATATATGAATAAAATGGAATCCTACCAGTAGAAGCCCAAATCTTATCAACACAATGCCTAAGATACCATTTTCATTGAAAAATCATGTAATATATTACAATCTACAAGAATTTAAGATGCCTAAAACCAGGGGGGAAAGATGAACTTTTACCTTTTCAACTGTGCATCAAGCGGTTGCAAAAAATCCAACAGCTTCATTAATTCTGTTATAATTCTACTAGACTATCTTTTTTGGAGCAATAAATCCAAGTAATGTAAAGTCTCTTTGGGGCTACTTCTTACATCAACTACAACAATGTCTCTTTCACATTGATTTCCATTGAGAAATTCGTTCTATAACTCTGACTTGGTATTTGATATTTATGTCCTGTTCTCCAAAATTTTCTCAACTATTTATCCTCACCCTTGAAATAGTCTACTTCATTAGCATCACATAATATGCAGGTTTATTCTATTATACAAGACAAATAGCTACAAATACAAACATGAACGCTCATGCATTAGACCTGACATGTCTCTGTTTCATTGCCAAAAATATGAAAAATGCTCCTTCAGGCATAAAGCTTAGTAATGCTTTAAAAGACAGCAGAGTGCAGATAGTAGACCGGCATTCAACGGGCTGCTCAGCATATAGATGCTAGGTGGTTCTAGAAGTGTAGTTCAAAAAATTAGTTAATAAATCACATAAAATATATACCATGCAGAAGGCAGCAACCACAGCAACAACCAGTGCCTTGGCAGTGGCATCAATATCAGTAGACCCCTTCTCTTACTCTCCACTCTCACTTCTAGTGCACAATTGATATGGGGGCAGGAAATTGGAGAGGGGAGTTAATCAGGATACAAGGCTTCAAGTTATGGGACATTGGGTACCCAACCAGGTCAGCTCATTTTGCTGCCCAAGCAGTTACCTAAAACTAGAACTTAGAAACTAAGAAACAGCCCAGCTCTATACACATCTCAAATAGTGCTAACCGAATCAAAAACCAAAAGTTGAAATTATGATGCATTCCTTTTAAGAAAGGATTATAACCTAGAAACCTCGCATCCATGCACATTACAATAAGTGAATATGCGCTCTTTTAGTTGCAAGATGTCAAATGTTGATTCATTGAACTCTTGAAATTTTACAATCTAAAACTTAATATATTTTATAATCACAGAAAAAAGTAAAGAATAAAGATAACAAAATCTAAAACATTTTAGCATATATAAAAATGATAATCATGAAGAAGATAGATCGAAGAAATTGGTTTTTTACCTTTAAAGAAATAATCTATAACATGTATTTTTTTATATCTTGATTACAAATATATTTCCAGGTTAATCTCAAAACTTGATTTCCTGGTTTTGCCAAATCAGATACTCTGACAATCTAAACTTGATTCTTGTGTTCATGCCACTACAAGTAACCAGATGAAGCATGAACCTGGTATACATGGATCAAATGTTATCAAAAAGCTGTTAAACAAGCCAGGCAGTCCCTTGGACCCCAAAATTAGGCCCAACACATGTCTAAGCTTAAGCAGAATTTAAGACGGACAAGCTGGGGCCACAATCAGGTGAACATAGATGTTCAATCTCGTCTAGAAGCCCAGGAAAAGCTAGTCTATCATAATATCACATGCATTTTAATGTTTATACTCATATGCATAGTGAAGTCCTTTAAACACATCTAACATAAGTTTATTTCAATCGGTTTCTTTACATGGGTCCATGACCCTAAGGTCATAACCAGAAACCTATACGAAGGTTCATGCAATTTAATTATGGGCAGATCAGTTGCTTATGGATAGATTAAGCACCTGAGGCTTGGTCTAAAATTTAGAAGCCACAGGTCAATTTCAGACATAACTTGCCTGACCAACAGACAACTCAATATTCTTATTTGATAATGACTTAACCTATTAATGACCTTACATAAAAACTAAAATAAATTACAAAATATAAAAAAAGAATTGATATGGAAAAAGGATAAAAGAAGAAACAGATGTCCTGGAAGGTTAAGTCATGAATAGTACCTTGACTTTGAAATTGCATACATCATTTAAAGAAATTAACTGTAAGCCCAAAACCAACACGAGGGGTAGCAGCACAAAGAAATAGAAATCAGATAAGTAACCAGATAAATGATACTAACCACTTTTTATTTCTGATTTACTGGCATTTTTGGACACACCAAGGACAGAGTAGTAATCCTGTATAATAAGTGTTTAGAGCATAAATACAACCAAGCGATATGCATTTGCATAAACACAAGAATTTGCATTCCACTGTCGTGGATCTTGATCATAGCAAAGGAAGTAGGAAATCAAAATTACACTCACGCTATCAGCTCTGACAACAAGTCTTGCCCCCCTATTACGTCGAAGATTTTGACATGGCCCATTATTGAATAGAGCAGAAGAATGCACTGGGGCAAAGAAACTTGCACATGATGATGCCAAATATTTTTCTTTGTTTAAGTTACTGCAAATAAACTACAATTAGTAAGATAAAGGATGCATAAATAAACTACAAACTTAAAACAGTAATATAATGAGAAAAAAATGGCATTGTCCAACCTAATGTATGTGGAACCATCCCAAACCACCCGGTTGTACCAGTGGCGGACCGGGACAATTCCGGCAAGACAACCGAGATGCATCGCCAGAAGGGGAGAAGGAGAAGAAAAGAGAAGAAGAGAGAGAGAGAGAGGGAGAGAGGGCGAGGGAGATGGAGAGGGAGAGAGGCAGGAGGAGGGTGGTGGACGCCGGCGGAGGCCGGCAAATAGGGATCTGGCCACGGCCTCCGCCTCCTTCCCCATTTGCCAACCTCCACCACCCTTCGCCGGCCTTCGTCTCTCTCCCTCCCTCTCTCCCCCTTCTCTCTCTCTCTTTTCCTCTCTCGTTCTCCTCTCCCGTGCCTCCTTTGTTGTGTCGGTACAGGCCCGGTATGGCATGGCGCGGGTCCGTACCAACTCGTGCCACCAAACAACCAGTACGGTGCTCGGTACCAGCACAGTAGACCATGGTCCAACCAGTTTATCATTAACAACTGAGACTTTCCCCCCCTCCATCCATTTTATTTATAGTTATATCTGTCATCAACATAAGCATCATCATTTTTTTTTCACAGTCATCATCATGCAATCTTTCTACCCACTTCATATACATTATAATTTAGTCCAGTTACAAGATGTCATAGCAAACAGAAAACAACAAAGTAAGAATAAAAAGAAGAAAGGAGAAGATATCGAGAGTAGCTTTGCAAGTCAGAAAAAAAGGACAAAGAAGAAAACCGTGAAGAAAGTAGCAATGACTATTTTTTCAGCAAGAAGACTCTAAAGAAGTTTCCTAGCAAAGAATAGTGAATCAGTAAATATATATTCTTTTTTATCACAGCACGTATCATCACAAGATCTGTCAGGCAAGGTACTGACAACAGATCGATGAGACAACATAAATGCAGATTGTGTAACTCTAAAGACACTAATTTTTTCCCCTACTATCAGTAACTTGCTAACTTTGCTGCGGTACCTTCATAGGAAATTCACATTAAAAAACTTTTTATTCATTAGTGATTTAGAATTAGTAATTCAGCACCACACAAATTAATTACCGTGCAATGAAGAAACCAAGGAAAAAAAGAAACCAAGAATATCATGAGTTAACTCATTTTAGATTGCATGGGGTCAAGGGTCCATATTAGATTTCAACAAGACCCAATCGTAGCCCTCTCGGCAATCCATCCTGAATATCCCTCAAAACCTAGAAATCATATGCTTACGTGTTGTTTCATGCTATTCATTTATGGTTTAGGCATTTCCATACCCCCCCCTCCCCCGGCTCAACCTTCCTTATCAAAAGAGGAAGTGAAATATTCCTCCCAGTTCTGACCTCTTAGAAGCACGCACATTCAGTGGCTGTTGCATGTAATTCTAACTGTTTAGCTCAATAGAGGTAATTAAGATTCTTACAAGGCAAGCTATAATTTTTTGCTTGTTCTATGCAATAATAAGGCAGTCATGAAATACAGGCATGTCTTCCATGATATCAATTAGACACTGCATAACCATAACAACAGTTTGTGACAAGCTAGTGAAAAGGTAATTTGATGGAAGAAGGCAAGGATAACACACAAGTACTGACTCTTCAACTTATCTATAAAAAACCACTCATTTCAATCATCATCATCTTCAAAAAGACATCTTTGCTTACCTTATTGTGAAGGAGATGCCATCAACACATACCAATCTAAAATAAGATGTATGCCAAACAAGCATATAGACAAGAAGAAAAACATGGAAAGTAGTTTTGGATCAAAACAATGGCCTCAAACCTATTAAACTTTAATTACAAGGAATAAAGAGATCCTTGCTAAAAGCAAAGAATAGGCCTTAAATATGATCAAACACCATTTGAAGGCAAAGTCTTCATACATGATATTAATCTATCTAACCAGAGCCTTTGACACTAACCAATCATTAGGAAACAACAAACCTATAGATCTATAAGAAATATATGATTTCTGAGAAAATAATTAAGTTGCAAAGATGAGAAAATATTAATATACAGAAGTTAAAAGGGAAAAGAAAAGAGAATTACAGAAGTTAAGAAGGAACAGGAGAGAGAAACAGAGAGAGAAAGAAGAGAACACTTTGTCATTGCAAGTGGTCAAGCCATGCTCACAACTTAATGATAAAGGCCTAGTGTGTCCCCTGTAGGGTTGGTCAAATAACCAGCATGCCTCAGAGCACAGCCAACCATAGTAAGGCCAATTTAAAGTAGTCAGCTGCTCTAATATTGATAGTTTATTTTGTATAAAAAGTAAGATCTTGATATAAACAACAAAACTGCTTAAAACAAAATAAATTTGATGAAACATAGCTCCTAAAGACTGGCAAAAAACTAAAATACATAATAAATGAACAGTTCAAGTTAAACTATAGTATATGTGTCAATTCCATATGGTCATAAATCGAAAAGCATATCCAAACAACATGAAGACAATAAATTTATTTCTACTGTAATAAATCAAAAAGAAATGCTTACCCAGTTTGGGGGATCAGCAGCTTGTTGCTAAAGCAATATGCCTTTGCTACTTGAGACGTATATCTGAACATTGATTGAGGTTGTACTCCCAAATGGGGTACTGAAGTACCTCCACATGGTATAATTGCCATCATGCTGATACTGGTTATGCTATATAGAACAATTGACAAATTCAGTCTTCAGTTAACTCAACAAAAGCACAAAGGAAAACAAAAAATAGCTGAGAATGTTTTGATTATGCATGACTCATAATTGGTGTAAAATCTCAAAGTATATAACAGTTAACATGCAAACCAAAAAACAATGACGTAATTCTTAACATTTTTGCTCCCCTTGAGTGCAATGATACTATTTCATGCTAGTAGGGTCATAATATTTTTACATGCCTAAATTAATTTGGAGTAGCAAGCGCAATAAGTAGTTAATTCCTATATGCAAGAAAGGAATAACTTCAAGCTAAGTCAAACTTAATATATCCAAGTAAGTGCTTTCGAGTAAACTAATATTTGTTCCAACAGTTCCTTGGTTGATACAATAAAGAAGGGATATATCACGACTAAACTTCATGAAGATTTCACCCGCAAATTGGATTTAAATGGATGTGCGGTTAAGAAATGTACAGTGGCAAACTGATTTACACAAGCTGACTGTTTTCCTGCTTATTGTTTTTTTTTTACATCAGAAACTTAAAAAAGCACATATGGATGAGGCATGAGCATACAGCACCAGAAGATGGGTCTCTTATCTTCTTTGATCTTCATTCATGAGGTATTAGGTGATCTTCTTCATCCAAGATATATGAAGTTAGCTTCTTCATCATAAAGGTTATCTCCTTCATCCATGATGTGTGAAGTTAGCTTCTTCACCGTAAAGGTTATCTTCTTCATTCACAATGTATTAGGTGATTCTCTTAGGTCAAAGCTCTCTATGTCCAGGTATTAGCTCCTAATAAAATAAAAATAAAATCAATATTGAAATCTTCAATTATTCAGCAGTCTACCACTTTATCTAACCCAATATGTGTTCTTTCATGCACTTTTGGTACCATTTAGAGGGCTATAGTGGAGATCAAGATCAAGTTTGGGATATTCCTAACCTCATTTTCTTGTTTACATTTTTCATTCCTATCCTTCTCATTCTTGTTCCTTGGCACTCGAGGTAAACTTTCCATCACTTTTCTTTCATGGGAAAAACTAATCATGGAGATCGCAATAGTCTTCTGAGGAACCTCTTACTTTATTTTTTTTTAATTTTTATAGCAGTTCGTTTATTCTACTTGTACTAATAACATCATGATTACAATATGATCTCACAGATAGAATAACTCCATCAATTAGAGGATAGATGTAGAGTTTTCATTTAACTTTCTTTCTTAGCATTGCTATATTCAACTTAATGTCATTCTGACCGATCCAACCAGTTATTCAAATTACCCACATTTATATCCCAGAACAGGAATATCCGTTACAGCTTCTGCTTTAAGAGGTTGTCCAACAGAGTTTCTATATACATGGTATATTGAATTTGATACTCTCTTCCTCTTTTTGACCATCATCTTCACCTAACAAGATATCCACCTATATAAATGGTGAAGAATAGTCTAACACATGCTTGTTATTGACTCATTGGATAACATCTATAGTAACAGATAATCATCAGTCAAGAGATATATATGCTGCTCATCTTCTCCAAAGCAAAAGATTGGAATCAAGGCATTTGCCCTGAACTACTTTGGGCTCCATTCCCAACAGTTTACTATTCATCCCAGCCTGAAGATTCAACTAGATTCGCACATTTTGAGAAACCAAATGATTTCATTATAAACACATTTTTTAAGACTTTGATCAAAATCCCATTAAAAGTAGCACCGTCTCCCCTTCTTTTTATCTATGCTTGGTAGCTTTTGCTCTATACAAGTAGAACAAACGAACCCTCGGACAGGGGATGCATGATTCACATTTCTTATCAAGCTCTACCAACATTGTCTAAAGAACCACCTATAAACTAGACCACAGTGATAACATTTTCAATAAATGACCTACTATTGTGCTCAAAAGAATCAACACCACCAACGAGTACCTCAATTTACACAATGACATGGTGTTGTGGCTCAGTTCCTTCCTTACCTGAGGAACAACAATTCCCTTAAACGAGCTGTTTGCTGCCATGCCACTCCAAACCCTCAAAGAACCAATCTTGAACTTGTTTT
>JAOXJJ010000001.1:12742572-12771458 GCA_025769935.1 Phoenix roebelenii | reverse complement strand
TACTTTCATGCAGTGTAGACATGATCACTTAAACTCTCCCCCCACCAGACCAATGAATAATCAGATGTCTAAGTCACTTTAAAACCTCCCAGCACCTGCAGTCCGGAATCCGTCCTGCCACCAGATACTCTACTGCATTTGTCTCTCCCTCTCAATAGCTTCCACTTCATCTAACCATTCGACCCCGTGGCCAGAAACCAAATCCGTCACCCATTACCCTAGAATTTTGGATATCATCAAAAACAACACAAAACCCTCTACAACTAAAAGGAACACTCTGCTGATCATGAAACTCGCCGCTTAAAGCAAAATCCTGACACATTTACCCACTATATAACCAAAACGAGGAGGACGAAAAAGAACCGAGTCCGCAGGTTTCGCCCAGATAAATCAAGAAGGCAGTCCAAGAAAAGGTTTTGCTGCCAAAACCTACTCAGTTTCGCCAAAAAGAAGGAAAATAAAAGCAAAGAAAGGGCTAAGAGACCATTAATCTCCCCCGAAATCCTTCCGAGTTCGGCGATCAGAGAAGAGGATGGAGGGGGTCCGTACCTGAAGCGGAGGCGGGAGGGAGGGGGGTGGGGGGCAAGGTCCTTTTCTCCCTTTCCCCTCGGGGGCCGAGCGGGGCGG
Organism: Phoenix roebelenii; assembly: GCA_025769935.1. Lineage (NCBI taxonomy): Eukaryota > Viridiplantae > Streptophyta > Magnoliopsida > Arecales > Arecaceae > Phoenix > Phoenix roebelenii. Next base: position 12,770,831 of record JAOXJJ010000001.1, on the reverse strand, counting down.
AGGACTTCCGGAATCGTCCGAGCCGTTGGCCGAATTCGCTATGTGATAAGGGAGGGGGCGGAGGCGCGGGGGGTCTAGATTCTTATAGTCTTGGGTTGGGAACCTACCCCACGGACCGCGCTCGGAGATTCGATCTGCGTACCTAAATAAATGCCAACCATCGGATTGGACTGATGATCTCCACTAATCACGATGTGGTGTCGGCAATGATATGCCCGGTTCTTATTGATGCATGAGTTAAAAACTTTTTAATTTTTCTTTCGGGTACTACCTCTAAAATAATTATTATTTTATTTGTATTTTCCCCCAAAAATGGCCAATCATTTTTTTTACAAGGAAAAAACGGCCTATATTGAATTTAGGGTGACTACCAGGACATGTGCAACATTTTGGAGAGGTTAAGAGCCGGTAAGAGTAGGAGTGTAGGACTTTCTTTTCTTTTTTTTAGCAGGACAGTGTAAATGGGCTAAGAGTTGGTGACAGTGATAGCAAGTCTTATTCTGACTGTCCTTTTATTTTGTTAATAAAATTATAATGGTATTTTTGGAGTTTTGCATAAAGCTTGCTCATTAAATAAATATCTAAACTTTTCTAATGGAGCTCATATGTTCATACTAGGCAAGTTGATGAAACTTCCATCAATTGGAAGGAGGCAATAATAAACAATGTTTCTATGTTCGCTCCTAGGGAAAGCAAGGTCAAGAAAAAGCTACACTCTAAGGCTCCACATTTTAAATACTTGTAGCCAAAAGAAATCTAATAAAGTCAAAGAATGTGTATCATAGACTAAAGAAGGTTTTGATGTCACATATGAAATACTAAAATTCATCCAAAACCTCTGCAATTAGTAAAGAAGCAAGACATATTGTAGCATGAGACTAGAGAAGTTTTTGATGTCACATATGAAATATAGTTTAATACTAAAATTCTTCCAAAACCCCTACAATTACAAAAGAAGTTATACAAAACTTTCTTTAGTCTCACGTTACAAGATGTACGACTTCTTTACTAATTGTAGGGATTTTTGATGAAGTTTAACTTCTTTTCCACCATGTGTTGACCTAAACACCATCTTTCTTTGGATCGGTAGAAGTCAAAGTGCAAGGCTTAGAAATTGACAAACCATCAAAATGATGCAACATTTGCGAACTAACCATCTACTGGGGATGATTGTCTCAATTTGGTGGTTGAGCGAGATATGCTTTGAGAAGAAGCGGACAATGATTCTAAAATCATGTATAAATACATATGGGCTATTATAATATAGTGATAATCGCTTGATTCTTGATTCATGGCACACCAACTTAGAATGTAGAAAATTGATTTGACTCAATTTGGAGGTTAAGTGGTATATGTTTTGAAAATAAGTGAACCTTTGATTATAAACTCGTGTTTAAATCCATATTGAGACTATTGTAATATAGTTATAATCTCCTACTCAAGTGACTCCTCTTCTTGCCATATTGTTAAAGTCAAGCACTTGCTTTGCATGTTTGTAATCCCAATTCACCTCAATCACTTCTCCAAACTACAACTTTTTTTCCAAGAAAAATCTTGAAATGTATCATGATATCAAGACACCCAACCAAATCATGCAACTTGTAAATCAATAATACCAGAAGATTTCAAGGAAAAGGTAGATCCAAATAAATTTATATGTTTCAATCATACCAATGTTTGTCATCGAATCTTAGTTCAGTTGGTAAAATGGAGAACTGCACCTGATAAATCAAACAATTATCCTTAGTTTGCTGGTTTGAATCACATAGGTCAGATTTTTTTTTAGCTTTTTTTAATCAATTTTAAAATTATTTTCCTTCAATGAAAACAATCATGATCCATAAATTTGAACTTTTTCTAAATTAATTCTAAAAGTATTTTCTTTATTTAAATTAAACCTCAGAAAATTTTCAACTTTTGCTAAATCAATTTTAAAACTTTTTCCTTGAATTAAAATCAAATCTGAATCCATAATTTTTTAACTTTTCACTAAATTGATTTTAAACATAATTTCCTTTAATTAAATTAAAACTATTTTAAATTATTCTTGGTCCATAACTTCAAAACTATTGTCCTTCAATTAAAGTTAAATCTCAATCCATAATTTTTTAACTTTTTGCTAAATTAATTTTGAAACTATTTTCCTTCAATTAAATTAAATCTTGATCCATTTTATCCATCTCTGAATTAAAACCGAAGTTTCTCAAACCATTTTCCTTCATTTAAAATTAAATCTCAATCCATTTTATCCGTGCGTAAATTAAAATTTGAAGTTGTGAGGAACTATGTTATGCTTTTTCTCGTTTCCTTCTCCTTTATTCAATTGTTTCTCATAAATTTTTAACTTCTTGCTAGATTACTTTTAAAACCATCATTCTTCAATTAAAGTTAATTATAGATCCTTTGTTGTTTGTACTCATTTCATCTCAAATGAAATACGTGGTGGCTTCCCACTATTTTGCTTAAATAAATCAATCTCAAATCATCGTAAATTAATTTTAAAACTATCTGCCTTTAATTAAATTTAAATCTCAATCCATTTTGGCTGTCAGTAAATTAAAATTTGAAGCCATGAGAATTTATGATGTGCCGTTTTTTTTCCCCCTCCCCTTTCCATTCTCTCTTATTCAATTGTTTGTGGTCTATGCGCATGGATGTCTTGAGACCATGAGACCTGCGAACCATATTTGATGGGGAAAGCCATGAAAACAGCTAAAACTTTTGTTTTAATGGTTCGATATTTTTGAGGCAGAATCAATCAAGTGTTTCACATCAATCAAGCATGCCTAGCTGGTGAAAAAGATAATTCGGAGTATTCGTCAGCAAGCAAGCATGCCTAGATATATCCATCCACTTACTAATTTAAGTAGAAGGCTTACGAGATAGACAGCTACAAGATGCACAATGTAAAGAATGAATGGAAGGTGATATTTTACTTTCTTCCACTTTTTTTAGATTTAGATTAGATGGTTTAAATTATTCTATTGGAGGATGGTTTTAAATATCAATCGTATAAAAGAATTCCAAAGATATTAAGCAGATTAACTCATGCCAAGCACCATTAATGTACATTTTCAACATTAACCAAAAGTAAGATCCATATCCATGAACCTTAATAGTTTTCATGAAAAAAATCCACTGCAAGACCAATCTATCACTTATTAGTGTATCCCTTCCTCAACAAATTATAGAGAAAAAAAAAAGCATCCAGCAGAATCAGTAAAACCATGCAAAATCAAAAGAGTTGCAGAAAATAGACAGGATATTTTCAGTGTTTTTATCTTTTATGAATAGAAAATTGTAAAGTCGGGCATTAGCCTTCTTTCTGTGCTGTCATAAACATCTCTGCCCGAGCTGAAAACAGGGTTGGAGAATCTATCCTGTCGACTCTGGGAAATGTTTCGTAGCTAATGGCATTAGCTGGACATATGAACATGAAAGAATATTCATCCTGGGCCTAACTAATGTCATGCTGCTGAAAAGAGACATCCTGGGGCTGCAGAAGAAGCATAAGCAAATCAATAAGATTATGAGCCACAGCAAATGACCCATAAAATGTATAGATGTACAGTTTTCTCAAACAAAATGGAGAAGTATTATTTACCCAGGTACAATAAAATTAATTCCCTCTTTAAGTTATATACATCACTCCAACATGTCAAGGTAAATTGGGAGAAAGGGAAGGCTTTGCCACCTTGAGCTCTCCACAGTCGCTGATATAAACTGTTTTCAGAGGCCGATCCCACATCGTGCGAGCCACCTGAGCTCTCTCATCACCAATGAACTCAGCAAAATCATTGAACTGACGAATCCTTTCAGCTGGTTTATAGGTGGGAATGGTAGCTATGGTGGTAACAACATCCAGTCCTGAAAAATAAAATGACAGTCTATTTCTCAAGATAGAAAATATACATTATTCATCATAAGGACTAATCAGTCTGTTCAGTTGATAGAAAGGAACAATACTGAAGCAATCTTAACTGTTAAATGAAGGCCTAAAAAGGAGCTTGTTGTATACATAAAGAATATATAAGAGTGAGGATTGACTCCTCGGAATAGCAATGGCCTTTTCCTCAGTTGAGAATTTATAAATTACAGGGCTCCAGCGAGTGTAAATCTGCCAAATCCCCTGCTTGAGGTCATGAAGTCTTCCTCAAACATTATATCTAGGGCCAATTTTTAAGGAAAAATAATATGACACCAATTAAACAGCAAGGCAACACAAGAAAGGAGCATACTGTAAGATATTTAAACTATAGAACACAGGAAACTATAAGGATATACTCTTTATGAAGATCTTACTCGCACCATCTGCAATGTCCTCAACCTCTCTTATCACAGGTAATCTTCAGAGCTGCCGCATTATCACAAAATGCAAATCTTCTGCAGCATCAGCAAAAGTAGCTGGCTATCCTCAAGCAATGATGCCAATCGTTCTATTCTTTTCTTCTCAGCCCTTTACATCATCTCCTCTTACAATCCTAAATAGCATCTTCTTAGCATACTGGGTAATTTCTGACCTTATCAACCTTCAAGCCAAGCACGATAACACCATATTATCCAAAGATGGTCGCATATGGCTAGATTTTGAACTGCTTCTCTGTAATAACTACCAACTAAGAATCACCAACTGCAGCATTTCAGACATCTAAGAGTAAGCGCATCACCAGACTGATAAATTTCCATTAAAATTACAAGCAACAGCCAGGACAATCTTGAACCTGGAAAAAACATATATGCTACCCAAAAACCAATCTTTGTCTCGAGGTATGCAGAACAATCGGATAACATAGTGACTCCATCCCCACAGGAGCTAATCAGACACAGTCCAACCCTCACTTAAGCACATGGTTTTCACGGTCAAAAGCTAGGCCTGTTTTTAATCATTTGGCTCCAAATAGTAGAAAACCTATCCAGATCAGACCAAACCTAGCTTAGAAAATCTTTCACTCAATTGTAGAACCACATAAAAACAATAAAAGTGGTTTAAGCATATGTGGAAAATTATATCAAGATTCAATCTTAGAAGAAGGGATCACATAATTTGTGTATCGAACTCATAGTTGAACTTGTCTATCAGCTAAAGGGTAGTCTCATTCACAACTAACAAATGACTAACAATCAATTGACCAAGACGGTTATCGCATCCAAACTCACAGTGACAAATAACGATCAAGCCAAGCTCTGGTTGCTTGCCTATGGAAATTATATATTGCTTTCTGCTATACCCATTACAAGAAGGACCTCCTTTCTCACATGAAGCTACCAAACCTAACAAGGAGAAAAAAAGAACAAAACAAATATGACAAATGGTTTCATCAAAGAAAATGTTGGATATATGCTTTAACAGAGGCCAAATTTTGAAATGCTGTTTTAAGCACTCAATAGAATTGAATTCTATAGGGGCTCGTTTGGTTCGTGGGAAGCATTTTCACTCCTAGGAATATGATTCCTGGGAAGAAGATTCCTAGGAAGATAATGTCTGGGAATGTACTTTTGACAAGTTTGGTTAAACATTGGAAAGTGACAGATTTCCAGAATGCTTATGTTTGGTTGACCATCCACTTTTCTGGAAAAGTTATGTGTAATTTCTATTATACCCTTAATAAAAATTAGGTTTTTAATGCCTCTTTAATGCTGAAGGGCCTTTTTGGAAAAAAATAAAGTTGGAGTGATGCCTGCCTCATGGGAAAGTAAATTTTCCATGTTTCTCATGGGAAAGACTTTCCCATGGTGGGAATACAACTTTCTCATCTCTCTTCTTTGAAAACTCTAACAAAAAAAGAGGCATCTCATTACTTTCCCGTTGACCACATTTTCCTTCCTTCTTTTTCCGCGAACCAAACAAGCCCTAGAATTATTTGCATCAGATGATATTTGTATCAAGTATATATGGACACAAACATTCAAGCATGTGACTCAAAACAGATACTCATACATGTAGACTATTACACAGAAACACCTATTTGTGGGTTTTTATAGAGGTTGAACCTAGTGCTGAACACTTGAGAAACTCAGGTGCTTGCAGAAATCATAAATCAGACATTGCAACAAAATGAAGAATCTTTCACCAAAATTTCCGTACAAGTTAGCATTCTTCCTCCAACTTGAGCCATAAAAATATGTTTTTGAATACTAGAGAGGCGATTTCCATGCATTAAATGCAAGCATTTTTTCAGCTAGTACTGAAACTGACTCACCTTCAAGCACGGTCCCGAAGACAATGTTCTCATTGTCGAGTTGCGGGCATGGGCCGGGCCCCGTCGTTACCAAGAACTCCACATTGTGGTAATTGGGATCGAGTCTGATCACCTTGTCATCGTCGTTTTGGGAGAGGCACAGCGAGAGCGTTCCCGGCCTCGAGTGCTTCAGCTGGAACGCCCTCGAGTCGACGGTCTCCATGTTCCTCGCGAGGTTCGGTGGCGGCCGGACCTCGCCCTTATCCCGTCGGCCCTGGCGGCCGGCGACGAAGAATTGTCCCTGAATGACCTTGTGGACGAGGGTGCCGCGGTAGGCGGCGGAGGCGCACATAGCCTTGAAGTTGGCTACGGTCTGGGGGACGAGCTTGCCGTAGAGGCCAAAGACGACGCGGCCGAGGGGCTCGGGGTCGGGGCAGGCGGCGAGGTCGGAGCCCACGGGGCGGTCGGAGCGGAAATAGCTTGGGCAGAGGCTGAAGTCCATGTAGACGCGCTCGGTGACGGCGGCGGCGGAGGGGGACGAGGGGGCGGGGGAAGAGGCAGATGCATCGGTGTCCGCAGCGGCGGGGAGGGGGAGGAGAGAGGCGGCCGCGGCGGAGGAGGAGAGGAGGAGGAGGGACCGGCGGTTGGGGAGGGGGTGGGGATTTATGGGGATGGGGATGGGGTTAGGGTTAGGGTTAGGGTTAGGTTTTTTGGAGAGGGGCGGTGGGGAGACGAGGCGGAGGCGGCGGTGGCGGCGGCGGTGGTGGTGAAGTTGGGGAGGGAAGGAGACAGCGATGGCGAGGGAGCCCATGGCATGGAGTCGTGGATGACATGATGTTACCCGGACGAGAGACAGAGAAAGCCGGAGGAGAGAGAATATCTGTGCGAGTCCTGCATAGGAAAGAAAGAATGTATAGTAACAATTGACTTCTTTAGATGGAACAGTTTACTTTGGAAGAATGGATTAGAAGTACTTAACTTGATTTATTCTGCTTAACCAGCATGAGTGATGGAAATAAGATTGCCTTTGATTATTATTTTTGGAAGGGGAAGGGGGGGAATAAATATTTCTGAATATCTGATATAATCAATTATTTTTAAAAACATAAAAACAACAATAGTTATGGAAATATGAGTGACAATAGTGGAAGTAGTGAGGATAATAATAGTGTTGGTGATGGTAATGAAGCGAGGATATGATGGTGGGTGACTATGGTGGTATAGTAATGGTAGTGATGTGAAGATGATAATGTAGTGAAGGCTGCATATTTGATAATGATGGTGGCAGTGTCAAAAGACAATGGTGGTGATAAAAAAATATAAATATTTTATTTTTAAAATTTATGAGAGTAAGAATTTATTACTTTTTTCTAAAAAATAATATGAATAATAACAAATAAAAATAATGCCAGTAAATAATTTTAACTTTTGTAATTTGTTAAATTAGAAATTAGATAAAATAAAAGTGATGCGAAATAGGCTCTATGACTTTTTTTTTTAAAAAAAAAGTTACACTCTTAATATCAATATCAATATGAAACATGTTCTTCAATTCGATCTAGAGATAATTGAAACACTCATGTGAAAAGTTTTTATGTGCAATAGGGGCTCGCCATCTTCCATTTCGTTCTCTTTCAAGAGAATAAAATAATTTGTATGTAGAAACGGATAAGAGTAGCTATTATAGGTTGAAAAAAAAGAGATGGTATAGGCTATCAATACTATTTCTACAAAATTCTAATCAATGGAAAAGTAAATCTCGTCTATGTATTATGTTAAATTTACAAGTCGATTAACCATTAGCACTGGTCTGATATTTTATTAAATTTTTTATTTCTATCCTCATGCTTAGCAATGCATATCTAATCGAATATTATCTCTCTTTCGAGATTTTTCTTTAAAAAAAACTTAAAATAAGACATTTGGAAAAGAGAGTTGCAGCTTTTCCCTGTAACCTCATGCCATTTATCGGATTTTGTTTTTAATTCTATATTCAAAGCTCCTACAACACTCCTCTCCACCCTGATGAAGTGCTAATAATTTGTTAGGGAGGATTATTGCTCTTTCATTTTTATCTTTTAATCGTTTCAATTAAGACACCCTTTTTAGTTTGTTACAGCTTTATTGTGAAAAAGAAAAAATAAATATAACTAAAATAATTAAAAATTATTGACCACAATACATAAATGCATGAATAATACTGCACAAGCTCAAATGCATTGCACATGTTGGTCTATGAAGAAAACAAATCATAATATCATGTTTTTTAGGTTAGTGGACCCAAAACCAATTTACGCCCTCAAGCAAGTATCTATGGACAATTTCACTTTTTATATTTCTAGTAGTGGCCATAGAACTAGTATATAATCACTATATGTCAAAAATAACAACATATGAAATACAAAATTAATAATAGCCCTCTCTTACATACATTAATCATGTTTTAGTATACTTCACAATATTTCTGTAAGATGCCCATAAAATCATGGATTCTATGGTAATGAAAGGTTATTTTGCCCTAGCTTTACAAGAGCCAGATTCTATTCCTACTCCAGCATGCCATGACGAGGTACCCTCTCTTCTTATTTCTCTCCTCAAGTTTTCCCCTTTTCTCTGTAAACTGTTGGACTCGGAACCTACTACTTCGATCTTGTCAACTATCAAATGAAACACTTACTTTAGGACGAAAAAATGTAGATAGTGCAAAGAGGCAGTTTGGCTTGGTCGTAAGCCAAGGCAAAACTTTGGTTTAAAGTACCATGGATTTTTAAGTCTCCATACTTGCTTAATTTTTTTCATAGCACAAAAAAATCTTTCCCAAATCTTTCGGGGAACAACTGCTCTCTCTTTTTGAATAGGAGTTAGAATAATCTAACTACAGCTATGAGGTAAAACCTATTTTAATGTCCGAAGAGAAGGATTTTGAGAACAAATGTCCTATAAAGGTACCATACCAAGAGATAAAAGGTGGATGAAAAAAAAAGGGAGTCCTTAACAATGAATCATAGAAAGTTATGCCCCGAGTGAAAATTCATTTTTTATGCTATTATTTGGTAGGTTTAATCAATGAGTTGCATTTTTCTAGTCTAGCTATGAGGCAGAGCCTACCGAATGAAGAGAAAGAGAGTGACCATTAGAGATGTTACTGCTTCTTTATTAGTAAGATTGATTATGAGATTAGTTTCTTTGATAGTTATAGGTATTTTTTTTTACAATAAACATATGAATCATCTACTTCTTAACCATCCTGTCTTATTAATAATAATAAAAAGGAAGAATTTAGGGTGTACTTTTGTTAACATAAACCTATCTTTATATAGAAATGACATGTGGAGTTTGCGTTCGAGAGCTTTTGAAATTGAGCTCCTCTTAATTTATCTACCTGCTTTGTCCTTTTTTTTTTTTCCTCAAATAAATCTTGATCAATTCTAGTAAACTAGTATCGACACCTAACGATTAATCACAGCCGTTTGTATAAACTGGGAAGTGGTAATCACAGCCGTTTGTATAAACTGGGAAGTGGTAACAGTCCAGCTGGAAGTATTTGCTCGTTAGTGGTCGTCGTACTGAGAGCCGTCGAGAGGACTCGCCGTGGAACTCTCTCTCTCCCTAAGCGGCTCCCCTTCCTCTTCGGCCAACCGACCGGAGGTCACCGAGATGTCTGCCGACGCCTCTCCCGCCCCCGGCGGGATCGATCTCGGCCGAGTCCACCTCCAAGATCCCTCCCCTTCTCCCTTCTCCCTTCGCCTCAAAGAAGCCCTCGATTCCTGCTCCCAGGTACGAACTCCAACCCCACTTCAATCCCACCTCTAGGGTCTTTTTCTTTATCCTCACCGCCTTCGCTCCATCCCTCTCTTCGCTATTAACCCTAATTATCTCCTCTCCGTCACAGTTCTTCGAAACCGGCGATTTTGGCAAGTCCGAGACGGCGGTCGCTGCCGTAGTCGGCCTCCTCAATTCCATCGTCGAGCCCCCGCTTTCCGATTCGGAGAGTCCCGCTCCTTGCGAGAGGGCATCGGAGGAGGCACTCGTCGAGATCCAAAGCTATCTCTCATCCCCTTCTTCGAATCAGGTTCTTTTGAGTTCTTTTTTTTTCTCTAAAAAACTAATCATATCCGATTATTTCTTCTGCGTAGATTACAGAATTCAGTTATATTGTTTATGGCTGCAGATGGCTGTTGATGCACTCTCTCTCGAGCTGCCGAAAGTGTTGGCAAAGTTTGCAGCTTTGTCGGATAGGTGTCGGGAGATCGCAGGGAGCATTATCGACTTCCTCGTATCCAGCTGTAGCCCACGCGACATGCTTTCGATTCTTTGTGAGGTGGGTACTCTAAAATAAGCGATAGCATGGTTTTTGTATGGATACCGACCAGACTTTCTGGTAGCTCTCTATATTTTGTGTGTTGTTTTGGATATATAAAGAATTGCAAAACAGAATTGCTCAGTATCTTTGTTTCCAATAATTCTTGCTAATTGTTTCTATAATTTATGTACCCTGTTTTATTATCTGGTTTGATAACATCCTCATGTTTCTAAAATTTAGGCAATAGATACCCATATCAGGGAGTCGAAAGAACAGACTTATTTTATTCTACTCTTAAGCGGCCTCTCAAAAGGTACATTCTCATGACTCCTCACTATATGATACAAGTACCTTGTGAGGATATCTCTAACGGTTGGATTTTCATGCATTATATGGTACATGAAATAAATACTTTTGTTAAGAATTCGGGCCATCTTATTTATGAATTTTGTGGGCTATGCTTGTATATTTTATGTTCTCGTATGATATTTTCTATGGTCATCTTCAACTGTCAGTTATTTTTATGGCAACAAGTAGTTGCATATGCAAAACCTATGTTAGGTCTATGATTCAAGTCATGCACATGGTTAACCGATATATCACTAAAAGATGTCTAGAACTATACACTTCAATATCTGTTACAATTATGTTCTGAATTTGTTGTTATAACTAATTATCATTGCATCTTTCTTGTTATATTGTTTCATACCTGGTACTTGGTTCCTGTCCATGTCATTCAAAATTTTAAGTACTTAAGGAATCTCTATTTATGTTATGCCAAAGTTTTCTTTTCTTTTTCTTTTCCTTCTTCTTTTTTGTTTAGCCAGCTGGCTCCTTTTCACATATCGCTAAACACTTTTTGGCTGGATTTTTATTATGATGGTAATTTGAGTACATCATTTGATAATAAACTGTATTGATTTATGTCTTCTAAATAACTATAGTTCAATACTACCAATCTTACCTTCTGTTTTGATTATTGATTTTCTCCATAAGTTCCAAGATTATCATGTTTTTGCGATAACAAAAGATTTTTTTAATTACCATTTGCTAGTCATTTGAATTGGTTATGACTTACAAGATCTTACAAGATCTTGGAGCTCTGGCTGCAATTCTATTCAAAATGTGATACACTATACAGAATTTGATGTATTTATAGCAATCGAATGTTTCTCTGTTATTCCTTTGTTTGGTATCAAATTTTATTGAAAAGACATGTGTGCACGTACCCACATGGGCGCTTTGTTTGTATATATATATGTATAATTGTTTGATGTGTTTGCCTGTGAATTTAGATTGGTTGTTTAGTCCTTGTTTGCTTTGCACGATTCTTTCGTCAACTTCAATTTGTTGTCTCAGTATTAGAACGCACTCAGAGGCGTCATGTTGAGCAAGTAAAGGTGGCAATCCCTGTTATTTTGAAAGTTTTGAATGTGATCTCGTCAGAGCCTGATGATGAAGATAAAGATTCCCTCAATGATTTGTTTGGTGCAGCAATAAGCATAGGCACATCCATTCAAGCAATTTGTGAAAAAATGGTTTGCATCTTTTTAGTTGTTGCAACCATACATGCACTGATGTTTGTGCTTATGGCCTTGTTTATGTTTGGCTCATCTCTTTGTGGTGTGCAATAGGTTGGAAGAAGGCAAGAAGAGCTTCGTGCTATACTTGGTCTTTATGTCCTACAAAACATGGTTGAGTACTATCAGATCTAATCCTTCAATATCTTCTCCTTTATTTGTTGTCTCTTATAACATGCAATGGTAACTTCGGAATGTGTTCTTATTTTCAGGCTCTTATATCAAAAAGCACACAATCACATATTGTTTCAAGCTGCTGTTCGCTTGTTCTACATTTTTCCAAGTTCCTCCCATTTTGTGAGCTCTCCTATTTTGGCCTTATAACTGGATGTGCTGTGGCTTCAATTACTGATGAGTTCTCTAAAGGTAACTTCCATCTTATATGAGGTCATCCTAGTTGATATCTCTGAGCCTTTGCTGCTAATATCTCTACCTCCAGTCCCTCTTTTCTGATACATCTTCCCCAAAGTGATGTAGAGGATGGCGATGACTTCATGGCCTGCTTTTCCTTTGCCATAAGTGGAGCAACTCTTGCAGGTATTATCTTACATATTTTACCTTTCCACTCTTCGTGTACTCTATTTAATACAATACCAGTTCATCTTCTTGCATTCACCTTGTTGAGTCTAAAATATCTATGTTTGTTTGATATGATCCTTGTAGTGATTTGGGGCCATATCTCTGATGAAATTGCAAATGCTGCTGGAGAACAGTTAATTTCTGTCCTGAACAAAATCAGAAATGATTGTACTGTAAGGTGGCGAGCTATTGGGATGTTCAAATATATACTCTCCTCAATTGATTATCCCTGGGAAATAAAATCACACGGTGTAGAGTTACTATTGTGTATGATGGAAGGAATTAATTCAGAAGTGTCTAGTGATAACCATACGGACTTCTCTTCCTTTATGCCCAGTCTTTTTTCTGCTCTCCAGGTAGTGTTTTCTTATTTCCTTGAAGTCTGATGTACCTAATTAAATTAATTTAATTGTTCAAAGAAATATTACAGGCTGTTGAAAGAATAATGATTGGCACTTCAGATGCTTCATTACGGAAGAAAGCTTATTCTGCATTAAAAAAAGTATGTTACTAACTACATGTACATGTTCGATGTTTTAACTTTTACATGCTAGTTGTCCATATACACTTGCTGTCTCATTGTGAAAAGTGTGTTTAAAATTGGTCTGTTTTGGCCTTTTTTTATCAATTAAGAGTCTTATGTTTTTAGATGTTATCATATTAATTGATTGCAAAGTATATAAAGATGCTTGGTGCAAAGGAAATGATCTTAGGTAAGTTTTTTCAGGTAGGAGGGACAAAATCTGGCATTGCCAAGCCAGCCAGTCCGCTTGATTTTTCACCATAAATTGTGACTTGAAATCTTCAGACTGAAGCTTTTAAATGTTATTCAGCAAGAAGCTGTTATAAAGTATATGTCCATATTGAGCTCTATTTTAATAAATTTTGTCTCAAACTAAAATTGGAATTGAAATTATATTAAACACTAGAAGATTCTCTGAATTCTTCAACAAGAAATGTTTTTCTTCATTGTGAAGTGTTTCGTCACTAGCCTCAGTAATCCTTCTATTTTTTTGTTTATGCATGTGCTGAGATGTTAGAATTTAGATGATGTATCTGTCTTTACTCTTTCTTGGTATTTCTGTGAACTCCTGGTTCATGCTGCAAATTCTTCCGAACAAAAGCTTCACTGGATGTTTTTTTTTGTTATGTTTATTTTATTTTTTTTCAGGGCATATTGATGTTCTTTGAAAATTTATTTATAAGCATCCTTTGTTATATAAAATGTGGTCAGGTAGTCTCAGATATCCCATCTTCTCACCGATTTGACATTTTAAGGGCTCTTATTACAAATAGCAATTCTCCTTCTATGGTAAGTGTTATGAAGCAAATTGATTAGGTTTGTACATACAAATACTCGTTTCTTACTGATACTTATAATTGCATTTCCACAACAGATTGCAATTCTTATTGATCTTGTGAAGGAGGATATTCCCAGGGAAGTTCGTCCAAGTGACATGTCTGAAGATAATGACATCATTCACCGACAAAATAGGAACATAGGTTCACCATTTTGGAGCTCTCATGCCCTTGAAATAGTGGAGCTGATACTGAAGCCTCCTAAAGGGGGTCCTCCTCCCCTCCCTGAGCATAGTGAACCGGTAGTGCATTAAATTTTTTGTTCTGATGGAAATAATATATTGTTTTATTATTCTTGCATCCCTCAGCAGATGCATGAAAGCCTTTTTAATTAATTTGGACAAACTAGGGGTGCAAATGGGTCAGGTCTTGAGTGACTCCGACCCGGCCTTGTTTCTTGTTTGGGTCCTAATTTTGGACCTAGACCTGATCCTATTGAAGATCGAGTCGGGTCGGATTGGGTCTGCGGCTACAATTTTTGACCCAACAGGTCATTCGGGTCGGGTCGGGTCCATGTATAACCTAGCCTGACCCAAAAAATTCGGGTCTGAGTCGGGTTTAGTCCAGGTCAGGTCTGGTCCGGGTCGGGGTCGGGTTCGGGTTATAATAGAGAGTTTTTGGGTCACCCTTCATCACACTCAGTTAAACTGACCCTCATTTGGAACTCCATCGTCGCTGCTTCCACTCATCCTGCTTCCCCTCCCATTCTCTCCTCCACAGGTGGTGGTCGTGGTGGCGGCAGAGACGTATGGAGAACTCCATGGAACCATTATTATAGGAAGGAATAAAAAAGGAGGGATGAGGAGGATTACGAGCATGGAGGAGGGGGGGGAGGGCCTGTTGAGCTCGGCCTTCCACTCGCGGAGCATCAGGTGGACCTGCTTCTCGAGGACGACGACATCGGCTGTGCGGCTTTCCTTGTGGGCAGACTGGAGGTGAGAGGTCACTAAACATTCCTTGGAGGTCGTCCACCCGGTTCTTGGCCTTGTCCTTGAAGCTGGTGGGACGCCGACTGACACTCGGTCTTCGAACCCCGCCGATAGATCACGGAAAAGCAATCTAGAGAGGGGCAAGACAAGGAGAACAAGATTGGGGGAAATCAAGAGAGAAGATAGAAGAATCGAAGAGGGGGAGAGAGAAGGAAAGAGACGGAGATCGAGCAAGATCAATTGGGACCAAAGAGGAGGACCAAAAAGAGAGAGAGAGGGGGGGAGAAGGGAAGGCAAAGGGAGGGTGGGGAGTGGAGAGTGGGGAGGCATCCCATCATCATTAAGGGCGACATGACATTCTGCCATGGGGAGTGGGGAGTGGTGAGTGGTGAGGTGTTATAGGGCTTGGGCAAGTACTGCTTTACCACTTCTCCCACCTCCTTTTCTTTTCTTTCTCTTTTTTCTTGTCTATTTTTTTTTTAAGAAACTTGGTAGACTATGGTCTGCGGGTCTAAATGTGTAATTCGGGTTCGGATCGGATCGAGTCGTTGGATAAATGATCCAAAATTGACCCAAAAAAATTTGGGTCGGGTCGAGATTCAGTAAACATAGACCCGACCCAAAAAATAGAACATGTCCAATTTTAGGACCCGACTCGGCCCTGCGGGTCCAAAAATTTGGGTCTAAGCGGGTCGGGTCGGGTCGCAGGTCAACTTGACCCATTTGCAGCCTTAGGACAAACACAATTACGTATCTTTTTAATGGCTTAAATTTTTTACTTGGTTGAATATGTAAGACGATCAACTTTTCATCATTTAATTGAAACATCTTAGTTATTAATGGCTCACTATGGCCTAAAATGAAAAGCATTTAAGCAGGTTGACATTTTACACCCTTCCTCTTGGAAAGATCTTTTACGAAAGGGCTACCTTTTTATCAGATTGACATGCAATAGGTTAACTGATTGTATATGAGATACAATTCTGGAATCTCCAATCTGCCACATGAAAGCAAAAGGAGTTTCTTACTGTTCACAGAGGGTTTGGAGTATATTCTATTGAATTCTGTGATAGGAGGGTATTATTAATCAATCCTTTGAATCCACAGCTTCCAGTAGGGCGTAAAAACATTCTGTTGATCACCATTGAGAATGGGGAATTTTCAACCATGAGACCTTAGGTAAGTGTTGAAAGAAAAGTAGACTGCAAACCAATGTAGAAACTTAAATTTGATAAAATGCTGACTCATATTAAATGACTTGACCAAAGGCATTACTCCAGTAGAAATTGATAAACAAACACATGATTTCAGGATTCATGTCATGTACATTGTCTTAACATAGTGCCTAGTTCAGGGGCTTGGAGGCCTGTCATGCCCGTTCTATGGACTGCAATGTTCTTTGTATTTAAATTTTCCACTTCAATAACATAAGCATCCATGATATCTCGTTTAATGGCATGGGGATCAATTTTGTTCTCCTATTCAGTTTTAATTGTATATGGTTATTTTGCCTGAAAGTTTACTTTGACAACATGAAGTGCATACCATACCAATCAGATCAACAAGTCAGTTATGCCGAATTTATGGATTTTGAGTTTCTTTGCATTTTATTTATCCTTTTTATTGGCATACGGCACATTGTCTAGTTTTTAGTGACATGGGGGTGGATTTTAGTTAAGTGCACTGGTTGAAAAACATTAAGGTTATTTCATATCAATTAGGCACAGGATTATGCTCAGGATTTTTGGAGCTGAATTTGGAGAACTAATTCCAGACTGAGGGCTTGATAAGGTCTGAAAGAAAAGGTTGTTGCTTTGTCAAGTTGAAATCATGTAGGAATCTTGCTGATTCAACCCCTTGAGCTCTAGGCTGTTTGCACACAATTGAATTTCTGCCCTTTGGGCTTGTTTAAATTGAACTTGGATTTACTCCTGCTGGTTCAATCATAAGAAATTAAGATTAACACATTGAAAGCCACCAACTTTAAAATGAGTTTATTCCACGTGGATCTAACCATGTGCAATTTGAATTTGTCGTTTGACTCCTGCCAAGTTAAATCTAGACTTACTTCTTGGAGTCTAGCCAAGTTAGAGTTAGAACAATTAAACTTGGATTTTGTCCTCTGGTCTGGCTGGGTACGCATCTATCTGCCTTTAATTCTTTTGATCAAATCCTAGGCATGGATTTGGTCCTTTCAATCCAGCCATATAACTAGATTTAGTCCTCTATATAAATGACCTCCCATGCTGTTAAACTACATAGAATGAATTTGTATGCCGTGAAGAGGACCTGTAAAATTTATATTCATTTGTACATTGCTATACAAATAGGGTTATGGCCCTAAACATGAGTGATTAGCAAAAATTAATTATTTATATTTATCTATTTTCGTGACCCAAATGGTTGGGGTAAGACATCATGGTTATGGTTGTGGTCTTTTTTCTTTCAGCACTTAACATTAGGCCTCTCTATTGAAGTCTCTCCAGTCTCAAGAGATAATAATGAGTAAATAATGAGTTCTTCGATTCACTAGAAGCCGTGGACCTACACAGATGATAAAACTTCTCCCATGATGAACTTGACATTCTAATATTCTAAATCCTTTGTCAATCATATTTTTTCCCAAGGAAAGCTTTTCCTTCAAGGGGTAGAAATTGTGATCTCACAACAACATGCTGTGAGAAGAGAGATATGTGATCAACCATAACCTGCTTACCATTTAAATGAGTTATGTTATCACATGCAAGTCACAAGGGTTATACCTATTTTTTAGATAATGTGCTTGCTTGTCCTAAAATGAAAGTTGATCCTTGCCGATATTTCTTTAGTTTCCAGGTTAATCTATCCCAAACTATGATAATGCCTATGTTGTAAACCAGGTAGCCTCATCTCTCTTTAGTGTGCTTACCTCAATCAAGCATTTGCATCAATATGTTATAAGATACTTATTTACTTGCATGTGCAGGTACTATCTGCTCTCAACTTGTTCAGGTTTATTTTGATAATAGAATCTACAGGTATATTACATACTAGTTGTATATTTGAATGGATGTGCTTGGTATGTCTGTTGATCCTATTTACTTTCTAGATATTTCCACTACATTGCCTGTTGCTTAGAAATTTCTCCGATTTATATTTTGATCTGTGATTTTTGAGGTTGACCAGACTAAGTTGAATTCAACAAAAATAAAGCATCTACTACACTTGTTATGCACCCTCTGAGAATCCTTTATGATGTTGTTGTATGACTATACACCTGTGATATTTTAGTTGGCTTGCTATCTCGCTCTGTGCGCAACTATTATTTGTGTTAAAATTTGAAATCTTGGTTTTGAACAAGAGTTCTACTAAAACTTAGTCTGAACTATCCCATCTTTATGCTTAGTTTGGAATAAACTGGCCACAAACAAAATTGTTTAAATGACCATATACAGCAAGCTGAAAAGAATTTGGCAGAATGGTATATTTTGGTTAAAATTAGATGTCATTTTGAAACTACTTATGCATACACTAAGCTTTTCTTAGAACGAGGAAAAGATTTAACATTTCCTGCTTAGTAATTGTCGGTGTTACAGGTTTTTGAAGGGGCACATACTCTGGCTAAAAAGTTTTGCAATCCTCTTCTACTCAACCTCCACATATTTGTGTGTAAATCTGTATTAGTCGGTCGAGTCACCCACTATAGTGTCATGGAGCATTTAATCTCAAAGTTTATCTTTTGATTGTTATATCATTTGTCCAGCATCGTGCATGTCTTTTACCCCCTTCCTGTGTTTAATTAGACATCCATATCCGAGGTTTCAAATCATGACTTTCATGTCTTTCATATTTTATTTTTTTCTCTTTTATCTTCTCCAGGCCCTTTTTTTTGGTTGGTGGGGTGGGGAAGGGATCTTTTCTGGTTCGTTGAATTGTGATATGACTAAAGAACAAGATGGTTCTGTTAAATGTCTAATGGCTCTAGCATCCACTGATTGACTGCAGGAAAAACAAACCGCACCAGTGTCCTCTCAGCAAATACATTGCGTAAAGTTTATTCAGAGTGGCTCCTACCTCTACGAACATTGGTCGCAGGAATTCAAGCAGAAAATGAGAAAGATGTCATTGAAATAGCAGATCACATTCTTTGTGCTTTAAATCCTGTTCAGCTGGTACTATATCGTTGTATCGAATTGGTTGAAGACAACCTGCAACATTCGGCGTAGGTTTTATCCATATAAAGATCTACTGACTCGTTTCCAGTTTTGTCACCTTCACATTTGCTTGCTGCTTGTCCCGGACACCAAAATCTTTACACCTCTCTGTACCGTTAAACAAAATCTTTTAGAAGGCTGTAGATTTTGACGAGATTTCTATTCATGTTGAAATGATCAGCCCTTGTTGCATGCCAGCTAATATGGAAGAGGTTTCTGCGAGCTCTAGTTAATGCGGCTGCAAAGGCTCATCTCCCTTGGAAGTTTGAACGAGCAAAAGTAAAGAGGCACTACATTACCCTTTCATGCCCAAGCCTTGTAGCTAAGTTTGGATGTCTCTAATGTAGAGTATTTCACAGTGAAAACATGTTGCATATTGGAGCTAGCACCTCCTTACAGGAAACAGCCAGCTGACTTTTTAGCTAGCACTGTTTCAGCCTTAAACTTGTTATTTGTTTCCCTGAATCTAGAGGGGTTCGCCACGTTAAGTTGCCTCTTAAAGCAGCATCAAATTAGGTTACACCCAAGGATCTAAGAATTGGTTTTATATCTATAAATTTACAATAAACTAGTAGTCATGCTTGGTTATCAATGAAGGATATACCATGAACCAGTATGTGTGTGCATGGATGGACGGATGAATGGATTCATTACAAATCAATGTTATCTAGAAAAAAAATGTTTTGCATTATTCAATGGAGTTGATTTCTTAGTATTTGTAATCGTTATGCTTTAACACAGCCTCTAGCTAGTTTCCATATAACTTGCTCTTTGTTATTGATCTGTTTATTAGGTCGCCCTAGACAACTTGGTTTTGATTGTTGCTTGGACTCTGATTTCCTTTTGAGGCTTTTTCCCTGTGTGATACATCCGTCTTAGCAAAAGAAAAAAGAAAAAGGCTTTCAAAGTACTGGTTATTAAAAGAAAAAAAAATTCCCATGTACGTTGAGCCAAGAAAAGTCCAAATGGTTGAGCCACAAAGATTCTTTTGATTAAGCGGCAAAGAGTCGCATCAGTTGGCCGTGTGTTCATGTTCAAAGAAGGATCCAACAAGGGATATTTCTTTTAATCGGAATCATATAAAAACAGAAGAACGGATCATTCAATGCACACCAAAAACCCAATGATTCAGAGAAAAACCAAGTCATTGTTTTCACAAGACTACTTCAACTAGACTGATAAAAAAATTACGTCTCAAACGAATAGATTTGTGAAATATAGCTGCAGAAACATGGGAGCATTAAATAACCAACAAAACAAGTAAGTTTCCTCTTTGTTACTCCTTTTGAGATGAATATCTTGAGACAAGCAAAGTCCAAATGGTCGAGTCACAAAGGTTCTTTTGATCAAGCAACACACAGACTGCACAGCATCAGCTAGCTCAAAGAAGGATCCTGCAAAGGATATTTCTTTTAATTGAAACCATATAAAAACAGAAGAATGGATCATTCATCGCATACCAAAAACCTTATGATTCAGAAATAAAAAAACAATTCATTGTTTTCACAAGATTACTTCGACTAGACTGACAAATTAATTACATGTCTCAAACTAATAGATTTGTGAAATAGCAGCAGAAACATGGGGGCATTAAATAACCAACAAAACAAATAAGTTTCCTCTGGTACTCCTTTTGAGATGCTAAAGCAACTGCCTATGTCCTCTCTATCAGCTATCAAACCGTCACAGTTTTTAAATGTCCTCCACCGGGCTCTTTGTTATGTACAGTTGGGGTTATTGAATGAGTCAGCAAAGCCCTGCCTCTATAAATCCAGTACCGGTTCATTGAGATCAGGTAGGACAAAATCTCTGTGACCCTGTACAGCAGAAGATGGGGCGATATGGTTGAATGATTCAGGCGGCTTGGTTTCTACGAACACCATAGAAGATGTTTGCTTCATCCTCATCAACTCCAAGCACAGCTGCATGAAACAAAGAAAGCTCACTAAGAAACAATTTATTTTTCAGGGTTTTAGTGGCTAGACTGGCATGAATAAAAATCAAGTCATATGGTAAGAGAAACAAAGAAGGATGGAGTTTTGACAATAATTCTCCAAAGAAAGTTGTTTATTTTGACATACACTTCCAACTTGACCTAAGATATAGCTAAAAGCCATGCTTGTGAAAGGACTACATAATTAACGTGAAGACGTTAAATGCTATATCTACTGGTGAAATTGATAAATAATTTCAAGTCAGATAAAAGCTTGTAAAACTAATGCATCACATCTCTGCACTAGTTCATACTTTGCTTTATCGAATATCCACTACCGCTGCTGTCTCCGCCACTTAAATAATTCTTAGAGGAGATCTACAGTCTCGCTGAACTTTACATTGTGTCGAATTCTCTTGCTAGGAAAATTGAACAACAAAGAGATTAAACAAAAAAGAGGCACATCGTAAGTCTAAGAAAGCATGGCACTTTGAGCAGCAATGCCTTAACCAATCAACCTTCTTCCAACAGGAAATTGTTATATGATAAATGGTGAACTTGTTTTTTGTTCACTTCAATCCATTGCATCTAACAAGCATCTAAGTGTTGCAGTAAAGAAGTGCATATATGAACCTAGTAGAAAATTAGGAGTCCCCAGATCTAGCAACTTTGTGTTCCATTTAATGCAATAAACCATGAGATCTAGCAGGATATGAAAGTCATAAATGAGCTAATTACAAGCATAAATTTTAGAGGGTCCATGGCAGTGAAAAGTCATAACAGGGAGGCAGCTTAGGCACCTAGGTGTCCTTACAAGAAAACTAGCATAGTTGATGCTGCTAGACCACCCAGATTATCTACCGTGTTTGCACACAGCTATAAAACCGATTCCATTAAAAAGAACAAGTCCAGGCAGAGTCCACTGCCACTTGGCTGCCCTGACATCCAGTTGGTGATGTTAAAAACATGAAGGGGAAGAACTAAAATTGCTTCAGCTACTAATCATTACATATTATATATAAATATGACCCGATAGACCAAAATATTACGATGAACAAAGCAAGCTGTCCCATTTCATGATATTCAGCTCATACAGGTTAGGAGTGCATATAATAGCACAATGTACCCTATAAAAATTGTTAACAATCGTTCTGCTAATAAAAGCAAGGGTTTCAATCTATACTCATACCACATAAAGGAATGGCAACGCGTCATATTAGGAACAAGTGCTACATGGATCCTGATCTACATTAAATATCTATCTGCATAATCAAGAGCCACATGCACATCTGTGAAGATTTGTATATGAATTTGGAGGTGAAAATGCGGAATTGATCTAGATTTTGATAGCCTTTCTAGCTCGTGTTCATTATTCTGTGTGCAATTAATAGGTTCGTCTCATGCGGTCATGCAAACAGTGCGACCCAAGCCATACATTCTAAGTCAGCTATAGCCTACAGGCTATAACAACGTCATTTCCGTCATGTCCGCGGCCAGCTTAGGACCCAGTTGATGAGTTTTCCCACAGGACGGAAGTCCACGATCCGTTAGTTATTTGATTTACCGAATTAGCCTAAACATACTATCTTTCAACGATAGCTTTACACCTCTCTTTGGTGATGAGGAGTCAGGCGCCTATTGGTTTAAAAAGTGGGCGGCAAAGGCGCTTGACGCGGCATAGGCGCAGCCTCAAACCGCCTGAGATCAGACAGCGAAGGAAGAGAGAGAGAGAGAGAGAGAGAGAGAAGGGCGTGATGAGGTTCACCTTCAGCCTCCGGTTCTGCTCCAAAAGCGCCTCGTGATCCTTCCGCTGCGCTTCCACCTCCTGTTGACGTACCCATCCCCATTTATTTTTGTCAGCAAGTATTCCAAACAAGCCAGTAATCATATAAAAACCTCTCTCCACACAAAAACCACCAGAAACAACAGATTCAAATAGAAAGAAAAGGGAAAAGAAAGACATAACCTTCAGGAGGTTTTCTCTCTGTTCCAGAAGCGCTTTCTCCGCAGCCTGGAGCTCCGGGATCGCCTGCTCACCAAATACAAAAGGCCCACTCCATGTTTTTATTAAAACAATTAATGATTAATAATATCCAATAGACCCACAGGTAAAGCTTACCCACCACCCACTTTCCACCTGCCACCTCATCATATAACCGTCCACTGGGTCGGTAAGGGGTGGTGGGTCGTGCAAACCGCATTAGTTGCGGGCTTTTTCAACCTTTACCACTTGCTGGCGGTAAAAGTACGCTAAAACTTACCTCCAGGCGGACTATTCATTACGATGACCACTGGTTGGCTCGGCGAGAAAAGAGAAAAAAAGAAGAAGAAAAGGGCAAGAAGGAAGGCTAACCTTTTTCTTCCCCGAAGGTCTGATGGATTTCCGTGCCGGAACTCTGGAAACCAGCGGCGGCCGCTCGCTCCCACCTGCCTGAAACACAGCACACCAAATTAAAACGAGTTCAGCAAAACACCGCTACAAGCGGACAAGCCTAAGAAACAGATGAAGATGAATCCAGGAACCCGCTTCATGCGCCGCACGAAATGATACCACGGAGCCGATCAAGAAACCAAACCAACGCAACCCAAATACTGCCTCTCTGCCGCTGCGATGTCCACGTGGCGGTTTGTGGTCGGTTGCAGATGGAACGACGCTAGGGATCCAATCCAATTCATCAGCCCCATCCAGTGTGAAGTTTCACCCTCCGGCATGCTTTTCCAACCACAA
Source organism: Phoenix roebelenii (assembly GCA_025769935.1). Lineage (NCBI taxonomy): Eukaryota > Viridiplantae > Streptophyta > Magnoliopsida > Arecales > Arecaceae > Phoenix > Phoenix roebelenii. Next base: position 12,747,048 of record JAOXJJ010000001.1, on the reverse strand, counting down.
GCTGCCACGTGTACAGGTTGCAGTGGTTTTCTTATGAAACCAGCGTTGAGGCGATCTAAAACCACGTTCGGTCCGAGCACAAACCAAACGTGGACCTAAAGCTACCCCGTCGAGGACCCCTTTTCCCCGCTATTTCTCCCGGCAATATATATATTAATTTTGGGATAGTGGGGCCCAGACCACACGCGAAGCGGCGCAGGACTCATAAAGAGGGGCCGTGGGCGTGGAATTTAAACAAGTAAATCCTTTAGCCCTGGAGAAATGCCTGGATCCCCCGATTACTGGGGGCGTTTTGGTCATGTTGGAGCGCCAGCAGGGCTTGGACTGTGGGATGCGAGGAAATTCGCAGCCAAAGAAGAGGGAGGAGGGACCGGGAGAGCGGAAAGGGCCGGCGGTCGGATTGGGAGACGAACCCAACTTCTTTGTTCCACTGACAAAAATACCCCTCCGAACAACCGGTCAGCTCCAAGAAATATTTCATCTAATAAAATTCTTGAAAATAAATAAAGAAAAACCTAAAATTAGAATAATGGTGAGATCGGTGAAGGAGATGTTGTATTTCGAGGCAAGTGATGGGAAATTCGGGAAAAGAATGGAGATAAGAACAAAAGAAATATTTGGAAGAAAAGGCATGGGAGTCCAACCGGTTCTTTGGTAGGAGTATACACGCGATACGAATAAAGAAAATACTAAAAGAGAGAGAGAGACGGGAGGCGGAGCCTAACCTTCGTTGGACGAGAACTGCCACCGCGCACGGCGAGAGGTTCGCCGGGCCTCGGCCGCTTCGCCGCAGCAAACTCCTCCGGGGAGCTCGGCCCGTTCTCACCGCCGCTCGTCGACGCGCCAGATCCGCCGCGATAGTCGAGTGGCGACGGCGGGCTGGCCCTCATCTTCCCGTTCGCCTTGGCCAACGCCTCCTCCTCCAGTATCCTCTCCATCGTTATCTTCCGGGACCTCTTCCTCTTAGATCTCCAGTCCAGCGGCGCCGGTGGCGGCGCCGCCGACGGCCCCTCGTCGTCGTCCGACGACGGAGGCGGATCGGGCAACCTGCCGTTTTTGAAACTCAGGAGCACTTCAACGGCAGTCAGGTCGGCCTCCTCCTCCGTCGCGCAGCGGCGGCGGTCCTCGAAATCGTCGACTTCGGCCATGGGAGCTCGGAGAAACCCTAAAGAGAGAGAGAGAGAGAGAGAGAGAGAGAGAGAGAGGAGGAGGATTGGATGAGAGGAGCGAAGTGGTGATCGGAGCCCGAAAACCTCTTGGTGGGTGGTATTTATATTGGAGGAATAAAGCGCAATAAAATAATAGGGTTCGTCCGGACGCTCGGCCTTTCTGCTGCGGGCTGGAAGCGCTTGCCCGATCGGACGGTATTGCCCCTAGTTACGAGGGACGGTGATCCCAGTGCCACCGCTCCGAAGGTAATTTCGTCTTTATAAATCCTCAAGGTAGAAGGATTAGGAAGTCGTGTTAGTTTCCGGTAAGACTGTGAAATCATCGCTATCTCGTGCTGTGGCCTTTTGGATTTCAACTAATTGTGCTTCATTACGGTAGATTTGATACCTTAAAATCTTATCCTGATTTCGTTGCTTTCCTTTCCAGTTTTTTTTTTTTTTTTTTTTTTTTAAACGTCCTTTCTCCGAGGCCATACATGTATGGAAGGAAAATCGAGAATATGTCTGGTTTCACCAAGAGAGCAATTTTGGAATTTTTCGGAAAAGTGCACCCTTCCTCCTCGTGGGTTCGATCCCCCCTTGGCATAATTTTATTCGGCAATAAAAACTAGGTCAGCGTATCGGCAGTCATTTAAATTGGTAAATACGGAAAGATATATTTATTACATTTGGGTGTCTTGCCACGTGTCCAGTAGCCAACTGGGGGAGCCGGAGCCCACTTAAACCACACCTACCGGCTTAGGTTACCATGGTTTCCGTTTCCAGATACATCATCAACGCACGGGATATGTTGTCCAAGAGTACCAGCCTCATTGTCTTCTCTAAATAAATAATAAAAAATTAAAGATATTCTTGTCATCAAAAATAATCAATAACTTGATGTTAAAGAAACATTACAACTTAAAAATAATCATCAGTAACTAGCAGTGCTAGAAATTTCTAAAGAATTACTTGAACATTTCTAGTGGAAAAGGGATGCAACCAATTCCGTTAATGTAATAAATTGAATATTGATATCTTTGTAGATTTTTTGATGGATGTTACACCGTTCTACCAATTTTTTCCCATGTTAGAATATATATTGCATTCCAATGGTCTAATAAAACCTTGTTCAAGTAAGAAGGTAGTGAAATAATTATATTCATTATAGCATTTCAACAACTATGGTAATAGTTTCAGAGGCATCATGATATAGCGAATATAGACATCATGCTATGTTATATATTAATAATAAAAATTCGATTAACAACCGTTTTCAGCATTTTTTTCAATTTAATGTTAATTGTATAACAAAAATGACCTGGATAATCCAACTTCTCTCTCTCTCTCTCTTTTAAGAAGAAGATACGCCAAAGATAGTTTATGGAGATCATCGAGATAATCCATTGGGATGATTACAAAACTTGAAGTGAGATCAACATTTAAAGACTTCAATTACTAATTGATTCAAAAGCCACCCCTCACCCTTAAGGCAATTCAACCTAGCATTTTTCTTCTTTAAAAAATAAAAACAATATTTTTGAAATATAAAACTCAGCTGCTAAAAACTAGTTCTAATTTCATAAATAGCGTATTAAATGAATTGAGCTATATCATGGCTGTTATGATTGTTATTATGTTATCTAAGTGAATTGTTACTCCATGCGAATATGCACAAATAATGGTTATTAATGGCAATTACTGATGATGACTGATGAAGGAGATCCATTATTAAGGGATATTCAAATCCTTGGATGAAGATGACCGGCACCATGGTAACATGTTCGTCCAGGTACCCACAAGCCAAACAATCTACAGAGAGGAAAAGATACCAGTGGAGGCATTGCTCGCACATCTCATGCACTTGTCTTCGTCCCAAAGGCCTCAAATATCTTCTATTCTCTCATTCTTCTAGGCTAATTGCATGCTCCCCCCTATGTTTGGGCTTTACATGAAGGCTTTCATTTCCATCACCCTTTTTCTGATGGTGAAGCTAGATAATCCGGCCATAACTTGCCAAAAATTAATATAAGACTGTTAAGAGCTGGCATGAAATTTAGGTGGGGTTGGTTTGGTGTTTCCCACGAGAGAGAGAGAGAGACCTTGTTTTCTAAACTTCTGAACTAGTAATTTATGCTTATTTAGTAGATTGAAGGCCTTCACAATGGAATGCCACTCTTAAGAACTGGACGACGCATGTTGGGGACCACGATTCCAAGATAGAGCATTCCATGAAGAACAAGCTCATATGGTCTGACAATACAACCGGAGTTCAGTTCTATGTGGATCTCAATGGAAGAACATTGCATGAAGGAAATCGGTTTGCCTCGCCATAATATAAGGAGTCGAATGGGTCGCATTTTTCGTCCAATGGTCGGTCCTGCATGAGATGGAGCATTGTAGTAATATCTGTGTTGCTGGAAATTGGACCCGGGGGCGACTGCAGACCATGAGAAGGAGCTTTTTCATGAGGACAGTGGCGGACGACCGATGGATCTCGAACCAAGAGGTGGAGCTCTCCAGCATAGGCGGCAACGAACAACCGTCTTAGGCAGACCTGCAAGAAGCCTGGGCCAAGGTAACCGGCGAAGGCCCTCCGATGCTTAAGTTAGAGGAGGTTTATGGATGATTTTATGGAGCAACAAAACAATGTTTTCGTAGAGGGAGAGAGAGATAGATCCCCCCGCCTCGCCAGCGCTTCCCCCGTTTTATAGGAGGGGGTGTGGCGGTTACTCATCCTTGATTGCGATTGCATAGATCTCGGATTAAATAGGTTACCTTAGACGATGCGAGATTTCACGCTGGCTGGTGATCGGTTGAGATTACGAGAGTTCAAATATTGGCAGCTGTTGCGGCGAAGACTGCGGAATTTGATCCCGGATATGGCGGACTGGATGACTCCTTCTTTATGTAGGCGTTAAGACGTAGAGGTCAGCTTGGTTTTTGGTGGGGTTGGAGTTGGCCTTAGCTTTTGACTGAGTCTTCCTCAGCCTTGAGGTCAACTAGCCTTGCTCGGCGGAGACCAAGCTTGGCAAGGTCGTGCTTGCCGAGGTCGCGCTCGTCGAGATCATGCGTGCCGAGGTTGCGCTCGTCGAGATCATGCGTGCCGAGGTCGTGCTCGTCGAGTCCGTGCTTGCCGCCAGATTTGGGTGTTTCGACCATATGTGCCGAGTAATTCACTTTTCCCCCAACACTCTGATTAAACGTAGTTATTAACTTGTGGAGGTCGTTCTACTGTTCCATGTGATAAGTCTAATCTCCACTTTTATTTGTAATCAGTTTTCTTTTTATGAAATCCATCAATTTTCTTTTATGCAATTTATGTTCT
>JAOXJJ010000001.1:12718822-12742472 GCA_025769935.1 Phoenix roebelenii | reverse complement strand
ATGTGCATTCGGATTCTCATAATAAACTAGGTTAAAATCATGAAGATGCTTAATAACTGGTAAAAAATACTTAAGCTGCCCTAACCCCGGTTCAGGGTGTTACAGTTCTTGTAGTGGCATTTTGAGATTTGTTTTCTTATGCATGCTAGAATTAAAATGTTTAATTTGATTTTTCTGCAAAAGAACTACATATGGCTTGATCCCCTTGTGGAGTGGTACGTAGGTAACCCGAACAGGTGTAGCCATTTTTGTAAAAATTTTAAATTTCAGCATGCTATCACTGCTAGAACTCATAGGAATCTTTCATCAGTATTCTTAGAAGAGATGAAAGCTATCAAACTAATTTATAGATGCACATAATTCCAGACAAATTTAGCAAAATTTTCCAAGTAGCATGATGTCAACAGCATACAACCAAACAAAGAAGCCCTCTGTCCACTGTCCCCAAATAATCACACGACTCGCAAGTTAGCCATTGGTGGAATGCAAGGATTTCATGAAGGCTTCGTACTAGATGGATGGGTAACTAGAAACACAAGTTCGAGTGCATCTATCATAGAAAAGGGAGTGCCTTGGAAATATTTTTTTCAAGAGGTGCGAGGGGGGCAGGGAATAGACCGGTTGCATGAAAAACTATTATCTTCTCCAATCTGGCAGATTCCCTTCCGTTTGGATGGAATTGGCCCCATGCCATCATTCTTGAAGCTCTCGGACTCTGGCCACACACCTACACATCCACCGTGCACAAAAGAAAAGGGTTCAGATGATTTAACTTGAGGATGAAAAGAAGGAACCCAAGTGAAGAAAATATAGAACATGTAGTCTTGGTCAATGGTCCCTGTCCATCAAGAGAGTTCGAATAGAATTTTAGGAGAATATAACAACCTACGACCTGACCCAAAATGGCTTGTATAAGTACTCAAGATCTCTCTAAAGAATAACAAATGTTGGACTAAATGCATTCCCACACAGATCCTCACATACTCCCTTCATTTAAACTCTGACGCCTCGTCAGGTTAAGAATTCAAATCTATTCAAATCTAATCACAAGTACCACGGCCGGCTCGTGGTTAGCCCCACTGAATCTATGATGCAATGTCCTCTAGGCTACAAAGGTTATGAGCTGGGTTCGCTCTAATACTATTTGTAACAATCCAGGACCTCATCCAAAATAGCTAGCTGGAAGGTTTTATTTGGGTTCTATCCAAAATCTCTCTAGAGAATAACTAATGTAGGACTAAATGCACACCCATATGGTTAATAGGGCATTTTGATTCTCTCTTAGAATCCCAAAATGGAAATAAGATACTCCCCAACTAAATGGTTAGGAATGGGACCATTTATTTTTATTATTCTTTCTACCGCCGGCATGGGATTCGGCATTATAATTTTTTTTTTTAAAAAAATCACCTGCTTAACGGTCGGCGCGCAGTTTAGCCGGAATGTGGCAAGCGAAGGTTAACGCGATTGTGACGGTCAGTCCTGGTAACGTGGTTAGGCAAAAGCTGGTTTCCGCATCCTCCAGCGTTGATCGATGATGTGATGATCTAATGTTACGTAACCGGGGTTTATCGTGGATTAACAAGGCAAAATAGGCCCATATTCCGGGTATATTCTCTGGTAGACCAAGCATCTATTACGCCGAGCAAAGGGCCGCCCACGTATCAAGAAATAAAATCTTCTCAATTTTAGTCCTGCACGTGCGGAGTCGCCCCTGTCCTTCAGAAACCGTCCCCGTAGCCCCCCAAAACCAAGCCTCCATTCCGTCTCCATACATCGTCTTCCGTGGGAGACAAGGCACGCCATGGGCGGCGGAAGGCGGAAGGCCGGAAAGAACCGGCCCCACGGAGGCCGAGCCACAGGCGGTGAAGGAACCCGCCCCCTATTCGCCGGAGGAACTCGCCCCCTATTCGCCGGCGGCCGATCAGCCGGCGGCCGGCGTTTCGCGGGCTCCTCTCCTCCCTTTTCCTCGATTTCTGCAATTGATGGAAGCTTCCGAGGCGGCCGCGGGAAGAAGAACGGATCCCGCAGGGCCCAGGGAAGGGGAAACGCCTTCGGGTACGCCTACCCGACCGCCCCTGAGGAGATCAGCGGCGGCGATGACGCCGGCTGCTCGATCCTTCTCGCCCGTTCCGGAGATAACCCGCCGATCGTTGCTTTCGTGGACTCGGGCCCGTGCGAGGAGCCGGGCGTTGGGGTACCTACGTATGCTTACGATCCGGCGGTGGTCGGAGGTGTGGGGTTAGGTTTTGGTGGTGAAGGGGAGGAGGAGGAGGAGGAGGAGGAGATAGTGGTTTACGATCCAGCGGCGGTTCGACGTGTTGGGTTAGGTTTTCGTCGTGGTGAGGAGGAGGAAGTTGGGCGGGTTGGGTTAGGGTTTCGTGGTGGTGAGGAGGAGAAAGAAGAAGAGGAAGAACGAGAAGAAGAGGAGGAGAAAGAAGAAGAGGAAGAACGAAAAGAGGAGGAGGAGCAAGAAGAAGGGATTGATGAAGGGGAAGAAATGGGGGGATTTGACACGTACTCTACCCCAGATGTCAAGAAAGAGGGAAAAGGTAAGGGCTTTCTGTCAATTGGTGGAGTTAGAGTTTATACAGAGGACACTTCTTCGCCTTCTGAGGGGAGTGATGGATTTGAAGATGATGTTACCGATGATGGAGACGGAGATTCTTGCGAGGAGGACGGAATGTTGGATTCTGCAGACGAATCCTTACCAGACAGTGAAGAAGAAGAGCACTATGACGGTGATTCATTGTCTTTTGATGATGATTCTGATATTGATGATGAGGTCGCTGAAGATTACATGGAAGGTATTGGCGGCAGTTCTGAGTTGCTAAGTGCTGGGTGGCTGGTGGCTGAGAATTTGGAATCATCGGATGAAGATGGTCTTTTGAAGAGTGGCGATAGCAGTGATGGAGACAACCGGAAATTAGGGGGGATCTCTCTGATGAATGCATCGAAAGAGTATGGCATGAAGAAGCCCAGTTCGAGAAAGGGGAAGGGCAGTTCAATGAATTGGATGACCGGTTCACCAGTTGTGGATGGTGGGTTGTCAGCATTGGATGATATATTGTTTGTGAAGGATCCTCGAATGGCTTCGAGGAAAAAGAAGTCCTCTTCTCATCTCTCACAATCCTGGCCCCGCGAGGCTCAGAAAAGTATGAAGTACAATAATGTTCCAGGTACAATTGATTTTACTTGGTTGTCTTTCTTTCAGCTAAGATATTCTAGTGCTCTTAGGCTGTTTTCTGTGCCTTTCTTGTTCAGCTAGATGTTATCTGGATCTGATTATCATAGACGCTATTTCATGATATTAGGCTTTGAAATGTGCATTAATTTATCTTGCAATGTCATCATGCTATTCAAGCATTTGAACTGAGGAATTTCACTTAGATTATTGCCTGGTAACTGAGAACGAAGACTAGCCATTGGAGGTTTTGATGTTGCCTTCACTTCCAGGCAAGTATGTAATCTTTTGAATTCTGAAATCTTAATGCTTCTTTATCACTTTGGATTTGATAATAAAGTATTCATCAAGGTTTATATCAATTTTGGACACATATAAGCCTTGGAATGGTCGGTGGTCCACAAAACCAAACTAGATGATGTAAAAACACAGCAAATCAAGAAATGTTTCAAATGACCACTATTTCATGTGTCTATCATTCTGTCAATTGCAAGCATCTATTATCTGCAAGTTGGTTCTATGATGCATATGGAAGGTGCTTTTGATTTATAGATTGATCTAAACAAAAGTTTCTTCAATGTTTGTCTTCTCTATTATCCTAATTTGTACGATTGAGAAACCATAGAAGTGAGGCAGATGTACTGTTTGATATTTCAAAACTCGAAATCATGTTATGTTGTTTGATGCTAGCTCATGAGCTGGACTTTCAAAATGGTGTATTTACGGTTAGCTCAGGATTCCCTTTATACTGGCACCAGCATGCATGTTCCTGGATGATTTTGGGGATGACAGAGAAAATATGGTTTTATGTTTAATGTATGTCTAAACATCACTGATACACATAAAAAAGGCAGGTTTTCCTAGTATACTTATGTGTTTAACCTATATATTGATAGGTTAATTTATCTTTCTTTAGTGGGTTCAATTAACATAATTTTGTCTTGATATGGTTGTCTTGTAACGAGCTGATATTGGTACAATGGTAGATTTTCTAAATATCACTTTTAAGTTATAAATCTTGGTTCATGTTCTCTTCTTAAACTGACCTATTTTCCTAGTGATACAGAGGCATGAATATAACCACTTGATGACTCACTTTAAATTCACTTGACGAGTTAAAAAGTACAAGAATTATCATATGATAACTTATATAAGTCACATGAACCACATTAGAAAGATCCTCTCAATCAAGCCTAAGAATACATGAATAAATCCCATACGTAAGCAATTAAATGGGATCAATAATTTAAGATATCACATTGCTTGTTTCTCATTTATAGACCTCTGGAAATCATTGTAGGAGATATAATATGATTCATTGGATTTTTGATCGTCCTTTGGGCTTGCATTTTAATCTGATTATGTATTTCTCAATTAATTATCACTTTGCTTCACTAGCATTTGGTATTTTCATCCAAGAAATGCTGAACTGGACAGTACGGGCTGGTTCAGCTCGTACCGAATTGGTACCGGTGCCGACCGGTCTGGTTCGGCGTTAAAAAATGGTTCTGGCCCTTATGGGGTCGAAACTGGCTGGTACTAGATGCACTCTGTCCGGTATAGCTAGGAACTGGTGCGAACCGGTCGGTTTGCAGCGCGCCTGCGCGCGCTGTGGGCTGTTATGCAGATCGATTTGGTACCAGTCCGAATCGGTCTGGTAGGTGACCGGTATGTCTATCGGTGCCGGTTAACATACCTTGTTTTCATCATTAGGAGGTCAAACAATTTTAGTATTTGGTGTCGTAAAATCTGCCCAAGTTGGAAGGGTTGATCCAGATGATCTATTGTTAATTTATATAGATGGGATGTGGCCCAAACCCTTTTTCCTTTTTTTTTCTTTTTTTTTCGGGATAAAACTGTTCTGCGTAGTGCCATTTCAGTTTTACCGCTTGAATGTTTCTAGTTTATCAGTTCAATGACTCAGTCTATGCATCCTTTTTTCTTTTCTTTTATTTTTTTAAAAGCTTAATGGCTGATACCTCTCTTTTCCTCTTTCTTCTGCCTCGTCCACCTCTGGGGAGCATCTCATTCCCCAAGCCCACCTCACTTCTTCATCCTCTGTCTATGTTGCTTGAATTCGGAATACCATATCAAAAGCCATCCTCTTGAATTCTGGCAAGGAATACCCTGAAGATTGAGTGAGAAACCTCTGACTTTGGTGTGCATTGGCGTGGATCCAGCGAGAAACTGCAGTTCAGGTGTAGATGGGCGAAATTTGCTGAGAATGCCTCAATACCGTTGTAGATCGATGTAGATATGATGAGAAGCCTCTGATGTTTGTGTAGATCTGTTCTGAGGTGGGTTTGTGGGTTTGAAGTTGATTGGATCCTTAAGGTAGTCATCATCACATAAGATAGAAGTAAGAAGAAAGAGGGATGTGGGTGTTATGCAGATAGGGGAAAGAGTTTTGGAAGAGAAGATGAAAGTGGGTTATTGGTTTATAAGGTGCAAAAGGTAGGCTAGTCTGGTTAACCCTTGGATGACCCCTAGCTGAATCAGTGATCCTGTCATCTAATCATGTCAGGACAAGTTACCAGGTTCAGATTGCTGATGTTGTCTTTCTCTGTAATATATTTCTTCCTCCTGATGCACGATCATAAAAATCACTCGCATGTCATCTCTATTCAGCAAATTCTTCACTGTACTGAGTTGAATAGTTCTCTAATCTGATTAGGTAATCCTGGTATTGCGTCATGTTTCTAAGTAGAATCATGCAGCACATATTGGTAACCTGTAGGTGTTATGATTGAATTAATGAAGTTATTGTTCTGTTTTTGTTCCCTTTTACATGTACATCATCAAAGATTTTTCTTTACCTTGAGTACTTATGACATTCCATTGGTCATATTAGAGGATAATGCTTGCATCTGATTTGGTAGACATGTAGAGTATAAATTTTCATAAGATATATCATTTAAGTCAAAAGACAAAGTGTGCAATACGCTTGTCTTTTTAAGAGGTTTGACGTGTTAAATTTTTCAATATGCTTTAGGTGGGAAAAAGAAGCACCGCAAAGAACTGATTGCCATGAAGCGTCGCCAGCGTATGATCAATCGTGGTGTTGATTTGGATCAAATAAATTCTGTAAGGCTGATTGTTTTTTTTTTTTTTGCTTATATCTATTTTAGTTTCACATTAATGATATGTGGTCTTTGTTTGACAGTTCAGTTCGATTATGGTAAACGTTATATACTTGAATACTATTTTATGCAAAATCGAGACATGTTCCAACTTACTTCCAATATTTTATAAAACACGTGTGTGTATATGCATGTGTATTGTTATTTTCTTGGGGAAGCAAATGCTGTTGGTATTTGTTTCTCCAATAACCATCTATCATTAAAAGGAAATGATGGGTGCACATCAGCTACCAACCTGATAATATCCTTTATCAACAATTCATGAATTATGTTTTATAATTAAATATTTAAATCATCACCTTACTAATATCATTAATTTAATTTCACCACTTCTTGCCCTTTTTTTTTCTTAGCTATTACCTTTTTCTTTAAACTGTAGTAATGTAATCTTAACTTTTTTTCAAATGTCTCACTATCAGCTTGTTCTGTCAGGCTTTTAAACTCCAGGTTGTTTTAATTAGCATGGAGTACAATATTTTGAAAATGAAACATATTGATGAACTCCAATAAAAAATAAGTTGCCTTTTGGATTGCTGTTTTTTGCTAATGCAATCAAAACATTTTTTAAAAAAAAATGAAAATTTCTGGTTTCATATTTGAATGAAATAGTTGCATTTCGAACAAAACAAAGCATAACGGGTGATAGGATAAAGCTTTTTTATTCTACCTGAAAAGCTTTGGCGCAATTTTAAAATAACTGATATCAGTTTCCTGAACAGTGAATCAGCTGAGCCTCTATACCACAATAGAACTTGCACCTGCTTATATCAAAAATTCCAATTGCTTGTCACCTCCGCTATAGTAAAACTTGTCAGTGTTTTCATGTCAACTTGCTAACTCTTGTAGTAAAGCTTACAGATGCTTTGTCTTTTTAACTCTAGAAACTGAGGAAGATGGTCATAGATGAGCTTGACATGTTGTCGTTTCAACCAATGCATTCCCGTGATTGTTCGCAGGTATGATTAGTTCATTTTTTATGCATTGCATGTAAAGTAGCATACTTTTTTTGGGTATATTGATAACCTATATAATGCATCTTAGTGGGGTTTGTCTATGCTTGTGGAAGTAACAATGACATAAGCATGTGTGATTATTTTGTCAGTTTTATGAAATGATAAATGTCAATTGTTATTATTGTTCAGTGCATTCTGGCTTCATCTTTCACATACAATAGGTTTCATTTCATTTTTATTTCTTTGGCTTCTTCAGGTGCAGCGACTAGCATCAGTTTATCAACTACGGAGTGGCTCTCAAGGTTCAGGCAAGAAAAGGTAACTATGCCGTAGTGCGCTAGAGTTTTTTACTTGTTTAAGTATGCTGTTAGGCTCCAGATAACAATTCCATGGTCAGATATTTTTTCAGGATCAATTATATTATAAATCTTTCGTGGAGATATAAATTTATTATTTTGTAATGTATCATGTAAATGTTTTTATGTTCTCTTATATCCATTCATTTATGTGAGTCGGGAAGTATATGTTGAAAGAGTAAGAGGTAAGTAATATTTATGAAAGGAGGCAATCAGCTCATCCTATATTCCCTAGATTAGTCAGAAAATGGATACAAAGATGACATATTCGATAGAATTATAAACGATTATAAATCATGGTCATGCTGGTATGTCTTGTTCTTTCACGATTTTTTAAATAGATCTCAACTGGCTATCTTCCTTGTGCTTTGTATCATGTTACAAAGAAGAAAGCCTAATTTCTTGATTTTGCTTAGTTAATATGTGGGTTTCATATCCTAGCAGTCTGCTTGCTGCTGCTTGTATCACATGTTACTGTTTACATTAGGCTATGTTGATACGCGGGGCTTTATTTTTACTGATGAAATCTTGTATTGGTATTTTTTTAACTCATGGGGAAGCAATAGGAAAACTCTGGTTGGTTGAGCATCGATTGGTCTTATTCAACAATTTGCACAATAACATTGAAATCATATTATTTATGATGAGTAGCTGACAGACAGACTACTTTTTCCAGATTTGTAACTGTGACCCGGACTGGAAAGACATGCCTGCCATCTTCGACAGAGAAACTTCGCCTAGATAAGGTACTCATGTGCACCATATGTCATCATTGTCGCCATCAGTCACCATTAACTGGATTGTTTTGTCACATTCTTTTTTCTTAAAAATGCTTCTCACAGCATATAATTTAGTGACCATTCTTAGACTTGTTAGGTAAATATGAGTATGGTTATGTTTAATCCAAGGTTTTAAATTCTGTGGGACAGGGCTGTTCTATTTTTCTTATAGAATGGGATGCACTGCCCTGTTCTGACATTTGTGGTAGGGGATGTCTCAAGATGTGCCAATCGGGATGTTGGGATGGGCCTGCCCCAACACATGGAATAGTACCCCATCCTGGTATCCTGTACAATGTCCTGTCGGGACTTGAATCCTTGGTTTAATCAGTGGCCCTTATCGCTTTCAGTTTCTCCAAATTGTTTAACATTTTCTCAGTTTTCAAATTTTTAAATTTTCTATAAGTATTCTTCTTATACACTTTGAAAATCTGAACAAATCATATTGATCTGTCAGTAAATATTTAGTTTATTCAATCTTTTTTTGATGGGGTTATGGATTTGAACCTCTATGTATCCACACTTAGTTCAAGTAGTTGTGGTAATCTTTCCTGATGTCAATCTTCCACTTGATCCAATATCATCTTATCTTGATATCATACTTTTCTCGACAATATGAGCTAGATCATTCCATTCAAGCATTGAAAGGGAGCTTTAACAATAATTTGTTTCTTAAACTTTGCTGGCATGTCTGTGGATGTATTGCGTAAAATGATACACGGCATTTTTATGATTTATAGCAGCATCTACTTGAAATTTGAACAAGAAGCAACAGAAGATGGAAGCTACCTTCTCTGAACAGTCAGTTCCATATGCTTATACCATCTCAATCATCATTTACTGCTGCTGACACTCAGTGGCCGGAATCTTCTTTGGGTAGCATGCCCGCTTTGGAATCTCCAGGAATCTTGAATTTGCACCCGCTATTGAAGTGCTTTCTTAAAGTGTTTCTAAGATATTCACCTCTCACACCAGCACCTGCACCCTCCCCCAATACTGGCAACTAAGTGTCGACAATAATTTCTCTTTATTATATATGTGCTTATAATTTAGTAAATTGTGGCTTCCGCCTAGCTGCATGCACGTACAACTTGGCATATAGTTTTCGAATTGGTAAATTGTCCTGCATTTTCTAAACCATGCCTTAAACTTTATCTAGCTGGCAATCTACTTGGCCTAATTGATTGTGATTTTTTTGAATTGTTATCTTTCTCCTACGTGCTTTGGTAGGGATTGGTAGAAATGGTGATTCATCATGTAACAATGCTGGACTTGATTATCTTCTAGAATTGTATAATGTGGTTTAGATAACATATACACCCATAGGTTCCCAATTGTTTTGCTCGGTATCCAGCTGATATGAAGAACAATTTTCCTCAGGGAAATAAGAACCTTGATTGATAGAAAATAACAAAAAAAAAAAATCATAGTCATTTTCCTTTGTCATATGAAAGGATTCACAAGAGCGAATCTGTTGCTGATCTTTTCCCCTATGGTTTTCAGCTGCTGGGAGCAGGTTTGGAGGACGATGACTTTGTTGTCAGTCATGGAAACAAGACAAAACCTCAGGAACAAGCGAAAGGTAGAACCAAGACAAGCAGAAGGCTAACTTTGAGGCCAGCTTCCTATCAAAGGACAGAAATGCACCATTCTGCCCCATCAAAGCTAACAAAGAACAGTGAAGCGAGTGGAAAGAAGAAAGGGGTTAGGAAGCAGATCTCAATCTCGTATGCAGAAAGACCAGTTTCATTTATTTCTTGTGGCACTATGCAAGTTGATTCAGTGACAGAGAAAATGGCTGTGGATTCGCATGGAAGTGCCAAATGCGACAAGACTGCTAAAAGTAGGTCTTCGAAATTGGGTGCTTTTGAGGTACATACCACAGGTTTTGGGTCAAAAATGATGGCTAAGATGGGATTTGTTGAAGGTACTGGGCTGGGAAAAGATGGCCAAGGAATGGTTCAACCCTTAGAAGTTATCAAACGACCTAAATCTTTAGGATTGGGTGTTCAATTTACCCCAGATACCAGTGATGTAAGAATAAAACCGGAAAGTTTTGGTGCCTTTGAGAAGCATACTACAGGATTTGGATCTCGAATGATGGCAAAAATGGGTTTTGTACCAGGTACTGGCTTAGGAAAGGATTCCCAGGGGATCATCAACCCGTTGACTGCTGTTAAACTGCCAAAGTCACGGGGATTAGGAGCCAAAGCTTAGATTTTCATATCTAGGCTATTGAAATTTATTTACTGCTGTAACTTATTAATGTAACAGTGTCTTAATTTATGTAAAATTATGTCTGATCCATGTAGTCTTGTTGTCATTGGTCATAGTAATTGCATTATTTAGGTCGCTGGTATGGCTAAAAGTCGTAGGGGTTTCTATAAATTCTCCACAGTGTGGAGGAAACTAACAGTCATTCCATTTATATTTTGATGTGCAATGCGGCAGTTTATTCTTGATTATATGGAGTGCAGCAGATAAGTAATCATGGTTCATGGGACTTTTTTTATTCCCTAGAAGCTCGTGAGAGTGGATGGATGTCTTAACCTGCACCTCCTTCACATTCTTTTTTTCCTCTCAATGTTCTGTTCATCTTTTTCAGCCCTCTGTTAATCATTCTGTTATTGATTGAGGGGAATCTGGCGGTGGTGTTGGTTTCGGTGCTGCTGTCATTTAAATCACCAAGATTTAGTCGCGGCTGCCAGGCTGGCTTTGCCTTTAGTCAAGCGACCAAGCGAGTACTACGTTTCAGCAGGCTTTCTAGTTGTTTTAATTTCTGTGCACTATTTGCTGCAGTGTATGGGGCATTTAGGTGTGATTCGTTGGCATCTGATTCCGTCCGATGCCCAGGTGAGTGCTAACTTTTTTAGTCTTTTCATGTAGTTACGGGCTGTATGTTCTATTCTGCGTTATCTGGATACTCAAGTTGTGGCATTAAAAACCAGTGTTGGATATGTGTCCAGGTTTTTTATGTATATTTATGAAGTTTTATGATTGTCACTTTTAAAGATAGGCAAAGAATTGAACTTTTCCAACAATGAGTTTAGCCTTCATTTCCATGTTAGAATTTTTTTCTGTTTGATTGATTAGCTAAGGATAAATATTGAAATAATTTTGTAAACTATTATTTTTCTTTATTTCTTAAGTAATTGAGAAGTTAAAATGAGAAATACACCCGCGCATATATATATTGAAAGACCTTAATGATATCTTCTTGATATTTATTTTTGATGTTTAAATAAAGAAGATTAAAGGTATAAATATATATAATATAGTTAAAATTATAAGTTATCTTATGTATGTCATTATCTTCTTTTTTGCCTTTTTGCTGAGTCAAACACTTGGATATTATATATATATAATATCCAATTTGCTTCTTGTATTCATGTTCATGCAATATTGATTCTATTTGCTGCAGTTTTCTAAGAGCTGCTAAAGCAAATGTAAGTGAGATCAACTGCATCATGCTGTGGATCGATAGCAGATTTTATTCCTGATGTTTTAGGGGAATTTTGAGATAGTAGATGCCCTTTTGGGTTATTGTTGCAATGTTAGCTGTCAAATGAACTACTTTTTTTTCAACATGGTGGTGAGTGATTCATGGATGATGGTGTTGAGATTTGGCTTAGTCCATGTCAACTTGACCTGCTGCAGTCCATTCAGATCTTCTAGTTTTTTTTTTTCCCTTCTTCCTTTGGGATCTTGTGAATTTGTGAATATAGGTTTCGCCCGACCTATGTTCCCGTTATTCCTGCTGGCTTGTACAAAATTATCCAAACGGATCCTTAATCATTTAAAAGTTGATTCCTTTAGGGATGGGCATGGACATTAATTTACCATGCATATAGGTTTGTAAATGATCCCAGCAGGATGGGCCAGAATTTTGTTAGATCTTGATTTTTTCTTCAATATATCCCTGTTTGAGGAAAAAGAAAGACTTCAGAATATGTGTCCGTTCGTTTGAAAGAACGGATACATGCATTTATTCTTTCGGAAAAAACAGACGCCTGGTATTTGTTCGTTCTATTTATTCAGCCGTCGGTTTTTGTCTTGGGCTACAGATAAGAGAAATACTCCAAGGGAAACTTCGCGCTTGGGATGGAATGCGGCATGTCTCACTATCTATCTAGAACAGCTGACCGTATCAATGGGTTAGGCGCATTGGAATCGTCAGCGCAATGGGATTTTCTTGTGACCAAAACAAACCAAGAGACTTTCCTTCTTCTACCGCCTCTCTAGCACGTTTTTTTATTATTATTATTGTTATTTATTTATTTATTTGCAACGGTTGCTTACGCTATTTTAGTTTGAGTATAGCCAACAGAATCAAAAGATAAAAAATGACAAAATAAAAGAAGGGAGATCCCTGGTGGATCTAGAGGACTCCGTCGGAATGCTGAGCAACAATGGAATCAACCCAATTTGCAGTTCTGTTCGTCTCACAGCATATATGTACCATCTGAAAGGTCCTGCAATCGTCTGCCATCCTTCAGATGTTACGCAGCAGAAGGTTGTCACCTTTTATCGGCTACAACAGTCGGATCCAATCGATCGATTGAATCTTTTCCAACTTTTCATGCTAAAATAAGAAAATGTTTGTGCCTTCCACTCTATCGTCATATGGGAGGCAACATCTTTCACAGGCGGAACGTGCTCGCACTTCCTCTACACTCTCCTGGAATACATTATTCTGTGGTTGGCGGTGGTCTGCTAAAATTTATTTATTTTTTCTAGATGCTTGAGAAGAGGACTTGCATGCTGCAATTTGCAAGTCCGCAATCAAGCTCTTTATTATGTAGAGGTTTGATGACAGTGACTTTGGATCACGAAAAAGCATTGCTACTAGATTTGCTTGCAAGTCTTTGACTTTTATTTGCTTTAGATGTATTTCCTGGACTGAAACTAAATCCTGTCAAAAAGCTTTGGCCTTTGCAACCAGTAACTGGAAACTTCATGATTTACATAAAAGATTACTATTTATTTGATCCAACCATTATAGCTCAATATTTATCCTTGTATCTCTCTATTTTAGTTTTTTATTTAGTGCTCTTCTATATAGCGTTCATATGTATGCAGCTGGACCGTCGGCAAAGATGGAATTGTATTCTTTCACTACCTAAATCCTTCTCTGCTTCAAGTCTCTCTTGCTTCTTCTATGTTCGCATATTTTTTAGTAACAAGGTTACTAGGAGATGGTAAGCCTAAGGGTACTAGGATGTATAGGTAGTTTATTTTTCATAGGAACTATATTTTCAAAGAGGGGAAGTATTCATTCTTAGATGCAATTATCGTACTAGCAATAACTAAACGTATAGAGGATAAACTTTTTGCGCATGGTCTAAACAGACCGCATCCACGGATTTGGATCCAAGCTCTCTCTTTTCAACACCTTAAGGTGGGCCAAGTTAGGCTGTCGACCCTTCCACCCTCTATTAGGTGTCACCTGAAAACTGTTGAAAGAACCCTTACTAAAACTATATAACAAGTCATAAAAATCGTTTCTTTCTACAAGTTCCTTGGCACATAAGAGCTAGAATTCTATTTTTTTATTTCTACTACCCTATTAAATTGAGGAGCCCAAGGAGTTGTGACTTCATGGATTATACTGCGATCCTCACAAAATTGAAGTCTCTTTAGTGGTGCTCCCCACTGCAGTTTAATCCAAGGCTTTTAGTTCTCCTTTCTGATTGATTTTATGACTCTTTTTTATAAGATTTAAATTTATCAAATGTCTCACCCTTAGTTTTGATTACACGCGCATAACAAATCTATTCTTATCATCTACACATGTAATAAGATATCTCTTCCCTCGCCTAGTAAGCACCATTCATATTGCAAATATCGGAATGAATTAATTCTAACAATTCTGAATCTCTTGCTACATTCTTGAAGGTTTTTCCAGTTTGTTTGTAGTATACACAAATTTCATATTCATGTGATTATAAATCAGAAGGAATGGAATGCAAATTCATCATGCATTTCAAAGCATTTAAATTTATATGTCCTAGCTATCATGCCACAAATTGGATTGTTCAACATTCATTATATTATTAACAGTACTGCTATTGCAAGAGGAAACATTATTCGAAACATTTAACTCAAATAAACCATCATAAACAAAATCTTTTCCCACAAGGTTCTCAAAATTTGTTCCTGCAACTTTTGTTGGATTTAAATGTCAACTTAAATCTTAATCTACTCGAACAAGACCCACTGATCAAGTTCTTTTGTGTCTCAGGCAAATGCTGCACTCCATGAAGTAAGAGGAACTTCCTTGAAGGGAGCTTCAGGTCTGCATGTCCACATCCTTCCACCACAACTGCAATATTGTTGTGCATCATCATAGAGTCTCTCTTTCATCCTGGTAAAAGGAAAAGAATGATCAGTTGGAATAGATATAAACACCAGCGTCCGCCACCGATTAGTGGATTGGCATGCTAGATTATCTCAGGACTAATAGAAATATACCCATCTAGTGAGTTGGCCTCATGAATAATCACCTTGGCCTAGGGCTTTTGAGAGCTTGGGGATTTGTTCCTTTTTTTGGTACATTGGCTGCTCATACCAGACGGGTGTGGATACTGCTAACAAAATCAGAAAACAAAATATTGCGTAAAGGCATAGGCACAATCACGTGGTATAGCCAAGAGAAATCTTCAGAGTGATGAGTTACAAAGAAAGCAACCTAATCTACGTTCGCCTTCCGATATACATGCATGGCCTGATAAGAGTCGGCCTCCCTCAGTACCCTGCGAATATCATGGAGCAACGGCTGATTCTCGACTGAGCACCTTCGTCCCCAAATCCACCTAATCACCATGGTCGAATCTTCCTTGAGGAGGGAATTTGCCCTTTAAGTGAGACTTATTGCGAAAATACTAGTTAGCTATGTGGCCATGCTTCCCACATACAAAGCAAGCCCTCTCTATGTCATTCTTCTCAATCCTCCCACGGTGTTTATGAGGATGAGAGGATTTGTAGATTTGTTACTATGAGATTCAATTATGTTGGCCTTGGCATGGGTCTCCAAGGGCATAACCCTAGCCTTTTCTTGTATGTTTAAAGAGGAAATCAGGCCATCCATGGTAATGCTTTCCTTGCGGTGTTATTAGAGAGGTTACACAATCCTTCCAAGGAGGAGGAATTCTAGTCATCACAACTCCTACCTGACACTTACCTTGTAAAATAACGCTGCCATATTTTACTTCCCTACTATCACCAGAAGCTCATGGGTTTGGTGTATTAAAGATCTTCCATCTACCATTTTAAAATCCTGATATTTTTCTATTAATTCCCCTATTATTAACAAAAAGTAGATGTCAAGTAATTGGTCACCAAGCATGCTCAAAATATTTTCTAGGTAGTTTTTCTTTTGTCAAATCTTTTCCTAGCTTTTGACAAGTCTGCGTTCCAGCGTGCTCATCAGATTTGAAGGTCGGATACGTCATTGTGATAAAAAAAAATAAAACGACTAAAATTTGTTGTAGAAAATATAAAATTTTAATCACGTCATCAAAATTCTGACATAATGTTGTCATATCGTCAATTACTATATGTAGAAAAAAAATATTGACTATACTGCATACACTACGTAGCCATGTATCAGCCCATCAATTTTTATTATGGCGCATCAAGATGCGCTATAGGCGTATAGAAATCAATGGCTCTGATTGGCTGCATATGATATTTCTCCCTTATAACACATCCCAACCCTCGCCCAGCGGGAGGCACGACCCTGGAAGATCGCCTCGCAAGACGCGTATCTGATCCAAGAATCACGCCTTTGGAGCAGCTTCGTCTCCCTTTCTTTTTCGCCCTTTCTCTCTTCAGATCTATCCTTCCCCCTTCTCCCGATTCCGCCATGGCTGACCGCCAACCACAATAGGTCTACGATTCTCTAGATCGCCCCTCTTATAATCTATCCCTCATCCGATCTGGTGGCCCTCCGAATCTTCAATGGCTTCTAAGATTTGCGCCATGATCTCGATCTTCTTCTTCCTCCTCCTCCTTCTGCCCTCCGGCCATGGCTTCTACCTCCCCGGCAGCTACCCCCACAAGTACGTCGTCGGCGACCTTCTTTCCGTGAAGGTGAACTCCCTGACCTCGATCGAGACCGAGCTCCCCTACGGCTACTACTCGCTCCCCTTCTGCCGGCCCCAGGAGGGCATCAAGGACGTGGCCGAGAACCTGGGCGAGCTCCTCATGGGCGACCGCATCGAGAACTCCCCCTACCGCTTCAAGATGCGCGCCAACGAGTCCGACGTCTTCCTCTGCCGCTCCGACCCCCTCTCCGCCGACGATTTCAACCTCCTCAAGAAGCGGATCGACGAGATGTACCAGGTCAATCTCATCCTCGACAATCTCCCCGCCATCCGCTACACCAAGCGCGACGACTTCCTCCTCCGCTGGACCGGCTACCCCGTCGGCATCAAGGTCGCCGACGGCTACTACCTCTTCAACCACCTCAAGTTCACCGTTCTGGTCCACAAGTACGAGGAGACTAATGTGGCCTCCGTCATGAGCACCGGCGACGCGGCCGAGATGATCCCCTCCAACTCCGGCAAGTCCGGCGGCCCGCCCGGATACATGGTCGTCGGCTTCGAGGTCGTCCCCTGCAGCTTCCAGCACGATCCCGAGTCGGTCAAGAACTCCAAGATGTACGACAAGTACCCGAAGAAGATCAACTGCGACCCATCCACGGTGGCGATGGCGATCAAGGAGAACCAGCCCGTGGTCTTCAGCTATGAGGTCGATTTCGTGGAGAGCGACATCAAGTGGCCGTCCCGGTGGGACGCCTACCTGAAGATGGAGGGCGCCAAGGTGCACTGGTTCTCGATCCTCAACTCGCTGATGGTCATCGCCTTCCTTGCCGGGATCGTTCTCGTGATCTTGCTCCGGACGGTGCGGCGGGACCTGACCCGGTACGAGGAGCTCGATAAGGAGGCGCAGGCGCAGATGAATGAGGAGCTCTCCGGGTGGAAGCTCGTGGTCAGCGACGTTTTCCGGGCGCCGGACAATCCGACGCTGCTCTGCGTCATGGTCGGGGACGGCCTTCAGATTCTCGGCATGGCGGTGGTGACCATCCTGTTTGCCGCGCTCGGGTTCATGTCTCCGGCTTCTCGAGGAACTCTGATCACCGGAATGCTCTTCTTCTACATGATTCTCGGGATTCTGGCCGGTTATGGTGCTGCGAGGCTCTGGAAGACCTTGCGATGCGGCGATCATGCCGGCTGGGTTTCGGTGTCGTGGCGCGTGGCTTGCTTCTTCCCTGGTATCGCCTTTCTCATCCTGACCGTCCTCAATTTCCTCCTTTGGGGCAGTCGCAGCACCGGGGCCATCCCCTTCAGCTTGTTCGTGATATTGCTCCTGCTCTGGTTCTGCATCTCCGTGCCTCTCACCATGGTGGGCGGATTCCTCGGGGCGAGGGCACCTCACTTGGAGTACCCTGTGAGGACTAATCAAATCCCTCGCGAAATCCCTCCCCAGAGGTACCCATCTTGGCTGCTGGTTCTCGGCGCCGGAACGCTGCCATTCGGTACTCTGTTCATCGAGCTCTTCTTTATAATGTCTAGCTTGTGGATGGGCCGGGTCTACTACGTCTTTGGCTTTCTCTTCGTTGTTCTCATCCTTCTCGTTGTCGTCTGCGCCGAAGTTTCCCTCGTCCTCACTTACATGCACCTCTGTGTGGAGGATTGGAGGTGGTGGTGGAAGGCATTCTTCGCATCCGGGTCGGTCGCCATATACATCTTCTTGTACTCCGTGAACTATCTGGTGTTTGATCTCAAGAGTTTGAGCGGGCCGGTCTCGGCCACTCTCTACCTTGGCTACTCGCTCTTCATGGTCCTTGCCATCATGCTTGCCACCGGCACCGTCGGCTTCATTTCTTCCTTCTGGTTTGTCCACTACCTTTTCTCCTCGGTGAAGCTAGATTGAGATGCCATGGCACGGCACACAGAAGCTTTTCCTGAGTCCGACAAGTATTTGAGATCCCATTATCAGTTGGAGATGATACCTCCTTAATTTGAGCTCTCATGATTCTTCCATGCTCGACCATCTATCTCCCTGTTACTTTTGTCTGCTGGAATCTTTCGGTTCTTTCAAGATGTAGTTGCTTTTGTATGAGTCCAACCTTTTCTATTCTTTTCATATAGTCTGTTAGTCTGGAAATGAAGAACTGTTTCCGATTCTCATTGGATGGATGAATTTGTATGTACAAGTTTGCTTTGCTCTTTGCTATGATGTGTTCTCAGGGAGAACGTTCGAGACTTCGAGTCGAGCCATGAGCAATATATCCAATACAGGGTATGGCATGATTGAAATGTGCGTCTTTTCCTCCATCCAAGATGATTATTCTTATTGATTTTGGTCTTTATTGGTCTCTCATGAAAGCATGTTGATTTCTTGTTTCGAAACAATTGTTCCCATGCATTTTCACTGCTGGAAGGAAGGTTTCGAAGTACTTGCTTACTGTGTCCCCCCCGCAGCGTTTTGTTAGATCTTCTCTCTTCTGGCAAGAATCTTGATATTATTTTTGACTGGGGTAGCACATGCATGTGGGAGGAGACACCTTAGTATCTATCTGTATCCAGTGACCAAACTTTAATTCATCGGAGGGCGGGGCATTGACTTGGAAGTACACTTATGTGTGGCATTCAGCCCGAGTTCTGCCTATCAGAGGCTTGAGGTTTACCTCGGCCAGAGATTTGGGTGGTTTGAGCTCCATCAATCAAGAGGGCTTGAGTCACCTTTTCCAGTCCACCCATGATGAGAAAGGGCCACGCTGTCTGTGAAGTGGTCCAATTTCCTGTGTATTGAGCAATCTGGCAATACTTTTCCTGTGTATTAAAAGCTTTTTTAAAAAAAAGAAACAACCTTTTAGAACTACAATCTCGCAGCTGTTGGTTGTCAAGTCGGACAGGGTAAGAACTAAGAAGTCTGGAGGAAAGTTGTCGGTTCTCATGTTCATGGCTCTTTCCATGATGCTTTTCACCTCCTGACGCTACTCCCTTGCTGGCTTGTAGCAGGTTTTGTGGATTTATGACTGCGGACGCTTGCAATTCGTTTGTAAACCTAAATTAGTTTATGGCAGCGATACGAGTCGTACGTCTCTAAGCTAATCTCTCCGTGTCCATTTTGTTGCATAAGATCCAGGAACCCTGTCTGCTTTTCCGTAGCCATGAGGTGCTCCTTCCACCATGTTTTCCAAAGAGATTGCAAAAATTGATGCTCTGCTGCTAAACCAAATTTCAGGAGGGAACCGGCGAACAACGATTGTTTTGCTCGGCTTGAACATAAGTAATAGGATTCGAGCACTGTGTTTTTCTTGGCATTTTTCTGGCGGTAGATTGCGTGACAAAGGTTTCAACTTGCGCCTGCCTTATTTTTAGTCACAAAGTAGGTCACAGATCCTTCTCAATTGCAAGTTGGCCATATTCTCCTAATTGCTTGTTCATGATTGTGACTTCTGAGCTGTTTCTGGCCATATTTCTTGCCTACTATGTATCTTATTGCAAGTTGAGCAATGCCTCTTAGGGGTACAGGGGTGCAACCCCCAGGCACATGCACATCTAATCTTGATTACTTGCTTTTAATTCTCTATCATATGCGTTTGCAAGAGTTGTTGGTTATCTTAATATTTTTCTGAACCTAATCATCATGTAACTCCATTTGCTCCTCACAAGATATTTCTTGTGGCAATGTGCTTGCTGCCAAATATTCCACTATAGAGAAAGGACGTCAGACCCCATTCTTTAGGTTCAGCAGGCAGCACGCTTTTAACTTTGCTAAGGTGATGATGCATAGTCCTACATTTTTGGCCGTAACGTTGAGATGGCGAAAAATCCATTTTAAGAAGAAAAAGAAATAGACACAAACCAGCATCTTCCATTTGGAGGAGAGAAATTTCATTCCAATCGCATAAAATGCCAAAGTTCATGATGTTGGTCGATGTTCCACAAATCACGGGCCACCTTGCATTTTATTCTAATGGCAACTCCCCTTAAGCATTTTTATTCAACTTTGCTAGCCCGCCACCCTTGTTTGAACTTTATTTGGACCAACTGAAGCTGCCATGACATTCTTTTCCATGCATTTCCACTTAGCCGTGTCAATATTGTCGTCGGCGCGGTAGATGTGGAAAGTTGATATGGATCGCTGTGAACGAGTGCTGTTTCGGTGTATGTAGTTCAGCATGCTTTGGACTGGAAAAAAATGATAGTCTTGAGGCTATTCCAGTTGGTTTTCCGGCATTCTGATAAGTTTTAATATTTTTATTTTTATTTATATGTCTAGATCAAATCTATTCACGAGACATCTTGGTTCTTGTGTCAACTTGTCCAAGTTTTTTCTAATCAGATCTCGAGTTCTCAGTTTTTGAATCATGATATAAATTTCTCCATCATTGTCTCTGATACTTTATCCAAGACTAAATCTATAGTACTCTCAAAAGCTAGTAGTTCTAGCTTTTAGTCCTACTCATGGCATTGGCTGTTAACCTAATTTAAATCAATTTAATCACTAATGCAATGATAATCATGCAAAGTTATGGACTTATGGTAACAATCCAGGATCTTACATAAAATAACTAATCAGAAGGTATATTTTTAAGTTTCTTAGTCCTATATAAGTACCCAAAATCTTCTTAGCGAATAACTGATATGGGACTAAACACACACCCACACATATCCTCACATAACCAAGGACGTTAGGACTTGAGGACCCGTGCGGGCATCTGTTTAGTCCCATATCGGTTATTCGCCGAGAAGATCTTGGATACTTATATGACTAAGAAACCCAAAAATATATCTTCTGGCTAGCCATTTTAGATGAAGTCATGGGTTATTACAAATGGTATCAGAACGGATCCGGCCCATAACCTATGTGAATTAGGGGACACTGCAGCATGGTTTCATTGGGGCTGACCACGGGCTGATCATGATGCTTGTGATTAGATTTGAATGGATTTGAACCCTTAGCCTGATGGAGATGCCATGGCTTAAACAGTCTATGTGAGGATCTGTGCGGGCTGTGTTTAGTCCCATATTGATTATTCGCCGAGGCGTGTGTTTAGTCCCACATAGTTATTCGCTAAGGAGATCCTGGATAATTATACATGATCAAAGAATCCAAATAATTTATTTCAGCTAGCTATTTTGAATGAGGTCTTGAGTTGTTATATCAAATTAAATCATCATTGCAATAGTTGAATCATTGACATATAATTTTATAGAAAAAAAGAATTTACTGGTTTGTTATATTAATCCCAAATACTGGCTCTATATATGATAAAGCACCATACATTAAAATTAGAAACTCCGTGCTATACGTATCGTGTACTTCTTTCCTTTCAACTCTCCTTCGTTCTTCCTTCTTCCTGTGACACACACTCTCTTCCTTGGCCTACTCTCTTCGTGAACCCTAGCTTTCCCAAATACTAGCACAACATTTCTTCATTTGGTTAAGAAGGATAAATTTAAGTTTCTCAAAATCAAAAGAGGAGGTTTACCTTTCTTAATGTTTGCATTTCTGGGTTTTCATCTAACTTTAATTAATCCTTTCTGATATTCTGGTGAACAAAAGAAGGGTCTGAAGATGAGACTAGTCAGGCTAAGATTTGTTTGGACGTCTCACCGTTTTGCTTGGTTTGGGTTTATCTTCAAGTTCTATAATCACAAACTCCTACAATATTTTGCTTTCCTCCTTTTATTTGATTGTTAATTTAAAGACTTTTATATGTCTTGCATTAGCTTAGGCTAGCTGAACTTAAACATATTCATACTATAATATTATAAATATGAATAGATAAAGTTAAAAGGTTTGATAATGACTTGACTACAATAGATCCTTATACGAAACTATTTTAACTTTGTAAACAAAGTTTCCTATGGAGTTTCCAATTTATTTAATTTAGTGCTCTCCCTGTTACTACAAATTTTTCTCATTGCAAAATCATAGGAAAAAAAAAATTGATCATCGAACCATCACAACCTGCTTTAGATAACTCCATTTACTGTACCTATGTTAACATAAGTATGTTATTTAAGTATGGCGAATGATCATCGATCAAATTAGAACTACCACTCGTCTCACTCGCGGGTGGCCAAGAAGTTCTCACTAGAAGTAGCGGTCGGGTGTTAAGTGTGTAGCGTAGGAGGTTGGGTTCAGACGGGGAAAAACAAAAGCCTCTCAATAGCTCGCATAATCTAATTGGATTTTGTAGAACCTCCACTTGCTATTTCTTCTGTTATAGCATAAAATCTCCTCAAACTTCCCTTTGTAAGTCCCATGTCATCCTATCAAACACTTGAGCCAACTGCCCAGAAGCTGCATTCTCCTTTTAAGAGTCTCTACCCTCTCCAATCTGTATTATGAAATGAGAGGCTCTAGTTGACTAGTTCAATATCATCCCACTGCTCATTGATTGATGATAGGTAATTAAGGCCGTGTTTAGGAGAGCTTTTGGAGGGCCACAAAGCATTTTCTGGCTCTCCAAAAGTACTTTTAGATAAAAAATGGTGTTTAGTAAAATTTTCGGAAAACTGTTTCAGCTTTTGCGGAAAATTGAAAATAGCTTTTAGGAAGAAGCTCCAATTTGGAGCTTTCCGAAAATGTTGTTTTCTGCTTTGTCGGAAAGCTGTTTTTTGTATCAAAATATCACTATTTAAATCACACTTTTTTCCTTAAAACCCTCATCCTGCCTCTTCCTCTCTCACCCATCCTCTTCCTCTCCCTCTCTATCTTCTTCTTCCTCTCAACGTCGCCGCCTATGTTCCTTTTTTCTCTTCTTTTTTTTGTTTTGTTTTGGGAGCTCGTGGTTGCTCACGGTGGTAGCCACCATGTAGATCTAACCATGGTTCAGTTCTAACCGAAGAACCGGAACCGAACCGGAAAGAATCAGACCGGAACCAGAACCGTGTCTCACAGTTCTTAACCAAACCGGAACCTTGAGGCGTACGGTTCGGTTAAGGTTCCAGGTTTGATGGAACCGGAACCGGCGGTTCGGTTTCGGTTCGAACCCAAAAAATGACTATTTTACCCCTCCAACAACTAAAAAACAGTTAGTTTGAGGGGCATTTTGGGAAACAACTATTTTACCCCTCCCAACAACTAAAAACCGGCTAGTTTGAGGGGCATTTTGGGAAACAAAAATTATCCCAAATACTATATATACCTCTCCAAATCAATTTTTTCACCACACCACTCAATCTTCCAATCTCTCTCTCTCAATTTTTCACTC
>JAOXJJ010000001.1:12701405-12716957 GCA_025769935.1 Phoenix roebelenii | reverse complement strand
GCTATAGTATATAATATTATATTACTATATTATAATAATATTATATTATATTAGAGTAATATTATACTATATTATATATTTATGTATTAATATATATTATATTCTATTATGCTCTATTATATAATACTATGCAATGTCCTTTATAGTCATTTTGTCATACAAAAAATATTTTCTCAGTTTGTTTACCAAATACATATTAAGATGACAAAATATTTTAGAAATGCAGTTACCAAACAACAAATTTCTTTTTATAAAAGCTCTACTACCAACAGCTTCCTCAAATGGGGCTATAGTTTTTTTTATAATATTTGCATCCTTCATTTATTTAATTGGTACTACTACCTTTAGGTCCCTTTTTATTTATCAGTCTCTACGCACCAGTCTCACATAAAGTCATTAGTTTTTGCCAGTTTCATCTGAACCGTTAATGTTGTGCATTTTTTTTTTTTTGTTATAATAGATGACTCATACATTTTTAGTGCGAATATATCCAAAAAAAATCAAAATATAGTAAGTATTGGAGTGTTCTAGGCAACTATATCTCTTCAATCTATGAGATTTCCGAATGGCCGGTCAAAAACAAGACCACTCAATCTGACAGTCTCTAAATACACCCAATCTACAATCCCATTAGCCTCTCTAATCAAATAGTCGGCCAGCCACCCAATCTGTAAAACAATATTTCTAAATACACCTAATCTGTAATTTCATTAGTCTCTCTAAATATATATCGAAAGGCGATACATTTATTTACTATCAAATATTCGAAAGCAAAGGTGGCGCCTGACTTCATATGAACTTCTACGCTGTGTCGTTTTCACGCACGGGTAGAACTTGAGAGAGAAACCAACGGTCACGGATTATCATATATTTTCTGCTATATATATATATATATATATATATATCGGCGGCGACACTCCACTTCGCTCTCGTATTCCCCCTATATACAAGAAACCTCAGCTGCCGCTTATACATCCTATTTAAGAACGGAGGGAGGGGGAGAGAGATCAGTAGCCTATTTAAGCGAAACCCAAGTAGCCTCCTACGCCTTCCTCATCGACTCGCCCTCCTCTCCTCTCCTCTCCCGCCCCTTTTTCTTTTTCTTCTCTCTCACTCCCCTAGAATCGAATTCAAGACATCTTGGAGGACGAACCCTAAACCTAAGGTCAGTTCCCGGATGTTTCCCTCATACCTTTTAGCGCTTCTTGAGTTTTGTTGATGCCGCTGTAATTTATTTGGGAGGCGCTGAGGGTGGATTGCCCGGCCAAGGAGCCGATGAAGGCGATGGTTTCTGGGGCTCCTGCGGCGGGGAAAGGCACTCAGTGTCAGATGATCGTCGAGGAGGTCTGTTCCCATTATCCTCTTCTGTGCAGTCTTCTGCTCTTTGTGCTGTTTTCTTGTATGAGTCAATGCCAAGAATCATATGATAACTCTTAAAGAAGAATGATGCGAAAATTTCTTTTTCTTTTCTTTCTTTTTTTGTTCTTTCTTTCTTTCGTTCGTTTCTTTTTTTGTTGTCTTGTTCATTAAGAAGATTGGAAAAAGAAGCTATTTTTCTTCAATAAAGAAGAATAAGAAGCTAATTCTGAAGCATAATCCAACATCAAAGATCTGCTGGACATGATAATGAGAGTTTTGATGCTAAACCTTGATTCACTGTGGACGTAAGAGCATAGAAGGTGGTAAGAAAAGGCAACGAAGAAACTAGGATGCATTCTAGGGTTGGAGGGTTGATTACAACCAAAGGTTTTCTTGCACGAGAACATGTCGAGGGTAAGGTGTCTACTACTTTCTGGGTTGTTTTGGAAACGAATGGAGAGGGATCTTACAGTCATCACACTCATAAGACACGTCGTTACCTTCAACTCTTGTATTTGCGGTATATTCCTAGGGTTTCTTTATCACCTACATCGGAAAGGGAGGACTGAGGATACAGGAGCACCAGAGTCACGTTTGTTTCTAGAGATTCCTGTCCAGGGCACTGGATCCTTGTATTTCTTCTTGCAACCACAATCCCTATTCCTTTTTTGTGCGAAGGGTCCATCTCATTCATCCCAATTACATATATTTATATGTAATGATTGCTTTCTGTCGGGCAATGCTCTAAAGGGTGTAATTGCAAGTTCCATCTCGCGAACACCTATTATCCCAACAATTTTGGTCTAGGAGAAATGAAATAAGCTATTTCTTTTTGTGCAAGTAAATGGGATATATGCTGATATAAATTCCAGTTCTGGACAAATGTGAATATTATTCTTTTATGAGTTATGACAGTTTAAAACAATGAGGTTGAGACTAGGAGAAGGATTGGGATAGAAGATGAGAAGTACAGAGAGGAGTGAAAAAAAATCAAGGGAAAAACCTCTTAGAGGAATTTATTTATGCTATATATAAATTCTCATTGACCTATGTAGGTTAATACTTAAACAACCATTAAAATGATGATTCCTAACCACGAAAGAATTACCAACTTATTTGCAGTGGATCCAAACTAACATAATTCAA
Source organism: Phoenix roebelenii (assembly GCA_025769935.1). Lineage (NCBI taxonomy): Eukaryota > Viridiplantae > Streptophyta > Magnoliopsida > Arecales > Arecaceae > Phoenix > Phoenix roebelenii. The sequence continues at coordinate 12,714,452 of JAOXJJ010000001.1, read as the reverse complement.
CTCAAAATAAAACTTCTAATGAACCTAAAGCTCCACTGAATCTAGACCATTCACTCTAGCAGAAGCTAATTGAAGGCTTGCCAACAAGAGAATTACTTGCATTGCGTGGAAGGCTGCACAGAAAGCTGTGGAAATCCCTCCAAAACACAAAAACAATGACTTAAAACCTTTCCTAACCCTATCTAGACATAATGAAGTAGGAATTATAGACAATAATTTCACCATAAAAGCCAGTGCAAAAATTACTAGAAAATATAATATAAAAACCTAAAGATCAGAATTAAAATATAAATTCCGAAATTTGTCTCTGGAGTCCCAGTTGCATCAGTTGCTCTCACTTGACTCATTTACAAGTTTGTTGCTTTTGCGAAGAACTGCTCCATCTATTGAGGGAATGTGCATTGTTTTCTTTGTTGGAGAGGGAATGTGCATTGGAATTTTTTGAGTCAAGCCAAAATCTTTCGATCCATAATTGCTATCTGGTTTGTTTGCAACAAATTTCTACCTTGATCCTGAGCAGTGTAAAGGTTGTCGCAAGCATTGTTTTCTGAACTTATTGACATCTTAAATCGAATAGTCTTTGAATAATCCCATAGTAAAAGAGATGAAGAACTGTTGTTTTACGTTGAGACTTTCATGGTCATGCAGCCATACAACTTATAAGGGGATATTCTTTCACTACACCTTCAGATTCAGCTTTTCCACTACTTTTGTTGAGACAAAAATTCTCTATACTTCTCCATTAGAGAATACTGTCATCAGCTTTTCACTGTAAGCCACTGTCATTTGAAGGCACTTGTCTGCTTTGAGTCCATGTGTGTTGTCCTTTCAACACCCTAATCTCTCTTGCAACTAGATTGTTTACATCTGTTTGCTAATTTGTGAGGTAGCTTTTGTCTTCTTAAAAGCGTCGGAAGGGGTTAGGGATTAGGGCTTAGATTTGTTCTCTAAGTTGGGCTAGGACTTAGTTTTGTTGACTAGATATAGCTTCAAACATGAAGGGATTAAGACGTTGGAAGAAGTTGACAGCAATGGAGGAGCTGGAATCTTGAACACAACATGCTGCTCCAATAACACATATATTTTCTTCATATCCTCCATAACAGACTTGAATTTTGCATTGATTCCCTTGGCGAACTCTCTCAACTTGTTGTCCATTGTCCCTGATTGGGTAGGATCTCATTGCTCGATGACACTCAAATGCAGCCCATTATCATTAGGGTCACAAATAAATTGATACAAACTAAAATAAACTCCAGATTTGGATAGATATGAATATTCACAGCAAGGAAGAAAGGAAGGGAAAAGAGAAGAATAAGGGTCAAAATGGAGGATATAAAACCGAGAGAAAAAGACAGAAATAAATGAGGATAAGAGATTTACAATTACTGAACATCCTAGTAGAGGGAGCTCGAAGTGTGAAACTAATGTTGGCACAGGTGGAGAGTGCCTTCCGCAGTTAGAAACATTTATCAAGCTCCAATTCAGTGTTGGTGTATTGTATGTAGGGATAATAGAGTTTCGTATAAATCCCATGTTTATTTAGGGCAAGAATGTAACCTTTGACTTGTCTCACTTTGTTTTTCTATTAAGTTGTATAACATGTATGGGAGGAGCTGAAATTCATTATCTGAACATTTGAGTCCACGTTCTATAAGCAGTAGGTCGCATTAGATATTCTCTTGGATAATATATCTGAAGTATATGCCAAACTGCAATAGAAATGCACTTAGATGACTGTACCAATGCCACCATCCCATGATCCATTCATGATTATGAGGCTTCATGTTGTATAGGTTCTGGCCTTTGAGTACATAATTTGGTTGACATGATTTATGATTTGTACTTTCAGTATGGATTGGTGCACATATCAACAGGAGATCTAATATCTGACGTATGATGAGAACAGAAATTGGAAAGAAAGCGAATGAACTTGTGGACAATGGCATGCTTTTTCCACATGAAATCATCACAGATCTATGTTATATTTCAATTTTTCTGCATCTTTCTTTTCTGTTCCAATGCTATTCTAATTGGTAGTTTCTTTCATACAGATGGTAATATCATGGTAATCAGAATATGATGTAAGAGAGAAAGGATGGCTTCTTGATGTGTACCCCAGGAGTTCTTCACATTCACAAAGTCTTGAATGGATCAAAATAAGACCAGGCATATACATTGTGCTAGATGTATGCCATTTATATTCTTTTATTCACTATTCTTCTTCATTTTTGAATTAAACTGTTATTTATGAGTTCTATGTCTGAAGCATGTTGATGCTAGATGACTGTGTTTGCATGTGTCTCAAAGCTTGCGTATTCTGCTTCAGTACTGATTTGTCCTTCAGGTGTATACTCATCTGCTTTATGTCTTAATATGGATCTTTATCATTTTAAGGTTGTTCAAGTCTGTGATGGTCATATATAAGATATAGTTGATTAAAAAAAAAAACAAAATACTGCTTCCATCTTCGATTCATTTTTGATTTCTATTGGATATCACTAGTGGACCAATTAAAAGCTTGTTTCTTCTGCTTCAGTATTGGTTGTCCTTCAGGTGTATACTTGTTTGCTCTATGTTTTTAATATAGATTCTTATGATTTTAAGGTTGTTCAGGTCTGAAGGTCACGTATAGGATATAATTGATTGGAAAAAATAAAATACTCCTTCCATCTTCAGTTCATTTTCGATTTCTATTGGATATCGCTAGAGGACCAACTAATAATTCCGGTACATTGACACACCATACTTAGTACATCTCCCCTTTTGTTTTGCTTCTAGCAGTTGGCCTATATTCTGATTGGGCTGCAATTATAAAATGATAGATGGGACCTATCACTGGTGATCAGCTATTTAAGTTTATATTCAGCCTAAATAACTTTGGTAAATGGTTGTTGCTTCTTAGAAATATTCTTAGGCACCACCTAGCTGGCTAGATAACGGACTATGCAGTTTCCATCTACCCTCCCACTTTGAATCTTTTCCTCTCTTCCTTTCTCTCAGCTTATACAAGTAAGAATTCCATCCACATGATTCTTCTCAAGACCCCTTGTGTATCATGTTAGTTCTATGTTCTTCATGTAACTGCAATATAAGTTCCACAAATGGAGTTCTGCAAAGATAGCCATAATGAGACGCACCAAGAAAAAAAATATAAGAGATTGTTTTCTTTGTCATCAAGTTTCGCACATGTATAACTTGATTCTTCTAGTCTCTGTTTTCATGCCTGTATACATAAAATCTCAACATAAAGGTCCATATCTAGATGGTGATGCATTTGTTACCCTCTTCTTCTTCTACTCCTCCTCGTCCTCTCTCTCTCTCTCTCTGTGGCTGGGCGATATGACATCTGAAAGCAATTTTAGTCCTATTTGGCTGGATACTAAGAAGGCCCAAACCCATCAACTCAGCCATGTATCTCAAACAACTGGTGTGATTCAGCCCAAGAGGCCACTTAGCCCTGATACATTGATATGCAATAACTGATTTCTGAAATGGAAGAACACTACTTGCCTACTACCACAGGTCCTAATGAAAGAACTTCCTAAATTGACCAGCATGTATCAGGTTAGTTTTCTGTTTCTTTGAGTATCAGTATTATTTTATAGAGTGGTTTTGACTCAATTTGCTACTGTTGTTATCCCTTCCAAATGTGAGAAATACTTTCTGTTGTTTTGCTTATATGACATGAACATATGAGCTAATTTAGTTGCTTAATTGAAAGTCATGATGAGGAGCACCTGATGGAAGTTGAGTGGTTGTTTGTCATGCTTGCAAAGGTAAAAGTATCTATTCAAATTATCGAGAGAGCTAATAGACATTGCAACAAATACATGGTAAATATTTTGAACATTATGGAGGTGCAGATCATATGCCACGCGATATGATCTAAGCAGATGTAAAATATGTGATGAATAGTTGGAGGAACCAAGCCAACCGTTTAAGGTTGAAAGATAATTTGAGATAATATAGTTCTTATTATTTTTGGTTGTAGTTGACATTCAGATTCCTCAGTAGCAACCATAGAAATACTTACACATACATTGGAAGAACTAGTTATGTTAAAACTTGTTATTGTAGTCTATCCTCTTGCTTGATTAACATTGTCACAAGGTCGGTGGAACTGTTCCAAACTGGGCAGTTCCGGCCGATCTGAGCTATATCAGTGGCTCACCAATATGGTTTCGGCAATGAAAATGAGATCCGTTGTCGGAGCTGGAGAAGGAGAACGAAAAAGAGAGTGCGTGGGGGAGGGAGGGAGGGGGAGAGGTCGGAACGCTGGCGGAGGCCACGGCAGGCGAGGCCATGGCCGGTTTTTCTTGTTCGAACGAAACAAGGGTCCGGTTGTGGCCTTAATAACTTTTGCGATTTTTAAGTGAAGTCAGCAAGCGATTTGCCGACTTTACTTAAAAATTCCAAATTTTTTAAGATCACGGCCACTTCCCTTGTTTCGAACTGCGGTCTTGCTTCCCGCAGATTCCACCGGCCTCCGTCGGCCCTCCGCCGGCGTCCGGCACCCTCCTCTGGCCTCCCTCCCTTTCTCCCCCTTCTCTATCTCTCTTTTCTTCTCTTCCACCTCTATCTCTCTTTTCTTCTCTCCCATGGTACCGTCCCTCTCTCGGTATAGATCCGGCACGGCCCGTACTGAGTCGTGCTGCCGGAAAACTAGTATGGTGCTCAGTACCGGTTCCTCTGACCTTGCATTGTCGTATATTGATTTGCACATGCTGTTCTCTCTGATGTTTTATCTTTATTTGTGTATCAAAGAATTCTAATCTCTAACTAATAATAAATGAAGATTGGCATTTTATTTCTTTTAGCGTACATGCCCTTGATTTTCTTTTTCCCTATATAAAAGTGTAAACGTACATTTAATTTTTACACGTTGACAGCAAAACATTTAGATTTGCTCATGCTACCGTGATCCAACCTGTTATTTTGGTCCATGAACTCAATCAATTTGACCATTCACAAATCTTATCTGTTCTTATTCAGGTTCCTGATAAAATTCAAACCAAGAGATGTGTTGGAAGGAGGCTGGATTCAGTGACTGGCAAAATGTACCATCTTAAAACTTTCCTCCAGAAACAGAGGAAGTTTCTACATATCTTATATATCCTAGAAGCCCCCTCGTCCTTGAACCCCAAATGCCCAACAGGATACTCAACCAACACTTTGTCATCAGATAAAGCTTTTACAGCTGCGTCATGACAGCAGGAACCCCACTTTGCTGTTTGAATCCCTGTCATCACAGCCGCAGCTCGACAGTAAATCGAATCAAGGTTAGGGACCTTATGGTTCAAATACCAAGAAAACGAATCACAATCAGCATTATCAGCCCAGGTAGACGACACAAGGAAAGGATAAATAACAAAACAGTGGGGTAAAGTATTGAGATGTCCAAACAAGGTTCTCATGCTTAAATGGCCAAAGGCTGGAGGTCATTAAAGGAGATAATATACTCATGAAAAGGTAATTCTTTTCTGTTATTTCTCATGCTCTCTCTCTGTTACTTCATTCGTTAATGTCTCTATAGCAAAGACAAAAAATATTTTGTGTGCTGCTATAGATTTGTTGATGTAGCTGCCACGATTTGTCAACAAGGAAAACAACCAAAATGGAAAAGCGGTAAAATGTTCAGCCCAACCCAGAGTTCAAAATTGTAGATGTGCTTCATCAAGATAACAACCATAATTTTATGTGGTAGAATTATAGTTGTTATGGTTCTTCCATGTCTTAACTACCTGTAACAGCAACAGCATTACCATGACAACTGATTGCCTGTCAGAATAAGTTGTATTTTATGAGACATCGTGGCTGCTCGCACCAATCATGTTTTCATGGAAGGGTTGATATTTTGACATAAGATCACTCATGTTGGAACTCTACTCAATTTCAACTCTTCTATCATAATGTCTTATTTTATACGATGATAGTAAGTACTACATGCTGCATCCTTGCTGGTCATAGGCCAGCATAATACAAAACTATGTTGTGTCATGCCATGCTATGCTGCTCATGTGCTTGCCCTCATTTCCAGGGCTCAACTAAGAAAAATGAGTCTGCCATTCTGTGTTAATCTATGCTGGCCTGTCCAGCTGGTACAGACTAATACAGATAGGCAGCATGGCACTATGCAGCTAGTACAGATGATATAGATAGACTGGTAAGCATGATATCATGGCATATACACCCTGTACCTTGCCTATATATTACAAGGAAGGTGTGCATGTTATGGCATTGACTCGCATGACACTGCACCTAATTCACGGCGACACCGGTACCAGTATGGTGCGGTATGCTCAGTACTGGTATGGTATGCTACACTCCATACCATAACGAATGGTGTTCCTTGATTTAGACTTTTTCCTTTTGGATCTAGAATGCCATGTCTGACTATTGTTTCTTACTTATGGCTAGGTCAAATCTAGTCTTAGAAACATATAAATGAAATGCTGAAGCTGTCTTGCCAATATATTTGGACTTGTTAAGCAAGGTGATTGCATACTCTGCATCACGTTTAATTTCACAAGAATTTGAAGAAATGATTCTTATTTTTTTTTAATTGCTTTCAAGGAAATAGTTTGATGGAAAATGCCCAAAAGAAATTGTATTTAAAGGCATAGGCTCCCTATTGCAGCGGGTCTGTGCTGCTGTAAATAACGAGAACTTGGACAAATTTAAAGGTCAGTATTTAACAACTTTTTCATGATATATTACCATTTACTGGATTGGTAGTTTGGTAGTAAAAGCACACTAACATTTCACACATTCATTACTGCCATGCAAGTATAAACTTTTCATGTTTCATTCTTCTCCATCCTTCATTCATTACGAGGAGAACCGGATATTTATTTGAGAGGAAGCTTCAAACAAGATGTGCACCGAATTGTTCCTTATGTATACTAGTTACCATTTTGAATGTAATCAGTAAAAATTGCGAATGTATCAGCCTAGTTGCATTATATCTTGTGTAGTTATAAATACATTCCCGAGGATAATCGGCAAGGGATTCCTACTCGTTTGAAGAATATCCTGTACTCAAAGGAGATAAGGGGAATATTTCTATTATGATGTGCTGCAATCTACACAAAAGAACATAGAAGATAAAAAAGCTGATTAAAGGTCAAAAACTTGAAGATATTTTCATTTTTAATTTTAAGTTGTTAATAACCCATTATCATATTTTAAGTATTTTTCTTATGTAAATTTATGAAATATCTTAAAATCCTGACATTATATTCATCTTTACTCGTAAGTTTTTTATCTTCTTGCATTGCTTTTTCAATCTATATTTGGTCTTCTTTCGTGAATTAGGATTTTCTATCTGGAAACTAAATTGAGATCATAGGTCTTACTGATTTACGAGATTCAAAGATGGAGATCAGCATTCCTGAACTTAAGCCAAAAATGGTAAATAGACCTGTCCACGGGCCGGGCCGGGCGGGCTGAGGTTCCCTTTACCTTTACCTCATACTCTTCTATATCAAAGCAATTCACTGATTACAAGACAGCAAGCAAAAAAACTATTGCCATGACACTTCTTACATCTGATCAAACCATTCATATAACTTGATGCTTGTAATCTACATTTTTCTCATGGTTCTCTGCTCATCTCGTGGCTAAAGGACTACAGGTTTAAGGTGAACATAGATAGCTAGTACTTTTTATAGTAAGAGAGGAAATAAAGTAATGGTGGATTGGCAATAATATTGGCATCCTAGGAATGGGAAGAAGCTTAGCCCTTGATGGGAGAGGGAGAACGGATGAGGGATTGTTAAAGGGAAGAGGTGAAGGTGGGAGGGCCATTTGTGGCTGAGTACTTTCCACGGGAAGTTGCAGAGTTCCATCCATGAGTATTTGTGGTGGAGGCAGCAGAGAGCGGGGTGTATTAAACTGGCATTTCAGGTGGCGATGGAAGCACTGGTGTAAGGACGAAAGGAGGATTGTTATCTATTGGCGCTTAAGGTGGCGATGGAGAAGTTGAATCATCTGTGTCGCTGGGGATAGAAACAGTGTTGGAAGGCTGTCAAAGGGAATGGCTGGTGGGAGAGGCAGCATTTGGCTGGTCTGTGTCTGCTGGAGGAGGGGTGGGGTCGATGACTGGTAAAGGAGAAGCTGGTGGTGGAAGTGTGAAGGGAGGAAAGAAAGGAATTCCGGGAGGTGGAGGTGGTGAAGCTTCAACAGATAGTGCTGGAGATGGCATGGTAGGTACGAGCAGCGGCTGGGAGAAGTCTGTTGGTGGTGTAGGAAATATAGAGAAGTCTGTTGGTGGCGGAGGAAATGGGAGTGATGACGAAGGAACAGGAGGTGGGGCAGGAAATATGGGAAGGAAAGGCGCCAGTGTAATTGTGGTTGGAGGTGGGGGTGAAGGTACAAGAAGAGGCGGGGGTGGGGGTGATGCTACAAGTAGTGGTGGAATTGGTGTAAATACCGGTGGCGGTGGCGAAGGAACTAGAGGTGGTGATGGTAGAAAGATGGATGGGGTTGGTGAAGGTGGTGGTAATCGGAAGATTGGTGGTGGCAATGGTGGGGCCAGTGGTGCCGGTATGGGAGGTGGAGGACACGGAACTGGAGGTGGTCGTGGTGGTGGTGGTGGAAAGACTGGTGGAGGTGATGGTGGTAGCAGTGGCGGCTGCTGCAATGGTATGGAAGGTGGAGGTGGAGGACATGGAACAGTGATGCAGGTGGAGGGGTGGCTTAGAGGAGGGGTTGGGATGAGCTGTGGGGGAAGAGGTGGTGACATGGAGGTTGCAGGATATGGGACAAGCGTATGAGGTGGCGGCGACAGTGGGATGAAGGGAGGAGTGGGCATGAAAGGGGGGTTATCAGGGAAAGGGATGGAAGGGAAGGGCCATTGCCCGCAAGTTTTGTAGTGATACCGGAATAGGGGATCGCATTCAGGATTGCAGGCGTGTGATCTTCTCCTGCCGCAGCTGCTGCTGCTTCTGCTGCATCTACATCTCAGCTCTTCTTTCGCTACTGTTGTCTGAGGCTTATGGTGATGTGGGCGTGGAGATGCTCTAGCTTGAGCCTGGATTATATTGGATGTTGTGAAGAAGAGGGTGAGGAGGAGGAGGAGCGGGAGTTTGGAGAGGGAATTACTCATGTTAAAGATGTTGGCCGTTTACCTCTGCTATTGCTGGAACCGGAGAACATGATGACGAGTTTGTATAGGGGAGCATTATGACAAACAGGAGGGAGAGAATGGGTTGTGTCTCGAATGTTTGATGTTTGTTGCCTGTCAACTACCCATAATCTGCTCCTCGTGACTATGAGCAATGACAGGTGCATTGAGTTGTGATTGCGTGGTCTAGGGGGAACGGTTTTGAATGCAGTAGCATAGCATACCATGCACGAAATGAAATCGAGACCAACGAAAAGAATTTGGCCAAAAAAAAAAAAAAGAAAGGGAGAGGGAGAAAGAAACATTGCCTTTATGTGCGATGTTATTAAGGTGGGGATTGCGAGATCTTGCTTGGTGTGCCGGAGGGTTGGCTACGGGCTGGATGCTATACAGGTGGCATGGGTCATATACAACCTAGGTAGCATGGTCCGGTGAAGCGGCCCTCATGCAAATATTGCCAATTGGATATCAAATTGGTTTTGATTATTGGCATGTATCTGTCAAAATTTAGAAAATGAATTAATAATTGTCAACTTATAATTAAGGGGATATGTGTCATTTTTCGGGGGCCATCTAAGTTCAAAATAAATGCCATTTTTTTGAATAAATGCTAAGTTCAAAATTAGGTAGCATCCTGATAACATTACCTGGTCTGGTTGCTATTTAAGGAGGGTCAGCACGTCTCGAGGCTTGGAGTTCGGATATCCCAATGCAAGTTTCGAGGCATCCAGGATGTACGCATGAAAAGTTTATGAGACCCATAATTGCTGATTTCACAATTTTATAATAAATGAAGTCTCGTTTAACAATAAATCTTATGAGTTACATTAATCCCTTATCGCTACATTGGCAAAGGCAAGGGAATTGTTTGCATGTACTACTTTTGTTTCTTTCCACGGCATTGATGAGCCAAACCGGAACATAAATTGTCCATGATCGGCTTGTATGAGCACAGAACAGCTTTTTATTGAGCCAATAGCTTTAACTTTTAAATGGATAAAGCAGGGGCGTACTCTTGGCCGAGGTCACTTGGTAATATTTCTCCTGTTTATGGGTCATCTGCATTAAAAAAATAAAAATGTACTGTAATTTTTTTTAAAAAAAAATCAGGCTATAGTTGCAAGTTTGTTTGCTTCATTTTAATCCCGGCCTTCGCTTGGGGTTTTCTTGGCGCGATCACATCTATTGGCACGACTTTTATTCCAAGGCAGCAAAATTACTTTAGCAAGGCTTGCACGGTTGTTGATCACTTGATCTCATATATTTTATATTCTCAAAGTTAGTTTCACTCAATTGGATTATAGTACAGCTAAGATCCAACCATTACGGACCAAATCAGCGGACCAGCAACAGCATGCCATTTGGCCTCTACTAAACATATAATAGAGATGGTTAAAGCTCATTAGCGAAAGGTTGTTATAGCTCAGCCCCATAAAAGAACGTCGCATGCGGTTATTGTTTGTGGTTTACGTACATGCAAGTAGTTCCTATGCGCCGAGCAGTTAAGACACATAGGGCTCGTTTGGTTCGCGGGAAGCATTTTTCCTTGTAGAAATATAATTTCTGGAAAACAAATTCATAGAAAGAGGATGCCAGGAAAGAACTTTTGGCATGTTTGGTTAATCATGGGAAAGCGACAAATATTTAAAGTGCTTATGTTTGGTTGGCCATCCACTTTCCTAGGAAATTTATGTATAATTTCTATTATGCCCTTAATAAAAATTAGGTTTTTAATACCTCTTTAATGCTTCTTTAATGCTAAATGATCTTTTTGGGAAAAAATAAAAATAAAGTGATTCCTACCTCATGGGAAAGTAACTTTCCTATGTTTCTCATGGGAAAGACTTTCCTATAAAATGTGGGAATTATATTTCATGGGAATACAACTTTTTCACCTCTCTTCTTTGAAACTCCAACCAAATAAGAGACATCTCATTACTTTTTCGTTGACCACATTTTCTTTATTTCTTTTCCCGCAAACCAAACGAGGCCATATATGCCTTTTTCGGAAATCGACACCAACCTCCACTCTATATAAACCAGACTTGGGGGATCTTTAGGTACGCTCATACTCATACTCTCTTCCACTGTGTATTGCTTGAATCCAAGCACTCTTGATCAGACATGTCTCTTAAAGGCCATCGAAAAGGGGGACAACTCAAAAATGATTAGGATCCCTTATCTACGAGCCTATAAGGCTAGAGAGCAAACTTGGTAAAGGAACCGGTTTCTTCCGCGAAGACAACCCAGAAGCAAATATGACCTTCATTCTACTAACTAAAGAGTCGATGAAAAGATCTAGCATAAAGCAAATATGACCTTCATTCCACTAACCAAAGAGTCAATGAAAAGATCTAGCATAAAGCAAGGCTCGAATAGGAGGACATGTGCAAGACCCAATTAATCAAAGGCTGGACAAGCCAACAACCCAACCTCTTCAAGTTTGGAGCCCCGATGTGAACTTTGAAGAACCTATAGATGGGGGGCAAGAAGGTTCAACCGACCAAAGATACTTAAAGTTCCTTCAGCAACTATAGCTTGTAACCTCGGCCTAGCTATGCTGAGATAGGGGGAAGACTCGTAGCAAAGTCTTTATATTGGCTCTATGGCCACACTATAGCATACTCAGATGATCTAAAGGACCTAGCGAAATAAGTCTACTCAACTAAGTATGTCGTCCGACCTACGACCCCAAACACTTGGCAAAAAAACCAAGAAACATTACAAAGCACACGAGGTATGAACAAAATGTTTCATTCCGATACTTCAAAATGATCTTATAAAAAAATTTGTTACAAGAAAAGAAAGCTTGCCATACTAAGGCCCAATCCGTAAGAATATATAAAATATATAAATAAATTTACTTCATCCTATTAGTTTAAGCTTTTGAAATAAGTGGTAATTTTAACATGATATTAGACTAGAGGTTCTGAGTTCGAACTCTGTCTCTACACTCTTTAACCTCATTATTAAAAAAATTTACATATTGAGCTCACCCATTAAAGAAAAGTCCGGCCAACATGTAAGTATTTTCAGCTAACTGCTCCTCAGCTGTTGTTGTTGACCGCCCAATAATCTCAGCATACTTGCTAGGGCTAATACTGCCATGGTCGACCTCCGGATAAAGCTTGCCGACCAACTCCTTGCACTTGTTGTATCCTTGTGCAAAGGGGATGGCGCTGTCCATGAGCTCCAAATAGAAGTCATCCAAAGCTCTGAAGTCTTCAACCTCTTGACGACCCTTCTCTTCAACTTGGGCGGCCTTCCCTTCAGTCTCCACAAGCTACACCTTGAGCTAAGCAGTTTGTGATGGAAAAATTAATGCACTGGGCCCACTGGAATTTACGTCCATTTGGAAACTGCGAGGCGCTAAAGGAAGAATTAAATACGCCGCGTGCGCGTTTGAAAATTAAAACGTCCGTTGGGCGTTTTTGGTATTGAGCCGGAGCCCGCGTCCGCTTAAATACTGCACGAAGGATGCGGACGCACCCGCATGTCCACAAAATGACCCTAATGCCTCTGCTCAAACATCCCTATATAAATTCCCTATTTCATCCTATTCAACATAAAAAATTTGATAAAAATAGTAGAAAAATTCTAAAAAAATTCTTCCTTTTGGCCACTTCCGATTTTTGTTTTTATATTTTTTATTCAATTTATTTTATTCTTTTCATTACGTTCTTTGCTGGATCTACAAGTCCGATCGGATTCGCTTTGACTTCTTCCAAGACGTGCCGAAGAAGAAGTTGTAGGATCGTCGTATCTCCGAGAAGGATTGCCGGATGACCCGTACGTGGGGGCAAATACTTCTTTGGGACAGCGTCTACGCGCTTCGACATGATTCTACTTTCTTCTATCTTTATTTTTAATTTAATATTAGTAGATTGGTAGGATTTGAAATTCTATGATACAAACTTATT
>JAOXJJ010000001.1:12675594-12701305 GCA_025769935.1 Phoenix roebelenii | reverse complement strand
AACCGGAGTGTGACTAAGAGGAGCACTATTTCTTGTTTTCCTCATCCCTATGGCGCTAGTGCTCATAAAAGCAAGCGATAGGATGAGTTCATTTGTATAACTCTTAATGAGTCCGAGACCCAAGAGGCATGAGCTTCCTTGCTAGCTTCTTTATTAGGACTCACCTATATGTGCAATCGTGAGGCCGCGATTATGGAAAATGGGCGATTTCCTAAAAGGCACATTATAGATACATGCGTATGGCCATAATAGCGCAACCCGCTTAGAACCTAGATCGAGCTATATTATGTGTGTTGTTGATTTAATCTGAGCCATGGACCGAGGTTCAAGGTTAAGACCACCTTGGCTCCAGAGATGTAATCAATTGTCACTAAGTGAAGGTTCAAACCGAAATGTACCTACACCTTTGAACCGAAATGTACCTATTACATAATATAAGATATTCAACATTTTGTTTTGATTTTAAAATTATTTAAAAATTAATTTTTGTGGGGGATTGATGGAAAAATTAATGCACTGGGGCCCACTGGAATTTACGTCCATGTGTGCGTTTGGATTTGGAAACGGCCGGGCGCTAAAGGAAGATTTAAATGCGCACGCGGCCGAATCTCGGGCCGCGTGCGCGTTTGAAAATTAAAACGTCCGTTGGGCGTTTTTGGTGTTGAGCCGGAGCCCGCGTCCGCTTAAATATTGCGTGAAGAATGCGGACGCGTCAGCAGAATGCGCCCGCATGTCCGCAAAATGACCCTAATGCCCCTGCTCAAACATCCCTATATAAACCCCCTATTTCATCCTATTCAACATGAAAAATTTGAGAAAAATAGTAGAAAAATTCTGAAAAAATTCTTCTTCCTCTTAGCCACTTCCGATTTTTGTTTTGATATTTTTTATTCAATTTATTTTATTCTTTTCATTATGTTTTTTGCTGGATCTGCAAGTCCGATCGGATTCGCTTTGACTTCTTTCGAGACGTGTCGAAGAAGAAGTTGTAGGGTCGTCGTATCTCCGAGAAGGATTACCGGGTGACCCGTACGTGGGAGCAAATACTTCTTTGGGACAGCGTCTACGCGCTTCGACCTGCTTTCAATCAGGCTACTTTCTTCTATCTTTATTTTTAATTTAATATTAGTAGATTGGTAGGATTTGAAATTCTATGATACAAACTTATTAAATGCATAGATTTATTTTGTGCTAGAATAGATTTATTTTGTATTAAAATATAATTATTTGAATGCCGAATAATATATATGTATATTATTTTCTTTAAAATTTTTTATTAATTGAATGTATAGATTTGCTTGTTTATTTAGATATTATATTGCCAACAGTTTGTTTCTTAGCTTCCTTCTTCAATTCCTTCAACCTCTTCTTTGCTTCCAAGGTGAGGAGTTCGGCAGCTCCAGCATGAAGTTCAGCAGCCTTTGTCAGGTCCTTGGTTTCGACCCCCTTCTTTAGCGTTGAGCTGCCTTTGTCGGGTCCTTGGTTTCGACCCCCTTCTTTTTAGTGTCCCGAAACTCATGCTCAAATAGCTCCGCCCAATGCTCGAAAGCAGTCATATTGTCGTGCATGATATAAAAGGTATAGGCATGCTACAACTAAACAAATGGTTGGATTTGGAGGATGCAAATCCACTCTCGAGTGGCCCTATACATATAAAAGATGGTTTAGCCGCTTGGGGCTACCTACCGATCAGAAAGATGTTAGCTGAGCGAGGTGTTTAGATCTTCTCGTTTTGTGAGACTTGCCCGGATATGGAGGAGACCAGGAGGATGTTAGCTGGGCAGAAGGTTCCTGATTTGACTGTCATTGAGGTAGAGCTTCGGGCAGCATGGAAGGGTATCCCCTATGCAAAAAGGGTACTTGATGCAAACAAGATATATCTCGAGAGAGATTCTTTCACGGTGATCGATTGGATATGGGGAGGTGATCGATATAGAGATGGTCATTCACTGATTTGTGAGACTCGCAGACTGGTCAGGAGGTTGGCCTCTTTTCAGGCAGCACATGTGCATCGGAAAGCGAACAAAGTTGCAGACTGGGTCACCTCCTATGTTGCTCAGCATTCCGGAGAGTTTCTTTGGACTACTACCATTAAGATTCCTTTTCTCTTATATCATTTTTATTATTTCTGGCTTTGCGGGCTGTACCTATGTAAAAGCTGTATGGATGCCATTTTGTACCAAAAAAATAATAAAAAAAAAAATTAGTACAAGCATATGAATAAGAAAAATGTTTGAAGCACAAGAAGTGCTCACTTGCAAGCATCGACAATGAGGTCCCCCACGATCTGCTTCCTCAAGAGCTTCTTGTCGATGGGCAGCATGACGATCTCCTTCGCGACACAAGGATCTTAATCGTGTCCCTGAGTCATTGACCTTCACCTACCATCTTGGGGTGGAGGTCTCCACCTCGGCTGTGGCAACTAGAACAAGGGCAAGCACGACCTCGGATCCAGCAGTTGGTGTGGCCTCAGGAGTAGTTTCTGAAGCAGGTGGTCAAGAGGAGATGGGGGATATTTCCTCCACCTCAGGTTGCTCCTCTACCCGAGGAGCAGTCTCCAAGCTCGACCCCTTTGAAGGGACCGAAGTGGCTTGAGGCTCGGCCTCAGAAGTGGACAGGGTCGGCTTCTTCTTCTTCTTCTTCTTCTTCGACAGACTGGCCCCAGCATCACTCGTCGGTTTCCTCTTACTTCGGAAGGACTTTCTTAGAGCTTCCCAATCGAATCTCATCTCTGCAAAGACAAAAGAAAACAAAGTTAGATAGCCGAGCAAAAATGGTTAACGCGTAAAAGAAGAAAATAAGAAGTTTACCCCTCGGCAGTAACCGAACTAAGCTAGCATTGACCAGAGTCAGCGCAGCCAAAAGCTTGTGAAGAGGTGGAGCTCCAATCCAAAGCAGAACATTCGCAGCCTGCTGCTTGGCCTCAAACAAGAGGGAATCTATTCATCACGGCTTTCTTCGGCACTCCCCAAAGCGTGCAGAAGTGTGCATGGTTGCTCGGAGGTTACAAATAAGAAAGGACTCTTCTAAATGTGAATCAAGGAAGGGCCACTCTGCAAAAAGATTAACCCTTATTGAGGATAGGTATTAGAAACCTTGGCTCAAAGTGTTGCGGGGTTTCGCCCCGACAACAGCACAACCCCCACCGCCTGGACAAAGAAAGCGATTGTATCCCTCTTGAGGTATTGTCCGCTTTGGGGGTTCGTAGATCATAGCCTGCGGGGGTCCGCGTAGGTACTTCCCCTTTTTTGACAGGAGCCACTAGCCCCTCCTCACGGTTTTGTCCCAAAAGGGCCCTCGAGAAGAAAAGTTTTGGCCTCCTCATTATATGGCACAGACTTTTCCACTATCCGACGATGTGAGATTAAATTCGAGAACCACACCCACAACACTGAGAATGCTCCTTCAACTGAAAGAATGCTCGGAAGAGCTCCATGGAGCGAGAGGAGAGAAAGGAGCATAATTATCATCTGCTAGCCATTGGGGACTATTTGGGTCGAGACTAATCTATAAACGTATGAGTAGCTTGGTTGGAGCTTGCTCGGCCAGAAGGGCCAGGCAACTTTAATGAAAAAGAAGGTGAGAAAAAAATTCAACCCTAATCCTTTTGAGGTCGTCCTCATCTAAGATGCTCTTCTTAGCATCTGGAGCAAAAACTACCTCAAGATGGTGGCCCTCCAAGCCGTTGGAAGCTCTTTTAGGAGATGACCAAGCAAAAGCATTCTATCCGACGACCAGTTCTTGGTCGACAAACTTATGATCCCCGACTCAGCTAAAAAAATAAAAACTAAGGAAAACTAAAGAAATCAAGAAGGAAAAAGCCCAAAAGAAACAAAAGAAGAAGGCAAGAAATAGCAAAAGGCCGATCAAAAAAGAAGAAAAAAAAGAGAGGGAGAATCAAAAATTGCTTAAAAAGCCTAGGAAAGGACAAAGGATGACCTTAAAGCACCAGGCACTTGCGATGGGATGATGGGGGAGCAACTCAAGAGCTAAAATATGTAGGGCTCGTCCGGTTTGCGAAAAATATTTTTTTCTAAAAATATAATTCTTGAGATGGTACCTTTGGCATGTTTGGTTTAACATGAAAAAATGACAGATTTTTAGAGTGCTTATATTTGGTTGACTATCCACTTTTCTAAAAAAATTATGTGTAATTCCTATTATACTTTTAATAAAAGTTGCATCTTTAATACTAAAAGATTTCTTTGGAAAAAAGTAAATATGAAATGATTTCCACTTCATGGAAAAGTAACTTTTCCATATTTCTCATGAAAAAAACTTTTTCATAAAATGTAAAAATTATATTTTCATAAAAATACAACTTTTTTATTTTTTTTAACTCAAATCAAATAAGGAGAATCTTATTATTATTTTTTCGTTGATCCTATTTTCCCTTTTTTTTTTTTTTTCCATGAACCAAACGTGGCCATAGGGGCAGCTTCGAAACGCAAAAGTGCCAAAATGGTAATTAGTGAGACTAGCTTGCCTAATGTGGAAGCTCTATCTGGTCGATCAGCTACTTGACGAAATTTCTGCCATAAATCATGACATCTCGAGAAAGCCATCGGACGTCATCCTGGCAAATAATGCTGCCTCCACAACCTTCTCGAAGATTGCAGAATTGACTCGAAAGTGCACCTTAAAAGGTCGGCTCAATTATTTCCTTCCCTCGAGCCGAGCCAAAGAAAATAGCTTAATTTTGGAAGTCGAGGGCAGATGTTGACTCGGATCCGAGTTGCCGCCAAATCAGTCGACAAGCAGGAGCATGCCATGTGACTTCCACTAAATGCATAAGAAAAAGTCGTTAAAACCCATTAATAGAAGGAAGACAAATTATAGCTCGGCCCCAAGAAAAACCAGGTCCCATAATAAGGTTCTGATCTTCACTGCAGGCCAGAGATGTTCTTCTTGAGGGCAACTCCACAGCGAACATTGGATGGCTTTCACAGGCTTTAGATAGAGCAGGCGATTACCACCTATTGGTGAGAGATATTCAGACCATGGGGTGTGATAGGATGGTTGTTCAGACAAAGCATGTGTTTAGGAAGGCGAATAGGGTAGCAAACTGGATCGCCTCCTTTGTTGCCAACCACTCCGAGGACTACCTATGGGTGGAAGAGGTGGAGTTGCATAGAGCTCTCTGTGATGTTTTACTTTTTGATTTTTTTGACTATATTCGTACACGTTATGTATAATACTTCCGTTTTTAGCATAAAAATAATGGGATGATCTTTTGCTAGATAAAGTCTGGCAACTTTTGTTGCCCGTCTTCTCTTTTTAATAAATCTAATCTCGTACTCCAAGCACCATCCGATCAAACAACCAAAAGCAAAAATCGAGCTGATCTAGCGCCAATCTTAAAGCACTCGAACGAGTTTGACTGTATTTTGGTGGCAGCAGATTCAATCAAAAAGAGAATTTCCGTAAGCAATCTTAAAAATCTAAGAGGGCATGCAAAAGGTGAGAGTTCAGTGCAACCATGCTGCACTGCTGCTGGTGGCGCTAGCGATCGGCTTGAAAAACTTAAAAACGGACACGAGCGCTCGCTGCCACGCATGGATGCACCAGGTGAAGGATCGGCTCCTATATGCATTATGAACCGGACATTTTATGAATGACACACTTGTTATAACAGGCCTTTTCTTCAATAAATGAGTTTGCAAGGCCTTTAGTCCCATATTGGATGAATAGCAGAAAAGATTGTGCCTTATAAGGAGGAGCTACCCCTTTCCTTTCAGAGAGCCCTTTTAAGAAGGACAAAGCCGTGAGGGAAATATTGCCCATTAAGAGTTGCATACGACACACGTTGCGCGATACGTACGGTCGGGACGCAGTCACTTTTCCGCTCTAATAGTTAGCCCTAGAAGAAGGGCTCCGCCAAAACTTCCCCACATGAATCCTTTCCGCTGGGGGAGTAGTGTTGGGGGCGGATGGAGGGCCCGGTACTTTAGTCCCACATTGGAAAAATAGCAGAAAAAATTGTGCCTTATAAGGAGGGGCCACCCCTTTCCTTCCAGAGGGCCCTTTTAAGAAGGACAAAGCCGTGAGAGAAATATTGCCCATTAAGAGCTCCACACGATATACGTCGCGCGATACCTACGGTCGGGATGCAGTCACTTTTTCGCTCTAATAGTTGGCGCTAGAGGAAGGGCTCCGCCGAAACTTTCCCACATGAATCCTTCCCGTTGGGGGTAGTGTTGGGGCGGATGGAGGACCCGGTACTTTAGTCCCACATTGGAAAAGTAACCCCCCGAAACTTTTCCACATGAATCCTTTCCGCTGGGGGGTAGTGTTGGGGCGGATGGAGGACCCGGTACTTTAGTCCCACATTGGAAAAGTAACGGAAAGAATTGTGCTTTATAAGGAGGGGCCAATCATTTATTTTCAGAGAGCCCTTTTAAGAAGGACAAAGCCGTAAGAGAAATATTGCCCATTAAGAGCTGCATATGACATGTGTCGCGCGATATGTACGCACTTTCCCAAAGTGGATAATATCTTTGGTCGGGATGCAGTCACTTTTTCGCATAGAATACTTTGGTCAGTTTTAGTGGCGCCGCCACGTTCTCCCAGCGGGACAAGTCGTGTGCGGTGAATCCCTGTGGGTTCCACACCAGTCAATCCCCAACACGATCTTGCGGTGGTCACGAGCGACGCGCCGCCTTCGCCGCCAATTTTCGTGCTCCGCGTATTCTCGCACATGACAGGATGC
Source organism: Phoenix roebelenii (assembly GCA_025769935.1). Classification (NCBI taxonomy): domain Eukaryota; kingdom Viridiplantae; phylum Streptophyta; class Magnoliopsida; order Arecales; family Arecaceae; genus Phoenix; species Phoenix roebelenii. Next base: position 12,694,596 of record JAOXJJ010000001.1, on the reverse strand, counting down.
GCTCCCGCCCAATCTTATCGTGTCCGAATTTTTTGCAGGCGTTTCTCCATCACCTTTCCTGTTACCCCAGCCTTACTCGTCCACTTGTCCGCATGTTATGGGGTCCACCGCTCCAAGTAGGAAAGAAGAGGACGATAATGGGGTCCTTTCTAAGGGTGGCAATCGGATCGGCCATAAACGGATCAGATCAGATGTTAAACGGGTTAGAAAAGTATAAATCTAAATCCGATCTGTTTAATAAACATGTCAAAAATTACAACTTAAATCCGACCTGTTTATTAAACAGGTAATCCGATCCGACCCGTTTAACATGTTTAATAAATATGTCGGATTTGCTGTTCTGACCCGTTTAACCAAATGGAGAGAGAGAGATGGGAGGGTGGCTTCGTGGCTGGACGTAGGATTGCTTCCGGTGAGATAGAGAGAGAGAGAGGTGGGGGATTCAACGGAGAGAGAAAGAGAAGTCTCTCTGATGTTTAGAAATCAGAGTTCGAAGATCTGATAAGGTCTAGGAGGGGCCGGCGACTCCTCTCCCAGACATCATCGCGGCGGCTCCACCTGCGACCAAATCACGGCCTCAGCAGAGGGGGAGGAAGAACCCTCTCTGCCTTGCCTACCTGCAGCAGGGGAAGGAAAAGAACCCCTCAGAGGAGGGAAGGAAGAATCCTAGCGGGGTCGTCGACAATGCGACCGCGGCGGCGATCAAACGCGACGCCGGATCTACAGCCGGAGATCCTAGGTAGGTTCCTTCCCCCTTCCTCTTCCTCTTTTCTTTTATTTTGTTATCATGGGGTAGAAGGAAACAGGGGTTAGGGTTTACGGTTTACCTCACTTCGAGAAAAAGCTGCAGCTACTCTCTCCGGTGGCACTAGTTATGGGTTCTGAAAATCCTAGCCGAGGAGAAAGAAGGAGGGGGCGCCGATGTAGCCGCAGCAGGCGTCAATGGGGTGATGTAGCCGCGATGATCTCGTCTCAGATGAGAGTGGGATCGATCGATCGGGGGCATGATGTAGCCGAGGTTGCCGTCGACGGGGAGGCAAAAGTACTCGGCAAGGGGGAGCCGGGGAGGAGAGGGCGGAGGCGGAGGAGTGGAGAGAGCTCGGGTGACACTTGTCGCAAACCCTAGTCCCTAAGTCCCCCAAATGGCAAAATCATTGCTGAGCGGTAAAAACTGAAAAGAAAAACCAAATTGGGCCGAGGTGGAGAAATCAGGCCGAAGGGAGTTGGGCCGGCTCTGGGCCTTGTGGGTTATGGCCTTTATCTTCTATCAGCCCAATAGTTAAATGGGTTAAACGGGTAAGACATCTAAAATCCGTATCCGACCCAATTAATAAACAGGTTAAACGGATCAACCTATTTACGACCCGAACCTATTTAGGCCAAACTCAAACCTATTTATGGCGAGTCGAACACGGATCGGGTTGGCGGGTCGGATCATAGTTTGCCACCCCTACCCCTCTCTCTGTCCTTCAGAGAAAGCTCAGAAAGGACACAATTTCACCCCACCGGAGCGCCGGCGGAGGATCCCCTTCGGCCATCCAATGTCCGGCAGACAGTCGCCTAGATTCTCGAGTCTCCACAAGAAAAAGAAAAAAATTAGCTCCATAAAATCTCTTCGGACATCAGCGAGGACCAGCAGCCCGGCATTTGGATCCCTAGACCTCTGTCCAAGGCGTCGCAAGACAATGCCCCCGAACAAAAATTTTCAATGCAGAAAGGCATGCTACCGGAGTATATTGACCGTGCCAACTTAAAATCTAGTATAAATATTAAATAATATTTGTAAAGAATTTTGAGAAAAAATAACAAAAAAATAAATTTATTCAAAAAATAAGGGCAAAATAATGGATTGATTTTTCCTTACAAAGCTCTATACATCAAAAAAAAAATTCTTTCCAACATTTTTACATAACTCTCTTTCTTTATTTATAAAACTACAATCACCCTCCTACTAAAACATCAACATTATATTTTAATTAAAAATAAATATAAATATATTAACCTTAAGACTTAACGTAATTAAGATAGATTAGTACTAAAAATAAATTATTCTAACTAATAACGGATCTAAGTATAAATAGAATTTTAGCATGGATAAGACGAGCAACAGAGTTCCAACATGCAGGAGCTCTCATGTTGTCTTTATCGGATCTAAGCCATGCTGCGGAAGATACGGAGAGCTGGGGCAATTCTGAATCGTCTCCTCAACTGAGTCTCCGGACGGACTCCGTCATATCACACCAGCAGACGCTGGCCCACGCGTTTGCGCCGCTGCGTCGACATCGCGTCGACCGACCCATCGCGTGCCGCAAGTGGCCATGTTGCGGCGCCGGCCGCCCGCAAGCCAAAACAAAGAAACTCGGCGCTCCATGATCATGCCACGTGGCCCACCAATCGGGGGCTGCTACTCGTCCCTTGCCCCGTTGCCAGATTCTTTATCGGTCCCCTGTGGAAGTCGACGTGTGGCACACATCGCAGTTGGACCATTCATCGAATGCCATTTGGATACCTTTGACCGCCAAATCGGTGACGCTTAGCATTTTCGTTTTCGCCTCTCGTTGCGCTTCCCAAAATCAGACTGCGCCTGTATACGGCGCCGGGTCCTCGTTTTCACCGCGAGCGCCACCGACTCCAGAACCGAACATAATATACTCCCATCATGGAGGTCAGTTTCGTCATTTCGCAGGAGGCTCTGCCTCCTATATATACGGCCTCACGGACCTCCTTCTACCTCCAGTACTCTGTCCTTGCTTGGGTGAAGAAGGGAAGAGGAGGAGGGAGAGGAGTGTCATGAGACGCGCATGGCGTGGAACGGCCACCGTTGAGGAGTTCGGTCGTGCCACGCTGTGTGCGTCTCATGGGCTCTCTCCGATGCAAATCCGGAGTGCCTCCGAGGCGTCGCCGGTACCTGTCGTTAGAGATTTTCTCGCCATTAGATAGATCAACTCCCGCAGAACGTAGCATGCATGGCATGGTTACGCATGAGGCGAAGGTACAAATCTAACCCAAGGGTTCTGTTCCTCTACATATATATATATATATACACACTACGTACGGAACTACGCGAACGTAGTTTACGGGGTCTTCTTGATACAAGGATGGCCCATCCAGATGGATGTTATCGTGCATCTCTGACTTGGGTTGTGGTCTTCGTCGAACCCCCTTGGGTGTCTACGTACAGCCACAGGCATTAATCCATGTGATCTTCTGTCTTCTCATGGTAACTCAACAGTTATAGTCATGGCTAGCTGTGCTGTCCTCCATGAAAACTGGGTTTCATCACTTTTTTCTTTGAGCTTTTTTTTTCAAAGGTAGCAGGTACATAAGATATGCACGGAGTATATATATTGGTTACCTCTGCGACCACCGGAAGAGGCTTTCCTTTGAGTAAGCACAAGACCCTAAGACCATTTCGATGTAGTGATTTACACGCTATTGAGTTTCACACCGTATGCGCCTTTCTTTTTCTGTTTTTTTCAGGCGGGATTTCTTTTGGGTCACACCAAATATATAGGTCCCATGCACCTGGTGTCGCGCTCGCCGCGTGCCAGCGGACAGGATGGACTCCGAGTTGAGAGCGGACGGCAGATCTGACGCTCGCATAGAATTGTGCATTACCGCGTGCGCGAAGCACCATCATTTGATTACGTCACGTATGACGGCAAAGTCGGGCCGGACGGAAGGGGGACAGACTTGTATCTTTCGCGCGGATGAAGGATTCACGTTCCTTCGCGCGAACTCACCGTTGGATCGCGCAATGGTTACTTCAAGATCTGCGTAGGCAGATGAACGGAAGATTCGGAGTGCTTTGAGATCGGGGGAAGTCAGATTTTCTGTCGGAAGTACGGTGTACTTTTTGTTGTTTGTAAGTTGGACGATATAATTACAAGATGGACGGTGTGATGATCGTATCTCAACGTCACGTGTGGCGCGACAGGATCTGCATCAACCGAGAATATTTTTAGCAGCTGGCGTACCGCCGAATCTCACACAATATATAAATATTTCCTGTACCTTATCGTGTACTAGCTATAAGAAGAAATTGTTTATTGCCGTTTCGTCTCGTGATTTTGTTACTGTTAACCTTTTCAAAAGAATCTTGAACTTGCTTTTTTATTGAATAAGCATATGAATGCATAAATAAATCCATATTTTTTCAATCTAGTTCTTTTCAAATTTAAATTATTTCGAGTCTCTTCAATCTTTCAGCGAGTTCTCTAAATTTTCTGCACCGTTGGAAACCACACCAAACAAAATTGTGCTCGTAAGTGCTGGCGTGACCTCCCACTCCCAAACAATTTCCTTCAGCTTGTAATCAAGGAAAACGCTACACGAGTTCTTGAAAAAATCTCACACGGATAATGTTAAATGGCCAGGGAACTTATCTCTGAAGATCCTTGTAAGATAATATGGATCTTAAATTCACCAATGTTACATTTCTGCGTCAAGAACTACAGCATGAACGCCCTTGAACTGATGGCCGTATCTGTGGCTATCTCTCTCGAGCACAATTATTTCCTTGGCCCGGTGACATCCTTAATTTGGAGGTAAGGGGTTGGTTATGATTCCTTTTCCCGTATTTAATCTACAGGACCTCAAATCCTTTTTCGAGCCTACCTACTCCATTTCCCTTACCTGAAGGACACATGCAATAGACCGCCCACTGGCTGAAGCCCCTGATCATGTAGTGTGGGCATTGGTTTCTCCCACTCATTGGGTGTCACAAATGTCTGTCTTAAGAAACAACCAGTGCAAGCTTTAGAATATGTAGAATTAGATGCCCACAAAAATATCTGGCTAGAAGATAGAATGCTTGTTGAATTCGCATGCGCATGCTGGTGCAATTTTCCCTCTGAAAAAACATGTAGATCTGGCATGTAAATCAGACCGATGCAAGCCTCAACCCTGCTAATTAATCAGGTTGGGCCTCATTAGATCAAGCCCAGCTCAAGTGTCATCAATCCTGTCTCTTTAATTATAGGGTTTGGCTTAAAGAGTAATAGACCTAACTCAATTGACGAATACATTAAGAGTGAAAGTGGATTGGATAATATCCGCTCATATCCATCAAAGAAAAATGGATATAAATATCAGTAGATAAGTATATAATCCTTATCTAAATATCCAATTTCATATATAATCCTATTTAATATTATATGACGCTCGTGAGTTTTTTTTAAAAAATAAATGATCACATTAATATACCATTAAATTGATTTATCATCCATTTAGTACCATCTTTGATTTTGTAGTCATAAAATTTGATTATCCGATTTATATTCATATTTATTTCCATACTTTTTGCATCCAATTTGTATCCATATTTATTTAAAATAAATATAAATATAAATTTTTGCATCCGACTAATATCAGTATCCGTATCAATATTCGTCAAACAAAATAAATATACATATGGACATACTAATATCCAATCCGATTTCATCCTTAGAGCACACGCATAAAGCGACAGTCCCAAATTAAAATTAAGAAGTGACAATGGTGTCTTATACTCCAATGCTTTTCTAGAGAAAGCAGGGCCTAAGGCCCAGTGCGGTCTTCCATTCAAATGTTAAAATGGAAAAGGGTTAGTTTTCAAAACATTATCCTTTTGCATATATACAGAAAGAATATCCTAAAACATCAAAATATATATTGCATGTAGAAAAGATAGATAAGTAGTCTATGTTGATCTTTGAGAAGCCTAACTAATTAACTTTGATCAAGTCTTTGCAGTTCTGCGTCCAGTGTTTTTGATGCAGCAATCATGCTAGGGCAGCAAATTGCTGATGACAACCCAGATCCTCGAAGCACTGAACTGCTTTTGCTTTCGCTGGGAGGACGCAGAAGTTCGAGGACCTTTTGAGCTGCTGAAGCTTGCCGATCACGAACACTGTCATCAGCAACTACTCTACTGCAGAGCCAACCACAGAGATATATTACCAATTACACAACAATGTCAATATGGAAAGTAGGAAAGGACAATGGCCGTCCTGAAATGTATCAACAAGAGTAAATGGGACTGGTGAGCCAAACTCAGAACTCTTAAGGGTTGTCATATGTTTTGATGGTTAATGATGTTTCAATTGTCAGTGGAACTATAGCACCATAATGCCAGAAGAGGCCAGAAATTGGCTTTATATCGTTCTTCATTGATCCTTTTTCAACAAATTGTTTCACACAGCATGTGATAGTTAGATCTTTGGAGCTTTCAGTGTAAAATGTTTTTTCTCAAAATTGATGCAATGATAATGATAAGCTAGACCCCAGCTAACCCCCCATCCCACATCAAAAGAGAAGCAATTTGAAAGAATAAATTCCTGAAAAATGGAAATGAGCAAGAAGTATTACCTAAGAATTGTAGCTAGCTTTTCGGATGTACATGCACGGAAAAGGACTTCAGGTATAACAGCCGAGTTCAAAATAATGTTGGGAAGGGAGATAAAGTTTAACTTTGTCTTGTATTGGATCAACCATTCCGTCAACAAATGCGCTTGATATGCAACGACGCAGGATAACCCTGCTAGCTGCAATTCCATAACCCCTGTTCCAGAAGTACATAATGCAGCGGAACTTGCCTACAAAAAGTTCAAAACAATGATTCAGATTCTAAATGTTGTAATGAACTCGTGCTAATTTCTTGACCAATCTGAATCCGGATTAGTCTCATAACAGAGATGCCATCATTTTGGGAAGCTTAGGCACAACTTCACAAGATTAGACACTACGGAACATATGCACTTAGTATGTCCCACGAAATAGCGAATGATGGAACTGAGGAATAGGCGAGCCAATAATAACATTCTTTAAGTCAAACAAAGTGGAATTATATGCTAATACTTTTTTTAAAGGAAAAAAAGGAAAATAAAGCATATGCAATGTTGGAACATTACAAATGCTGGTAAAGCATGTCCTCATCACAACTTCTAATGAAACATATTAATGCTGCCTCTCTTCGTTCATGATTTCAAATGGCCATGCTAACTAGACAGTCTTTAAACAAATCAAAAGACACTATAGTGACTAAAAAAAAATAGAATCTGCAGACAGGTATTTAAAGCTATACATATCACTAACATGCTATGGAGAACTGTGGTGGACATACACTGAATCCATTATATTTTTTGTCAAGGGATGCCCCAGATATCAATACGGCTGATAATGACCATGACTGGACCTCTCTATTAATGTAGGCCTCCACATCACGGTTAGGAGCAACAGGAATGATGATTGACAAATCAGCGAATGAGTCTTTTAGTAGTTGTACTGCCTGTAAATAAATAGGAAGCATTCTAGTGACCTCTTGTAATCTGCTTCCAGGTAGTAAGGTAATGACTGTCGCTCCTGTCATATAAATTTGTTGTCAGTAGATGCAAATCACCAGCTACTTTGCCATGAACAAACAAATTTTCTGGAATCAGAAAAAAGGGAAGATAATGAAGCATGCCTTGCTTAAAAGGTGGTTCAATGGCATATGCATATGGCAATCACAAATAAATGTACTGCAGACTGCAGTTACTGCAGATTCCAGCAGTCATTAGAAAGTGTAAACAAACTGATTTCAGTGGGCTTAGACACCAACATCATCTTTATGATTTCTGATCATGAGATTTAGTGCTAAACATGAATTAAACTATCTGAATCAACTTAGTCTAGGAGGTCAAGGGAGAGAACAGAGAGCTGGTTGATCTGCAATCCAAGGTATTTGAGATACCATGAATCATCTTTTAAATGAATTAGTCAATTAGAGTATTTCATAATATAGAGGCAATTGGGAAAGATGATGATAACCATATGCTCACCCTTTCAAACCTATTAAAACTTGCACATTCGTCTATTCATCATATAACATTATATTCCACAAACATCATGGTTAGGCACCTAGGCAGTCTCCTAATCATTTTAATCAGCAGTTTCTTAAATACAAACATTTCAAGATCCACAATATCAACCTATACCAATCGTACCATGCTGTACCATTTGGGTATCAAGGTTTGGTTCAATATATAAGCCAAACCAGTCCGTACAAGTCTGAATCGAGAAGAACCACCCTGTACCATCCAACACCAACTTGTACTATCCGGTACCAACCTATACCCCCCTATTTCGGGCAGTACCATGGTGGTGAGTGATATATAAAAAGAAAAAAAAAGGAAGCTTATCTCGATACGGGGTGCATGCTGTACTACCATATGATACAGTTCCCGGTACCAGTTTTGCGGACCCAAGACAGCATAAACTCCTATACATTTTTATATGTAATTTTATAAGTTATTAGAACTTTCAATTGTTAGACATTTTATCTAATATAGTAGCAACAAGAATAACAAAAGTACATCAATCGAAGAAAAAAAAGTCTACCAAGCATAAGAGGTTTACCAAAATTGATAGATAATTTGGGCATCAAAAGTCGATAGCATGTGGTATAGTTGAGGTCCATAGGATATGGGAGGGAACAAGGTAATCTGGTTGGTGTGAAAGGAATGCAACCGGAGATCCAATACTTGAGTTTGGACTGGCCTATGATTTAGCAATAGGAAGAACATATTTTAATAGGAAATCTGCATATTTGGTTGTACAGGAATCAAATGGTCGTGCATAGATTATTCAATCTCACGAAAAAGATAGAAAATGGCATGCACTGATTGTAATGTGATGCAGTGGAAAGCTAAGAGAACACCTCACAATTAAGACATGTTTATTAGGTGTTAAGTGACTCATCCTTTAGCGACTTAGGAAAGTTCTGGAAAACAACAATAAGGCTCATAATGTTGTTTGTTTGGGAATGATAGGAAATAAAAAGGATCCAAGCAAGCAAGATAAATGTGGTAAAATAGGAATTTTGAGAAAGATGTGAAGCATAGAAGTTAGATGAGGCATAGAAGTTGCGCCATTCATACGAAAATGATGGAGAACCAATTGAGACATAAAAAGCTTGTGTAATGAAGATTCCAGCATGATAAGGGGAGGCACTTAGATTTGTGTTGAAAAGTCAATAAAGATTGTGAAGCAGAAGCCCTTACTATATGAAAAAGATCAGAAAAGGCTTGAGTATTTCCAGAGGTAGCAATAAATAGGAGCGACTACCAAAAGAGGATCATAAAGATAATCCAAAAACAGTTATGATAAAGCTTAATTGTTGCTGTTAATGTAATTGCAAGTGAAGTGAAGATACTACACAACATTGACATATGAAATGAAGAACTAGAGACACATTAATATAACAAAACCCTTCATTTCTATACTATCACAACAATAACCAAAATGCCCAAAATAATCTTCAAAATGTTTGAATTTGAATTAGGAATCAAACCAATATTGAGACTGACTATTGAACCTTGATGATGATATGGCCTTTCAATGTTAGTACTAAGGGTCAAGCCAACTAGTTATAGAATATGCAAAAATATCCACATCTACCTTGCATTATTTATCTCAATGTCAGTTTTTTGAGTATATCAGTGAAGTCTGCTGTTGTTTTGTTGTTGTTGTGTGTAGTAAGTTGCTGAAGGAATGGGGAAAAGGAGAAAAAACTAATTTCTGATAAGGCTAAATGTCTCCATTTTTATCAGAAACAAATGCCACTATTTTTCATAAACCTGCCACAAATTTTCAAACAATTGTACTACTAAGTGCATTAGCATAATCTATATTTACACAGGTAGTAACAAAGTAATCTTACCTGCAATACAGAAACATGAACATCATACTAGTAAAGAAAAGTAAGTCATCTAACCAGGGGAGAGTCCATGTTCATGCCGAAAAGCATCACCATTTCTTCGCATCTTTTGCTTATTTGATGAGGGGTCCAAGTCCTACACAACACATTTCGACCAATGTCAATTTATAGAAATTAATTGTATACATGAGGAACAAATAACAGGATATAAAAAATTGAATAACAATTTGAAAGCAATAGGATGGTTCGCTTCTTTTTGGTGGGAAGGATGATTTGTTTTCAACAAACTAAAACAGAAGATTTTAAACTTGACATCTCATTATAACTTCACATACTTTTATCCTTGGCATAGTGCTTATACTTACTAATAGTCAACATATCATATGGGGAAACATTTGTGTACAATTTAAACCATAACAGGCTAGCAACAGCCAACATGAATGATTACCAAAATATGGGGCAAAACTTTTGGAAGTGCGCTCAGAAAGATAGTTGTTCCTTATAACATGCATTTATGACCATGGTTCTTTTATATCAAAACAAGATGTCTCCAAGACATAAAGGTTGCATCGTGGATGACAAATGAATGGCTTCATGATGAAACAAGAAGACTGCTTTTGAGATTCTCTGAATCTGAAACTTTTCTTAAATTTCAGCTAAAACACCATAATTGGCAAGACAAGGATTCTAGTTTAGCTGGAATTCACTCTGAAATAAAGGATGCCTAGTGAGACCAGATTCAGACCTGTATGACAGTCTGAGTGTGTTGTTGAACAATGTTGTTGAACTCGATGTTAAAATATGGTTTTTGTCAATTTTAAGAAGTCAAGCACAATAAGTTGGACAAAAACTAATGGCAGAACTAGAGCCTCCTCGCTCAAGGTCAAACTACAAACGATATGTTAGCCTATGGTCGAGATGTAAATTACATGTCAGAATCCCTTGTATTTGATGAAGGCTTGTGCTGGAACTGAAGAAAGGTTGTAGAACAAAATTGTGGACGATCTCCTATAACATAGACTTGGGATGGTTGTCAGATAAGTATCTGGATGGCTCTACTTCTCAGGCAGTCGACTACCGATTTTCAGAGCACTTGCAAAAGATATTGAAAGAAAATGAATTCGAATCTACTCAAATTACTTATACATAATGTATGCACTATAATAACAAGATCAGTGAAAACTTGTACCAAGTCCAGGTGAAGAGCATCTTCCAACACGGGATGACCAACATATGTAGCAGCTAAGCCATTCCATCTGCAAACTTCGGCTTCAAAGGGAAGAATACACAGGATATGGTCCACAAATCGCCTTAGCCTCTCCAATCTACGTTCACCCCCTTTCCATGCCCAGAATGAAGGCGCAACATAATGGACATGCACAGGCCTATCCTTTTCTCCCCTAAATACATCTGCAAAACATATGATTCAACATCTTCCAGCTAAAAAACTTAAACTTTTACAAAATTGCGAAAAAAAAGATAATCCTTTAAGCAGCAGCAGCTGATTACCATTCAGCTGCTTCAGAAGACGGAAAGAGAACCCTTTGGAGTCAACCGTCACCACAACTTGAGGCCGAAAAGAAACAGCAGCTTCGACAGTTTCCTTTAGTCTAGCCTGTAACATTCCATCCGATGTCGAACACGAGATATAAAATGAAGCGAGCTAAGTATGTTTAATTTTTCAAGAAGAAGAACTAGATCCCCGTGGAAGTTCACCCTAAAATTAATTATATGGGGCAGCAATTCCCACAAGCCCATGACTGCGAGGTCTTCCATGGGAAAGATAGGTTGCAAACCTTCCCTACGCATCAAGTCCCTGAAACGTATCTAAAGCTCAGTTTCTTTCCAACTTTTTTGTACGTGGAAGGTCACAAGAAAACCAAAGAAGGGAAAAGAAAAAAAGGGCAGAGAGAGAGGGGGGAGGAGAGGATGGACGGACCCGCCAACGCCAGCGAAGCGGACGGGGTAGGGGGAGAGCTTCTTGAGCGAGGCCATGAGGCGGGAAGCGATAGAGTCGCCGGAGACCTCGCCAGCGACGAGGAAGGCCCTGAGCTCGCCGTCCCGGGTGGCCATGTCGATGACTGCGCGGGACGACAAGGGTCGCGTCGCCGTCTGGGTCATCCTCCATGGCCCGTGATTGCCGCGCCTCGCGGCCCCGATCACTCTCAATAGCATCATCTATTGCTTCGTATAAAATCCCCGGATTGCTTAGGGAAAAACCCTTCCAGGGTTTAAGAGGTGATGATTCGGAAGCCACCGACCGCCTCGCCCTCCCCTTAGTCGGCCCCCAAATCAGGTATAAAATATTGAGACTTTTTTCAAAAATATATATTTTAAGTAGGATGGCAATGGATCCAATATCGATCAGATAGGGTTACCTATATCCGACCGGTCCATGCGTGGGAGCTAAAGGTACACCCAAACTGAGCCGGATCGAGTAGCCAAAAGCTCAAGCCCGATTTGGTCTGAAATATTCAGACTGAAAATTTAACTTAAAATTGATTGAGCCTTAATGCTCAACCATAAACTCCAATTCAATAAAAAAATAACATTTGAGCTCGGATTGAGTTTTTGTCATAATTAAAAAATATAGTTAAAAATTAGAAGTTAGATTAAATTAAAAAATATAAATATTATATTTTAAAATAAATTAATAATATATTATAATAAAATATAATATCATTCAAAATATATATACTCAGACTAGATTTTTGAGTTTTAAATCAAATATTTTGCTATAAATTGCTCGGGCTGGTCAAGCTCGAGTCAAGCTTGATAATAGTCAATTCGAGTCGAGTAGAGCTCGAGCCGCTCGTGAACTGTTCTGTTAATTTATACCTCTAGTTAGAGTGGAGCAAGGTAGATAGAGTTAAACGTCACAGGTTGGACAGATCAGACCGTGTAAAATTGCAAAATTTTTTCACACAATCAAATATTTATATATATATATATATATATAAATATAGTCATGTCCTCTCAACTTTGGGCGTTTTTCAGAGGTACCCCTTAACTTTAAAAGTTTCAAACCAATGCTCCAAGTTTCCAAATCGTTCCAATCTAATCCTCCATCTCCCCAACAAAAGGACAGCTTTAACCTGCCATTTTAAATGACCAAAACACCCTCATCCTCTTTAAACATATTTTGAATGTCTTTATATTTGTGCAGATGAATAAAGGTATTCGGAGTACTTTGAGATCTATGTGTTTGGTGATCCTTAACAACTATGGGCCAATACTAAAGGTGCTTTGAGATCTATACAGATGGGTGAATAGAGTTTGGAATGCCTCGAGATTTGTGCGATTGGTAATCCTTTAACTATGGGTCATATACTAAACATGATTTGAAATATGTACAGGTGGATGAATAAAGAAGTTTGGAGTACTCCGAGATCTGCATGGTGGGTGATCCTTAACTATGGGTAATATACTAAGAACGCTTTAAGATCTATGCAGATGGATAAATGAAGTGGTTTAGAGTGCTTTGAGATATGTGCAGTGGATGATGTTTAACTATAGGTCATATATTAAGGATGCTTTGAGATCTATGCAGGTGAATAAATGTTCTGGGTACTTTAAGATTTGTGCGGTGGTGATCTTAACCATGGGATATAGACTAAGTGTGCTTTGAGATATATGTAAGCAGATGAATGAAGAGGTTCGGAGTGCTTTAAGATATGTGCGGTTGTAATCCTTAACTATGAGTCATATACTAAGAATGCTTTTGAGATCTATACAGACAGATAAGTAAACAATTCATAGTGTTTTGAGATATGCACCGGGGGTTGATCCTTAACTATAGGTTGTATATTAAATATATTTTGAGATTTATGCAGGTAGATCAATAAAGATGTTTGGAGTGCTTTGATATATGAGTGGAGGGCAATCCTTTAACTATGGGTCATATACCCCACAAACAACTAGTACGAAAGGTATTTTTGGTTATAATATAATTTTATACTACCACATGATAGTCGCATGACACCACTTTTTTAATGGACAAAAACAATTGGACTAGTTTGGAACGATTTGGAAACTTGAAGAGTTAGTTTAAAAAGTTGAGGAGGTCTCATATAATTTTTCGTAAAAATAAACCCTAGTACTTCACATAACAAAATAAGAATTCAAGATATGAAACATGACAAACCAAATTTTCAAAAATAATAGGAACATAACAAACCAAAAATATTATTTTAAGAAGTTAGATATTCTTTAAACTCGAAAAAGTAATCAACTAAAAAATGAACAACTAAGGAACATGGCATGTAACCTTTTACATGTTCAATCTTTCTCACAAATGGAACGACTAGGATAAAAGGTAGGAAGGAGATTTGTGAAGGATTATATATATATATATATATATATATATATTCAAGTTAGTCTGGTGGCAGGTTTTGATAACAACACTAATACAGGGGATCAAACTGATTCTTCAAAAATTCCTCAACTTGGTAAGAAATCAGACAAATCCTCTATGATTACAAGAGATCAAAATGATTCTCCAGATCTTCATCAACTTGGCAAGAAATAATGCAATCTTTTATGATTATGTGACTGTTATAACAATCTAAGAGATTCTTTCCTCTTGTATTGAAAAAAAAAATCTATTATTTTTTATTTAAGTTTGGAATGTATATTTTTTGTAATTTTAATGATATACATGTATCATTATTATAAATACAATGACATACATATTCAATTCTCACGTTGAGATTGAGTCACCAAAAGTCTATTATCTCTCACTTTTTCTTCGTATCAGAGCCTTTCCCTCTATTTTGCGAGAAAGACCTTTGACCCTCCATCAGTCCATCCATAGCCACATTAAACTCAAGCTTGGCATTCAAGAATCCCTACACATCAACTCTGAACATAGAAAATTTTGTCACTGAAATTCACTCAAACAAACTACTCCAGTTGGAGAACTAAAATACTTATTGAGAGTCAAGATCTCCAAGACTTCAACACTGGAGCTTATCTAATTCTGAGTCCAATCATATTAGCTTGTGCCCCTGATGCTAGTGAATCAGATGGCGAGGAGGAAGTAATAAACCCAGACTACGTGCATTAATGGAGGAACATCAGTTTGATCCACTGTATCAGTATTGTTCTCAAATTTTACCATTACCCATATTCGTCCTAGGGTTACGGTCCGGTAAAACCCATTCCATTAGGATCGGGTCAGACCGATGGGGCGGAATAGATTGCGACCCCTAATTTTCAAAAAATCCTATCATTTTATTTACTAAAAAGAGATTGATCACGAGACTGGGTGACATTACATCTTCTATATATCATTATATCACGATGACTGCCCTGACTATCTTTCTTAATTCTCCTCTGAAACAGTTTTCTACATTTCATTGAGCTAAGTAAATAGTAACTACAAAGATATACATGCACACTGGGGATGGAGAATAACTTCTCTTTGATGTCTCTGAACTTGTACTTGTAGATAACTGGGCGTGTTTTTAGGCGCCATGGTTACTTCATCAGTCAATTAAAAAATGAAACCCTATCATGCCTTATTTGTCCCAGTGGTAAATGTTGGGGAAGAGGGATAAATAATCGAATAGTGAGGCAAGATAGGATTTCTCTTTCCTTATTATTTTTAAGCAATATTTGATATGATGAGAACAAGCTCCAGAATCAAGGCAAGGAGCAAACTTACCCTCCGAAGGATTCAGTTGCTGTAAGTCAGCAGCCAAAGATTACATTTAGAAGCAGTACTTTTATCTTGGTATTTACCTCATCAAACAACCACACTGCTACATGCCACTCTCATTTTTACTTTGTGACCATTGATTGGTCAATCAGGATTTGAGTACTCCCCAAGTTGATCCAACAACCAGATCAGTTAACGCTGATTGGTTTAAAAATGAGCCATTTCCCCCCACTCCTGGTAGATTTTAGTGAATGGATGCAGAGTTTGCTTGACCCTTTTCAGTTTTTGAAATTTATTGGTTTTAACCTAATATCTTTAAAAATAAATTCATCTTAAATGGAGCTGCTGGGACTGAATTGTCCATTTTGAACTAGACTCCATACTATTGAGTTCAGCAAGCTCGAAAGAACTCTGCTCTTAAATAGTTTAACCTTGCAATCATAGCAAGCTAGAATATGTAACAAGTAGCAATGCATAATTATGTTATGAATGAACTGTAGCTCTGCTATCTTTTTATTCCCAGAGTAACGATTATTTCTATTAAATATTCAACTCATTTAAATATACCAAATCCATTTTAGTGTTCTGAGGAAAAAGAAATTACTTCTTTATTTATCCGACTATTACCTTTTGTTACGCTGGACAAAGAGGCAATCAAAATTTCTGAGCAACATGTATTTTTTTTCTACTTTATTGTTATATAATTTTAATGTCCGTGTCAATATCGAAAAAATATAAGTTTTCCAAGTTTAATGGTTCACTCTGTATGGCTTTGGCCAACCAATTTGACCTGTGTTTCTTAGGCCATAAACTTCGGATAAAGATAAAGAATAATTCTAGAACAAATCAGAAGAAAAGAAAGCCTGAGCTTTATCCACTGGGGCAAGTAGATGGATTGCCGGCGAGGGGATGGATGGCATTGGCCTAACTTGTGAGGCCCAATAGTCCCATATCAGAAAGACTCGTTCCAGAGCCTGGGCATATGAGGCGGGTGTCTTCAAATCCTGCAAACGCGTTTTGGGTGGAAAACAAAATCGAAGAGGGATAAAGGACGCTTGCGTGAAGCTCCGGAACCGAACAATATCTGGCAGGAGAGCCGCGCGGTCCCCTCTCATGTGGTCCCCACGTGGGCACTATGTGCCTCACGTGCCCAGCGCAGGTGGGGGCGTGACATTTGGTATCAAAGCCGAGGACGGTTCTTGTCCGATGGTGGGAAGGGTGTGAGGCCCAATAGTCCCATATCGGAAAGACTTGTTCCAGAGCCTGTGCATGTGAAGCAGGTGTCTCCAAATTCTGCAAACGCGTTTTAGGTGGAAAATAAAACCGGAGAGGGGTGAAGGACGCTTGCGTGAAGCTCGGAAACCGAACAATATCTGGCAGGAGAGCCCCGCGGTCCCCCCTCATGTGGGCACTAGGTGCCTCACGCGCCCCGCGCAGGCGGGGGCGTGACATTTGGTATCAGAGCCGAGGACGACTTTTATCCGATGATGAAAAAGGTGCGAGGCCCAATAGTCCCACATCGGAAAGATTCGTTCCAAAGCTTGGACATATGATGCAGATATCTCCAAATCCTGCAGATGCGTTTTGGGTAGAAAACAAAACCGGAGAGGGATGAAGGACGCTTGCGTGAAGCTTCGGAACCGGATAATATCTGGCAGGAGAGCCCCACGATTCCCCCTCATGTGGCCCCCACGTGGGCACTAGGTGCCTCATGTGCCCCGCATAGGTGGGGGCGTGATATTTAGTATCAGAGCCGAGGACGGCTCTTGTCCGATGGTGGAAAGAGTGTGAGGCCCAATAGTTCCATATCGGAAAGACTCATTCTAGAGCCTAGGCATATGAGGCAGGTGTCTCCAAATCCTGCAGACGCATTTTGGGTGGAAAACAAAATCGGAAAGGAGTGAACGGTGCTTGCGTGAAGTTCCGAAATGAGCCCCGCGGTCCCCCCTCATGTGGCCCCTACGTGGGCACTAGGTGCCTCACGTGCCCCGCGCAAGTGGGGGCGTGATATTTGGTATCAGAGCCAAGGATGACTCTTGTCCGATGGTGGGAAGGGTATGAGGCCCAATAGTCCCACATCGAAAAAACTCGTTCCAAAGCCTGAGCATATGAGGTGGGTGTCTCCAAATCCTGTAGATACGTTTTGGATGGAAAACAAAATCGGGGAGGGGTGAAAGACGCTAGCGTGAAGCTCCGAAACCGAACAATATTTGGCAGGAGAGCCCCGCGGTCTCCCCTCATGTGGCCCCCACGTAGGCGGGGGCGTGACATTTGGTATCAGAGCCGAGGACGACTCTTATCCGATGGTGGGAAAGGTGTGAAACCCAATAGTCCCATATCGGAAAGACTCGTTCTAGAGCCTGGGCATATGAGGCGGGTCTTTCCAAATCCGGCAGATGCATTTTGGGTGGAAAACACAACCGGGGAGGGGTGAAGCCTCGGAATCGGACAATATCTGGCAGGAGAGCTCCGTGGTCCCCCCTCATGTGGCCCCCACGTGGGCACTAGGTGCCTCACGTGCCCCGTGCAGGTGGGTGAAAGTGTGTGTGCAGAGGGCTAAGCATGAATTTTAGAAAATTTTATGCGGAAAGAACGGGTTAAACATTTTAACCCAAAACATGCTTGATATTTTAGATATTTTGACTCTGGTACCAGTCGAAGACAGTCTTCAACTGCACATCACATGTGGTGTGGGCTCAGTCCGAATACATAGGGTGACACCCGCGCGTGTCGATCAAAACACTCATCATATGAGCCCCCGGGTGGAGAGCCACGCCTCGTCACACGATCACGCATGAGAGTTTCCGGAAATCGGATAGTCTCCACTAATTCTTTGCTTTGACACCAAATATCACAAAGTCCTCAGATCTCCAGGATTGTGTGATTTAAATAAATATGCATAAATCACAACTTCTTGTAATTTAAAGATTGAGATCATATCTCAACCATAAAAGAGATCAGATCTCTTACCTTTAGAAGGAGGTTCCTTCAAGGATGCTTCGCAACCGCACAAGCGTCCGGCCTTGATAACTTGTCCACGCGAAGCTCCGGAATAATCAGCTTCCCGGGGAGTGCTAGCTCGCAGGGAGGCAGAAGGTTGGCTGAAAGGAAAAAGAGGGAAGAAGATGGACCTTCACGGCTCAATAACTCCTTCTTGGGCTTTCACCTTCAGAGCTACTCTCTCCTGTCACTCTCTTTCTCTGGTGCTCTTGATGTAGAGAAGAATGAAGAGGGGTGGCCTATTTATAGGCCAAGAAGAGGGTGAGGTGTCCTTATGAGGTGTCCGATGAGGTGTCATGCCAGGACACATATCACACATACAAGAAAAAGAGGTGTCCTGCTCCGCCACGTGTCACACATGCAAAGGGGTGAGGTGGCCTGGAGGGCGATGTAATGGATGACCTCATAAGGCAGATAAGGTCATGGATGACATTAGAAGGAGTGTGAGGTGTCCAGGCCGCCACATGTCACACATGCAAGCAAAAGAGGTGTCCTGCTCCGCCACGTGTCACGCATGCAAAGGGGTGAGGTGGCCTGCTCCGCCATGTGTCACGCATGCAAAGGGGTGAGTTAGCCTGGAGGGCGATCGGGATGTGGGTCCCACATACGGTATGTGGGTCCCATAAATGCAGGATGTGGGTCCCACAAATGCAGGATGTGGGTCCCA
>JAOXJJ010000001.1:12600781-12667915 GCA_025769935.1 Phoenix roebelenii | reverse complement strand
ACCAGACTGATAAGGTATCTCGGAGAGGAGAAGGCCGAGCATACGTTGAGGGAGGCCGCGTATGTCATCAGCATCGGAACTAATGATTTTATCGAGAATTACTTTGCCAACGCTTCGGAACGAAAGAAGCAATTCACGATCGGTGGGTATGTGGACTTCCTCACGGGTCTTGCCCGTGACTTCATCAAAGAACTCTACGCCTTGGGGGCCCGAAATATCGGCTTCACAGGACTGGGTCCGATAGGTTGCGTGCCTTTGGAGCGAAGCATGAACTCTGTGACCCGCGGTTCATGCGTAGAAGAGTACAATAAGGCGGCAAGAGACTTCAATGCAAAGTTGCAAGCCACGATTGATGAGTTGTGTGCTGCTCTGCCGGACATCAAATTGAAATTAGCCCCTCTCTATGACTTCTTTCTTTACGTCGTCCAAAATCGAGTTATCTATGGTACGTTCTTCATTGCTTCATTTCTACGAGATTATAAAATTACAACTGCAACTTCTTCAGTTACTTATATTTATGGTTAGTCAATGAGTTACAAAATAATTTGGTTTCCAATTGGATCCATATATATATATACACACACCTAACTGTAGTTTTTGCTGGGTAATTATCCAGATTCGAGTAACAAGTAATTTAGCAAGCCAACTCATATCCGGAGTGGTGTACCATCTTTGACGATAAAGCCATAATGTGACAGCCAAACACTGCTTGGAAACGTATATCAAATAGGAGTTGTAACCACCTTTCCAGCCTATGATTAATATTACATTAGTACACTAGCTACTATTGGAGAGGAGGAAGCCAAATTTACCATAATGGTGCTGATCATGCTTAGATCATTAAACTAATAGGGCAACTGATCTGGGTTCGAACCACCTCTAATTGAATCCTAACAAAAACGAGGTCTTTTCTTCTCATATTTGTCTTACACCGAATAAGCTATCTGTAGGATCTACTCTCTTAGGCTTTCGAACTACCAGATTTGAAACAGCACGAGCAAACAAACAGGTAGATTGACAGCTCTAACCTTTTGTTATTTTTTTTTTGTTTACTTGGAGGGTTTGAGAATGTTGAGTTCGGATGCTGTGCTACTGGAACGTTCGAGGTGGGACGCACATGCAACCAATGGAGTCCATTCACGTGTCCAGATGCACGCAAATATGCATTCTGGGACGCCGTCCACCCAACTGAGAAGATGAGCCAGATCATTGCTGAGCACCTGATCAACACCACATTCGCACAATTCAAGTGAACTAAAAAATAACTACTTTCAAGAAATTTACCCATGAAGAACGTGGAGTCTTTTTCTGTTTTCTTTTGTTCATCTTTTCCTTTTTCTTTCTTGAGATTCATATTCAATTGGCTTCATATATGTTTAATGATTATGTCACATGTAAGTTTCTGTACTTGAAGCCTGTAAAAATTTCTTGCTAAATCTTGTTGATTTTCATTTGGCTTTATGGAACCTGCAATCTTCTACAAGAAATTTGATTAAGAGAAACTTCAAAACCTTTCAACATTCCGGATGAATTCTTATCTTTGCACCTAAAGAAAGACTTGCTTACACCCTACAAAAATAAACAAACTACAAGAAATTTATATCACGATTTCTCAAACTGCAAAGTTTCATAGAAAAGTATGATCAACATCCAGAAATAGGGCCTATGCTGAAAACTAATCCTTTTTTTTATTCACAAAGTACTCTTTAATTTGCTCCATGGCCTTGGCAGTTTCTTCATTTGACTTGATATATACTTCGCATTTCTTTAGAATTCTATATCCAATGATACGGATATGGCAACTAACTAGAAGCATCTATGCTTCCTAGATATGTCACAATGCATTGCACGTAACATTATTTTCATGCACAGCAATTGTCTCTTTCCCCTTATTGCATATCCTATACTTGTATATAGTCATCATCCATGATCAAGACTCAGAAAATAATAAAAATATCCATATATTTTTTTTTCAGCCCTTAACTTTAAGAAAAGTAATTCATTCAAACTCTTGCAAGCTTGTTGCTGTTTGTGTAGGCTATCAAATGAGATATCCTAAACCTTTCGTATTCTTGCTGGCACCAATATGCCTTGCCATCATATCCTATAGCCTTACCGAGTGGTTCATAATCCCAAATCCGTGATTGTTACATGGCACCTGTTGTGGTTGAAATTTAGCCCGAGAGTGACCACGCCAGAGGAAGCCGAGAAGACGTCGGCTGGGACGGAGAAAGGGAGCCACCTCCTGCACTCCAGCAAATCAAATTCCTCAGGTCTTGCCAGAGCAGTTCAGTCTGCTCGTCCAGCAAATCTAAACACTCGCCGCGGCCGTTCAAGGCCTACAGCAGGTGGGAGCCCAGCCTGCACCTCCTCCTTGCGGGCGCGAGTCCATAGGACGGCACTTGTGATGTCATTCTCCTATCAGGCAACACACGATGGCTGACGAAAGGGAGCGTCGCCACTACTAAAGCTCCCACTGAGATCGATCCCTGAGCTTGGAGGGCTTGTCGTGCAGCCATCACCCTGAGAGCCTGCACCGAAGTCTGAAGCTCTGAGCTCAGAAACAACCATTAGAGGCGGGGTCCACCCCATGTCGAGCTGCAATAGGAGCCCCGCCCATCGCCGAGTTTGATAAGAAAGTCGAGGAGTTGGAGCGGCAAATCTAGGCGCTCCAAGACCAAGGCCCGAAGCGCAACACCGAGCTCGAATTCACAACATTTGGCGCTAGAAGGAGGGCCTGAGTCGTGATCGTGATGTTGGGGAGTCGAGAAGCTTCTAATGCATCGAGGCACCGGGCACCAACTCCCGGCAACTCGTTCCAAAGCCCACCCCCTGCGACACCGGCAGATCAAACTCCTCAGGTCCTGCTAGAGCAGTTTAGTCTGCTCGTCCAGCGAGTCCAAATACTCACCACGGCCGTTCAAGGCCTGCAGTAGGCGGAAGCCCAGCCTGCACCACCTCCTTGCAGGCGCAAGTCCATAGGACGACGCTCGCGATGTCATTCCCCTGCCATGCAGCGCACGATGGCCGACAAAAGGGAACGTCGCCACTACCGAAGCCCACCGAGCTTGATCCCTAAACCCGGAGGGCTTGTGATGTAGCCATCATCCTAAGAGCCTACGCCGAAGTCTGAAGCCCCGAGCTCGGGAACAACCATCGAAGGCGGGGTCCACCCCATGTCGAGCTGCAATAGGAGCCTTGCATGTCGCCGAGCTCAATAGAAAAGTCGAGAAATTAGAGCAGCAGATCTAGACGCTTCGAGACCAAGGCTCGAAGCACGAAGTCGAGCTCAAATTCACAGCAGCACTGATGCCCTAGAAAATCAGATGTAAGAGAGCTCCAAAAGGATCCAGATTTTAGCATCAAAGGAATATCTATCCAAGCAAGAATAGCTAATTGCTAACTGTAAGCTTGAAGCCTCTATTTGGAGGCATCAAGATTTATTGTAATAGAAGGTGTGATTCTCATATGTGTCTACGCCTTTATAATCACCCAAGTGCTCAAAGTGATCTCAAACGAGAAACTGAATGTTTAGCGGTTGAAACTAATCATTAGAGGTAAGTTGATGTTTTTTTTTTTTTTGGTCAAAACGGCTTTTCATTCATTTAGCTCTAACATGAGTACAATCTGCCAAATCAAGTGAAAGTAAACAGTACAGAGGGTGTGGAATACTAAGCTTGTCCAAAGGACCTCCCTAGACTATCGGGTGACATAAGAGGCAACCCAATCTACTGCACTGTTCATCTTCCGATACACATGAGCTATCCAGAAGGAGGTCAACTCCCTCACCAATGTGCAGGTGTCCCGTATCAACAAATGGCCATAATGAAATTTAAATCATCCTAGCATGTCAAAATGAAAGTTCCAAGCAGAGTGCCGGTTGCTTGCAAAATGTATAAGAATCTGTATGCATCTTCATTTAAGACACATAAAGAGATAGGAGATTGCCCTATCACCATTGTTCAAAAAGGCTTCTCTGAATGCAAGACTCACCTGGCCTGGCCTCATGTCCTGCCCAAGCCTCTTAGACTATAGTGTATTGTGTAAAGATGCTCATGTAAGGTGCACATATTGCACTTTTTTGTTACAACATATATAGTTTGCCATGTTACATCATCAACAATGTTATTATTGAAATAAACGTTCCTTTTCAAACTTTAACATTAGCTTGAGGGTACAAGAAACATGACATTTCAAGTTTTTAATACCCACACTGACCAAGGCCCACAAACAACCAAAAGCTTTCTCTGAGCATTATTAAGGTCAGCCAGATTCATTGTTGGAAGTATCCAGCTCTCCAATTTTCACCATATACATACATACATACATACATAGATTCTTCCAGTAAAGAATTTTTAGCTATCCAAGCATCCATTGTGTCAACTTGACAAAACAGTTAACATTGATTACTACACAAACTTTGGGAATATGTATAGGCAATTAATTTCAAGAACACCAGAAACTAAACTTGCATGAAGAAATGTTAATTCCATTCGAGTTCATAAACTGATCTTTAGGCGTTAGCATCATAAATAATTTCAACTTTCCTAGGGGTTTTTAGTTCTTAGTATTACATGCATTGAAATAATTATTTAAAGCTAAACTATTATCATGTCTATATAATGTACGCAATGCTACTTATACATGTGAGATGGGTGTCAGGTCATGATGTATCTAGAAGAAAATGACATATGAAGCTTCATGAAGTTCGACATTGGACGCATCTATAACTTTTAGATCTTGGTGTAAATATGTATGGTTGTATGTACATGATAAATCATCAGTTGAATACATCCTCCATTATTTTATAGATCTAGTGCTTGGCACTATATGGATAGTTTTTCAATGTGTTTCTACCAATATTTTTGGGAGCTCGTTAAAAAGGATCTCTTCTTATTATTCCAACAACTCTATGATGGTAATTGTTGCTGGAACTTGGACCCGGAGGTGACCGCGAATCGAGGAAGAGGAGCTCTAGCTATAATGCGGTGGCGGACGGCTGTCTCTAGAGAACCTGCAAGAAGCCTAGGCCAGGGATTCCGGCGAAGACCCTCCGATGCCTAAGTCAGAGAGGAATTTGAAGGTATTTAATGGAGATAATGGAACGATGTTTTTTGGCTGGGGGAGAAGAAGATCCCTCCTAGAGCTTCCCTCCTCTTCTTATAGGAGGGAGTGTAGCGGTTATCTGCAATCGGGTGTGATTGTGCGAATAAATGAGTTACTGTAAACGACCCGAGATTTCAGGCAAGCTGGTGATCGGTTGAGATTGTGGGATTTGATCCCGGATACAAAGAACTTAATTTTCGATGGAGTGGGGGTCGGTTTTTTCTTTTGACTGGGTCTTTCTCGTTCTTGAGGTCAATCGAGCTTAACTCAGCCGAGACCATGCCTGCCGAGGTCATGCCTTCCGAGGACAGGCTAGCCGAGGTCGTGTCTGCCGAGGTCGTGAGCACTGGGGTTGTTCATGCCTAGGTCGGGCGCACTGAGGTCGAGCGCGCTGAGGTCATGATTGCTGAGTGTATGCTTACCGTCGTCACGCTTGCCACCGGGTTTCGGTGCCTTGACCATATGCTCTAAGTGATCCACTTTTTTCCCCAACAGTAATATAGACCTTGCAAGAATTAATTATGCCATTCTCTCTCTCTCTTATCCTCAAAAAAGAGGCGGCGGAAGCTCCATCGATCTTCAGACCCATTGATCATTCACAATTGCATCTAGATCATCACAAAAATTCTTGCTAATTACCTTTAGGCTTTTATGAATGACCTCATGGACCCAGCACATATGGCTTACATTAATTAAAGGAAGATCCATTATGAATAATATATCCTATGCCAATGAAATTCTACACCATTCAAGGAAAGCAGATATGGATGGGTTTATCTATAAGTTGGACTTTACAAAGGCCTTTTATAAAATTGTACGAAAATACCTCTTCAACCTGCTCTCTCTCACAGGAACTTCCCTCAAGATGGGTCAGCTAGTTAGAGAATATCCTGCCTTCTTGTAAAATTACAGTTACATCAATACTAAGCTTGATGACTGGATTTTCTGCAGGAGAGGACTCAACTAGGATGGCCCTCCATCTCCTCTTTTTATTCGTTCTTGCCACGACTCTCTTTATAGAATGATTAATAATGTGGCATTGGCAAAAAGTTTTAAAGAATTAAGAGAATCCCTGATCTATGGAGGAACAAAAATTCTACAATCTGCACCCGAAACTTTTGTCCGCATAAGCTAAGGAGTACACGGCTGTCTTGAAGATAATTCTATACTGCTTCGAGTTGATCACGAGGAGTTCAATCTCCACCATTGGCAATAGACCCTGGTCGAGGAATATAAAGAATATAAAGTTAGACGTAAGGGCTGGGCTGCTTGCTCTTTTTGCTCAGTATGGCACATGAAGAAGTGAAAATAATATAAGGACTCTGCTCGGACTGCTCCATCTAGCTATAGGGTGGTGATTTATGGGATCAGGAAATAAAATTACATTAAAAGCTCTATCTGGTCTTCGTGAAGTTCTGCTCCAGGAGATTTTTCATTTTAACGAAAGTAACCGGGCTTTCTCAAAATTGTGCAAATTCTCTGCTAAACTTTTCTTCAAAAAAAATTAAAAATAAAGGAAAAGGGATCTATCTGTCTTCCTTGACTGTTTTTTTTTTCCCTGTTCTGTCGGTTGGTTCGCTGTAATATTGCTCATTATTAATGAATACCGATGGAGTCCCAAGTTTTCTCAGTGGAACAGGGTACTAAAGGTTCTGCACATATGAGCCTTTGTCGTCCATTTGAGGAATTCAAGTACTAATTTTTTAATGCAAATAAAGTAAAGAAAATTCTCTGCTTCCTCCTGAACGGATCATGAAAGAAGCCCTGTACGGGTTTAGAACTCACCCACCTGCTCTTCTAAGTGATTTCGTCGCCGCCTGTGCAAATTCTAAACAGATGCAAGCACATTCCTCAGACATTACAAGGAGTGGATGAGTAGTAGAAGACCGCATCAATCCTAGTAAGACCCGGTTTCAGGTACATGGAGAAGCCAAGAGGGCCTTCGAACTGGGACATGAACCACAGTTGCACCTAACGTGGATTGTGGACGATAAGGTCATGATTGTACTGTGCTTTTCAGAGGGTTCAAAGGTTATCCCGGTACGAGACCATATATACACTGCGTAGTCCTAGTGGCTTAGCTCAGTGGCTTTACAATACCAAAATAGCCTACTTCAATATTCAACTCAAACCAGAGTACATCAGGAGGTCTTACGCTGGATGTTGTCCATCTCCACAGCAGAGACTATGGTCATGAAGAAATAAATGATTCTCACATGGAGTAATGCTTAAAAAATCCGGAGGCCCTCTCATTGCAAAGGTATCCTGAGTATCTCCCAGTTACTACTCACATGCTACACTTTTCATGTTGAGGCAACGCTTTCTCAGATGAAGCCGGCTTTTTCTGAAATCAACGATTTACAGCACAGGCAGGGCGAGCAACAACAACAACAACATCTTTAAAAAAAAAGAAAAAAAGAAAAGAAAAGCCAACGACAACAATGATGAAGACCATAAGTGGCATTATCTTTTCCAAAACCACCATGGGCACATTTAATTGATATTAGAAGCTACAAACTTTACACGTGCTGTCCTAGATTCGTCTATTACAAAGAAACAGAGAGGAACAAACCTCATGGAAGGCCTCTAGGATGACCTGCCGGTGCTCCCGGGAATTCATGGACATGTAGCAATTCAGCAGACTCCTAAGCTCTTTCGGCCCTTCCAACCCCTTGGAAGTGATAACCTCCGACATGGAGCTCCGAAAATCCTCTCGAGGATCGTAAGAACTCTTATCCATGGCTATCAGCACAATGCACCTACCACCACCGCTCCCTCCACCGATCCGATCTCTTCTTCGCCACTCATTTCTAGGCCCCCTCTCCTTGATCATCTGCTCCAGTCTCTCCTGCACCATACCATGCGCGATGCTCGACAGGCAACCTAGCTGCTCGGAATCGGAGCTTCTGATGCCTTCGGACGAGGAAGAAGAGGAAACGCTAAGCCTGGAACCGCAGCACAAGGCCCCGCATCGCTTCGGCTGCTTGGAGATGGAGTGGCTGCTCTTCCTGAGCCTGGCTTGATACTTGTGCTGCTCCCTCTCCCCCATGTAATTCTGCATCCTTCTGTCCCCAAGGCCACCTTGCAGGGATAGCCAATGGATGTACCATATGATGCAGTGCACAATTGGAAAGTGAAGCGAGCGCCAACCCTGAGGTTTAAACTAATCCTATTTCCATGCACGCCTCTCTCTCTTTTATCTTAATATAAGCTAGATAGGGATGGTTGGTGGGGGGATAGTACTCCTTTTACAATGGATGGATCATGGTGTTCCCTTGCCTTGCAGAAATCCAGAATGCATTTGAAGTCGCTGTCCCGTGCTTCAAAGAGGGCTGGAGAATTTTGAGGAAGGCTCCTGCCACTGCCATATGTGGCTTCAAGTGGGAATTTTTATAGTTCGAGCGGTTGAGGCTCGTCTTAGGGCCACCGAGCAAAGGCCAATGTTGTGACCGTGGAATTCGGCCCATCAGCTTGTCGTTCTTCATTTCTGGGGAGAATGAGCATGTGGCGGGATCTTGATTGGGGAATTTGCTAGCCATGATTCGTGTATGTGGGATCCGTGTGTCTGGGATCTTGGAAAAAGCCGACAGGTTAGACCCCCGACAGCTGGCTCACTCATTCATGTACTTGTTTCTAATATTGGCAAAGGAGATAAAATTTTCATACGCCACCAAACCGACTACAGCTCACCAGAAGATCCGACCAATTAAAATATATCACGGCACCAATACGTGATGGATTAGAAGTGGCCACTTGGCAGGCCCAGTATCAAATTGCCAAACTTGCATATCATAAGCTTTCTATACTTGGTCCCATTGTAACTGATGGACATAGTGATCAAGATTCCACCGATATGATAGACAGGACCTCATCTATGTGCGAAGCATTCACGCCCGATGTCTAGGCCATATTCAAGCCAGTCATTTCTGGTCGACCCACATGCCCTAATTCTCTAGTGGTAGGAAGGGGGCAAAAGAAGTAAGAAAGAAGAATGCCCTAGTAGACTAAAAGATAACTTCCTCCTTTCCTGATTACCATACTGACTTAGGCATCGGAGCGTCCCCTGCCGAATACATTCCGGCCAAAGGACTTATTTGTTCTGTGATATTTCATCTTGTAGTGCTGTCATCCGACGAAGATCTCGGCTGTAGCGACCGAGCGCCACTTGCCTTCTCCAATTCTAATCAGAACAGCAGACCATCGAGCTCTCTAGCATCATCGCGTTTTTCGCCGCGGTGCCTGAGCCAGTTAGCTCTTAGTGGGAACAAATTCCATTATTCTTTAGTAGGTTGGGGAAGGTCTTCCGGCCCAACTTAATCTTTGTTATTTCTGCTTTCTAATAATGGAGATACAAGGACAAAAGCAACGATTAGGGGATAATGAACAGGAATTTCTTTATTTTTTCTCCCAAAGGAGAGGCCAGATCAATTATACCATACTTCTTCCATCATTTCTCTTAATAAACAGCTCATCGGCTAAACATTCACCTACATCGGGTTTTCAACGGATTGGAAACAAGAAATCCACCTACACGGCACTTTACAAAAAGGATCACTTTGGTACCCAATGCAAAGACCCTCTAATTTTCGTAAACAAGTTTTACTAACCGGCCAAGATTTCTTAATTCTACTCCTAGCTCTAATAAGTCATCTAGAAATACAGAAATGCGAGAAGTCTATATCTTTGATTACTGCTTCTGATCCCATATCTGGTAGATCTTCTGAGATCGATGAAGACTTTTCACGTCTCTCTTTTCAGTCGCCCAAGACTTTGGGAGGTTCTTGGTCTTGGAACAGAAAAACACGCAATGCTTCAAACCCCACAGGTCTAAATATCAATGCATAACCTTTATCTATCTCCATTATTTCCCTTTTTTTCCCCGTTTTGTTCTCATCCCGTCGAAGTCCAGCACGCCCAACCCTAGCCCATTCGATGGTTGTCATTCGTCCAGCTTAGGCTAGGCTAAGGAATAGTTTGCTTAGGCTACATCTAATTTCGAGTTGTTAGGACACATAATTGTTCAACCCCATTTCATTATTGCTCCAGGTGATGATTATATCGCTGTCTTCATTGCTTCCCCCTGGTAGGAGGGAGTTAGTGCAATTGAGGGAGTAGGGCCATTAGTTAGGTACCATGCATAGGAAATGGACATCATTGAATTCTTTTCGAAGATTTTTCTTGTGCAACCTGATACTGAAAGTCTTTTATAATCCACCAACTAACTTCTTTTTAATAAATAAATTTCTACTAGTTGCAACACTGCCTCCTATGCATAGGACCATCCATTTCTACTCTATTGTTTCATCTCCAATCCCGGGAAGCATTGTTCGAATTTCTCATAAGAGAGGCCTCCATTATTTATGGACTGATTTTATTTTGATTTATTATGTATCTAATACTGGCTAAATTGTCAATCTAAATGATTATGCAAGGGGCCCATGATTAATTTATGATCATATGATTATCTTGGGTCCTATTGTCTTAATCACATAGTGTAGTGAGTATTGGTGTAGGTCTGTATTGGTTAATAGATTCTGTAATGGATGGATTCATTGGTAATATACTTAATTAAGCTAGGTCCCCAGTCTATTATTATATATATGTCTGTGGTGAAACTCCAGAGCATCCAAGTTTCTAGAGGGCATCTATCTTATTGAGGAGAAAGACATTGAGGATGAAAAAAACAGGAAGATATACCCTACTTTTGTGTCTTCTTCTATCTTAGGATACCGTTGCAACGATTATCAATAGTTGCTTAGGACTCTAAAAGTAAGCCTCAATTTTTTGTAGTTTATTTTACTAAGTTTTGTGTCCTAATTTTCTATGCTGTTCATGAAAAATTCTACAAGCATCACTTCGGTTGTCTTCCCTTCTGCCTTGAGGGAAAAGCCTAGTAGTTCAGGTCTTGAAAGGGTGCTATCTATAGGGACTTTAGCACCATATAATTTTTTATTTTGAAATAAAATCTCCAATGCCACGAGCAGTAGCATCGGGTACCTGGCAAGGTAGCGGCGTAGCTTTGACCTTCTCATTTTACTTGACCAAAGAAAGTACCTTGTCTTCATGAAATCCATGCATGCCTTGCTAGTTACTTTCTCTTTCACATACACATTTTTTTTTGTATAAATAACTATTTTTATATGCACTCTAAAAAGAACTAACAAAATGATGGGAAGAAAATGAAAACTAAATAATTTAAATACTTATAATTCAAATAATTATGATTTTTTTTGAGAAAGGGTGCACAAACAATAGGTTACAGAATGGGAGGTGCCTAGGCAAGATTTGATCTCTAAGCCTTTTGGACGACTTAATATCCTTAATGTCCCAAATTTTGGTGAAGGCAAGATCCAATCCTAAGTTATTACATGTTGAGGAATTGAAACTTCTTTTATATTATAAGCTTGTATCTTCGATCAAGGTTTGGATTCTAGGGTCATGCATGGGGCATGGATCTCAAGCAGATCACCCCCAATCACCATCTATCCTGAGTTGGACAAGAGAAATCGGTTATTCATGATTGATGAGATCATGGTCACCCACCAAGTAATCTTTTGCGTGGTTCAACAACACGTGAACCGGGATGTCTTTTACCCAATCCGTTGCGCAATAAGAGAGCGATTTTGATTTTTTTTTTTTGCTACAATGGATGACTTATGTACTAGATGAATATATTCAAAAAAGTTAAAAAATAACAAATTTTCAGTGAAAAATAATTTTCTGTAAATTTGTTTTCCTAGCTTCAAAATATTTTTTCTTGTATGTTTTTTCAGTATATATACTGGTCTTTGATTGCTCTATATATGTGGTTTGCTTCAATGATTTTTACCTTTCGGTTGCTGACATGCTGATAAAGAGAATCTTTTCTTCTTTCTTTTTTTTTTTGACTTTGATATTGCTTTGATCTCGGAGTTCTTTTCATGTGTTTTAAGGGTAAAATAGTATTTAGAATCATCTCATGAATTTTACATGTGCTACAATCTCCTATGCCACATGAGAGTTATAATAACCAACTTTTCTTTAATGTTTTCAGCGATTTTCTCTTTCCTCTTTTGATTAGATTTAGATTGTTGCAATATTAGTTGTTGAATGGTTTGTTTATTTTCCGACTTTGTAAGAAATTGTCTGTTTTGATTTGTAATCCAAAGTTCTTGACATGCCATGCAATACTTTCTTGTTTGGACTGCTTAATATTAGTTTCTTGGAATCCCTTTAGAGAGGAATATTAGGATTTCTTCAGGAAATCCTAAAGTGAATGCCGAAACATTCATTCTAGGGTTTCCTAGGATTTCATAATAAAAACCCAGATCATACAAAACTCTTACACAATTAAATCCATTCTATTATTCTTAACGATCTTCATGAAACTAAACTTACTATAGGAAAATATAACATATCTGTTGATGTGAATGACAGAGATGATGATTTGCCCACTTTGTTTAACATTTTGCAAGAAATCATTACCAGCCATCATCTTTAAGCTTTGAATCTTCTTTAATGAAGGTATTTTGCAAAGCATGCATGGTGATATGCTCAAGGAACTATGCCATCTGTGATTAAAATCATTACTCGATCATCTATAAATTTTCTCCACTAGTGATCATTAGACATTCCACATATCTTCATATCTGCCAGACTGAAGACATTTTCCTTTGTTTGGTATCACATGTACCCACTGCGCATTGCATATCCTTAAATCACCATCTAGCGAACATAATTTGATAGCAAGCTTCTCATCTCATGGCTAGCTTGAATCACATCAAAATGATTTTGGTAATCTTGTAGAATAGTTTCAATGCTGTCAAGGCAACTTGCTTGAAAGTTACCTATTATTTGGTAAACTTAACACTATCATGGTATGTCTCAATTCTCACAAGGTTGGGATTGATTTTGGTTAACATGGGAATTATATGTATCGAATAATTG
This sequence comes from Phoenix roebelenii, assembly GCA_025769935.1. Lineage (NCBI taxonomy): Eukaryota > Viridiplantae > Streptophyta > Magnoliopsida > Arecales > Arecaceae > Phoenix > Phoenix roebelenii. The sequence continues at coordinate 12,654,883 of JAOXJJ010000001.1, read as the reverse complement.
CCTGCTGCTGCATTGGCCATTCGATGAATGGTCATTGTCAGAGCAGTCAATTATTGGGCACGTATTATTTCTTTTTTGCTAACAAATATACATGATTTTAGTTTGCTGAGCTTTGATTGAGATCTCTTGTGATAGTTAAATTTTATCAAATCCAATATGGTTAATGAATATGCAAGCAACTTGCTGTGATCGTGTTGAAATTGCTCTACAAGATGATGAAATCTGTCTACGGAAACCTTATGATAATGCTGTTAGGTAAAGAGTTACAAGATGCTGATCAAAGTCATGCTGATATCAAAATTATAGAGTTGATGAATTATCCTATATCTTCGATGAATTAAAGCTGTAGCTTTGGTAGGATTCACAAAATGTTTGCAGCTAATAATAATTTGAACCTTCAATCACATCTTGCAACATCTTGTAAGGTGAGAAGGACATTGTTCTTAAGAGAGAAGAATGCCATGGGACATAGTTGTTGTCAGATTCTAATCTGCGTTGCCTCTATTGCTGCTTGGTTGATGTTGATGTTACATTGATGCACTTGTGTGATGTTGATGGACTTGGTGCTGGGTTTCTGTCTGTCACTTACTGGGCTCCAATGTATTCTTGAAGAGATTGACTGGGTTCACCAATGCAGGCCTTGGTATTAGGGCATTAACTGCTTCTCAGATCTTATGGCCCTTGGATTACACTATTGAACTGCACTGGTGAGGCTCTAGAGTGACCTTGAGCATCATGCTACATTGGAAGTGCACCATGAATATTCATTTTATATGCAAAAATCCTTATGTTATTATTGTACAGGTTTATTAGGTTGTAATTGTCTGATCTTCCATCACGTCTTAGGGAGCCAACAAGCCTTCGTCAAATACTTATTATTTAAATTTGGATCGACTAATGCAACGAGCAGACTTATAGAAATAATCTACCGACTTTTACAGCCCTCAATCAAAATCCAAATTTATCTTCCATTTTCCATCTGTGGTAAGCAACAAATGCCTACATTTGTATGTAGCAAAGTTTTAAGTACCGGTTTTCCATGTCCGCACCAATACCGAACCAGTACACTGTACACCCTGCACCGAGTCGGTATGGTTTGCAATACACCCAGTCAGACTTATATTCTTGGTATGTAGGTTATTCAATTTTCAGATGATCTAGGTCCTGTTTGGTCCTGAATTAACATGAATAAACCTGGATAAAGTCCAGTTTTTCAGCTTCATTCAGGTTTATTCAGCCATACCAACTTTTTTTTTTTTTTTTGTCTCTTGAGCAAAGCCTAAAAAATGAGGGGCACTTTTGGGATTTCAATAGAATTGAAAAGCATTTTTTTGGTACTTATTGAGGTCCACCGGGTTGAACCGTTCAAGGGGGAGGAGCTCAATAGTTTTACCTGATTGGCGATGAATACCTACCTATTTGACTAAAGTAATTCAAATATGCTGGCTTAAATCATTTGGAAACCAAACAGGGTCTTCCTGCATTGGATTCATTGAAATCATTACTATCTCAATGTATGAGCTACAAGCCCAAAATCTAGGATTACTTTGATTCTTATTTTCCTTGGATATGCCATTCACAGGCTTTCATGTACTCTTGACTTACTGTAATCTTCTTGTACTGCAAGTTCAATTTGTGCTACTATTCTTAATCATAATTAATCTAGTTGTAGTTTGAGCTTTAGAACTACTATGTCGTCCTTGTTTCCTGCATTTTATGTTCTATATGTAAGTATCTTGGATACATTACTTGCTAAGTTCACATAAGGGAGGCAATTCAATGTCATCTAGTGTTAAAATGAGATAGAGAAATGGCCAAAAAGTCTCCCACATGCTATGTGGATTAAGTTTTGTATGTATTAATACAATTGCTGAAATACTTTTGATGGTTCCATCAAGAGTAATTCCTAGAGACATTATGGAAATTTTTTATGGGAGGTATATTAATAGATGCAAAAGCTTTGTGAGGACCCGTGTAGGTGTGTGTTTAGTCCCACATCAGTTATTCACCGAGAAGATCTTGGATACTTACATAGGACTAAGGAACTCAAAAAATACCTACCAGCTAGCTTTTTTGGGTAAGGTCCTAGGTTGTGATAAATGGTATCAGAGCGAACTCAGCCTATAGCCTATGTGGACTAAGAAACACTACAACACGGATTCATGAAAGCTGATTACGGATCGATCATTGCGTTTGTGATTAGATTTGAACCCTTAGCCTAACGAGGACATTAGGACTTGAACAGAAGAAAATGTGAGGATCTGTATGGGCGTGTATTTAGTCCCACATCGGTTATTCGCTAAGAAAATATTGGAAACTTATACAGGACTAAGGAACCAAAAAAAAAATCTTTCTGCTAACCATTTTAGGTGAGGTCTTGAATTGTTACAAGCTGAATCTAAAAAACTATGCAGGATTCTTTTTTGAAGTGTTACTCTTTCATATTATAACACTAGAGAACCTTGAGTTGACTCCTTCGTGTTAGCTTGGTCATCTATGTTGCTAGCAGGATTACATTTTGAACATGAAATGCATGAATCTTAGTATTTGTGATGCTCGAGATATAGCTTGAGAATGAGTTTTACTTGGGGAGAATGCGAGAATTAGAGGTTGCTCTACTAGAAGAAAGATGACAAATGTTTGCGAATATTCTATATAAATGATATTTCTATATAGAATATTCTATATTTTATTTAATCACTGCCCTCCCATCTCTGTCCACTGCTCATCATCTTTGGTCCTAGTTGCTGCCTAACATAAGAGCCCCTTATCTGTCTCTCTTCCCCAACTGCCTTTGTGGCTGTAAACTCTCTAGGGAATTAGTTTGGAGACACTATCAGGTTTATAGCAACATTGAACAGCCTTGATCGATAATGGAGGCCATGGAACTTAAACCAATCCATTCCCTTCTCTTTCCACTTTATTTGAGGTTTTTTTTTTCTTCTCCTTTTTTTTTGATTTTGTTCTTTAACACTACACATGAAATATGGAAAATAATTTGGGGAGCCCGTCATGTGCGCATCAAAAATTTATCAGGCCCAACATTGTTGCTGATTTGTCAACTCCATAATCAGCCAACCCCCATGTTTGGCAATAAATCTTATCGGTTGCACCAATTCTGTCACGCCCCCGCCCGCATGGCGCATGTGAGGCACCCAGTACCCACACGGGGGCCACATGATTGGAGAATACAGAGCTTCTCTGCCAGATATTGTTCAGTTTCGGAGCCTGCATGCACGCGCCGCTCAGATCCCGCCTCATTTTTGTTTTTCACTTAAAACGCATATGCAGGATTTGGAGACACCCGCCTCATATGCCTAGGTTTTGAAACGAGTCTAGCCGATGTGGGATCTTTCAAATTTCCTCTTGCAACATGGTCAGATAACTGGAGTCTCGTAGCATTAATCAGGAAATATATTCATTTTTTTTGAAAGTATGTTTTATCATTAATTGTCAAATTAAGAGTGGAACTGCATTCTTTGTGTATGCTTTTGGTTGAGCATATATATCAAACCAATGGTTCTTCGATTTCCAGGGAAACATCGATGATGGTCGGAAACTATTTCCATTTTATTGGTTTGACCTTGAAAGTTTAATTTTTTGGTTTTAGTAAGTATTTGTACTCTTTATGTGTGACCTTGCAACCATTTTATTCATTTTTAATCACTTGTTATCATCACGATACCACCAACTTTTTATCTCATTCTTAATCTTATATTGATTTTGAGGCTATCATGAACATAAGCGATGATTGTAGAACTAAATTATAAAAGGGTTTTAGTTTGCACATTAAATGAAAAATTTGTCAAAGCAGTCGAATACAACGAGCTATTAATGTGAAATGAGCTTTGTTCATAGGAGACACCGACAGCACCTCTTTAAGCTTATTATTTATGTTTGGTATTGACTAACACATTCGAGCTGATGTTGTTTTGAGCTTGCCTAAATTTAGGGTCACTTCATGTCGACATGGCTAAAAGGAGCCATTTTCAATCTGCACACTCACAAGTTTTCGGTGTATAGTTTGAAAAGGAGAGGCGGGTAAAGCACTAAAGGAGACCAGAGAAAAGGGCAGATTCAAAGAGGATTTTTATTTATGCTGCTGGCTCCATGTTTTCCTTGTGGCCTTCTCTTTTGTACTATTAGAAGGATGCTTTTAACCAAAAAAAAAAAAGCAAGTATCCTACTCTTTTTTTTTTTTTTGAGGAATGAAGTAATATTTTTCTGGATCACATGTTTAATGTTGAATCAATCCAATACATGCTCCCTCTTTTATTTAGAATGTACTTTTTAAGTATCTTTATATAAAACAATACGCAGTTTCTCTTCGAAAATCATGACATCTTAAAATTATATGCTGAATCACACCTTTAAGAATAAGTGTCACTAGTACAGAAAAACTTGTTTTTTCCGATGCTTTTTAAAGTATATATCGATGCCTATAAGCGTCGATAATTTTATTGCTGATGCTTTTTAAAGTGTCGCAAAGATATGGACAATATAAGTGTGGAAATTTTACTTGTCGACATTTTTAAAAAATATCAACAAAAATGGACGTTTTGCCCACGCACATAAATATTTTTCAGAAAATATTCTTTAATTATTTTTCTTAATATTTAACTGAATGAAATTTTCTAATTACTTAATTCAGGTATTAACTAATCATTATTTTTTTTCCTAAAATGGATGTATTATATATAGCAGGTATGAATACACCCAAATAAATCAAAAGATAACAAGTTCCAAAATGGACGGGATAGTCCCTTCTCGTCCAGCCATAGGGTCTCCCCAGAATGGTTAGCCACATAGGATGCTATTTAATCTGCTGTCCCATTGGTCTCGCGATACACATGCTTATCCTGCAAGGCTATCTTACCCCTCACCATCACCCGAATATTTCTAAGAAGCAGGTGGTAATCACCCACCCTTTTCACACTCTGCTGGATCCAGCCAATGTCAGTAGCCGAGTCGCCCTCGAGCACTAAGGTGTTGGCTTGCAGCATGTACGAAACATACCTCAGGCCGGTCCAAGCTGCCCTCAACTTCGGCCCCGAAATAGAGGTATCGAAGATCTGAACTAATCATAATTCAATGCAGAATTATTCATATGGTAAGAATGTAACATTAGATTTTAAAAGTTTATCCATTCCCTCATGAACCATTGGTTGGAGCGCCATTGCGCCAAAGACTTATTTATGATTCGCTTAGGGTCATGGCTAATGAATATACACTTTGGAGATTGGTCACTTTTGCCACATTGGCTGCACTAGAAAATATCGCCATAAATTTTTACTGTAGCTCTACAATTATAGTAGGCTTTATACCACCAACTATTGAAGATATCAACGACTGCTAGGGTATACTATCGACCAAGCCATGGTTGCCATGTTCCGTTTACAGCTATCACGATAAGACGGAAAAAAACCCTGGAAAAAACCCTGCTCCCGTTTACAGCTATCACAACAAGACGGGAAAAAATCCTGCCCCAGGCAGTGGAGTCAGCACAAGATTTGATTCTTTTATTGAGAGCCTCTATTCGGAGCCCCAGGTCTTGGGAGGAGGGCATCCTCAAAGCATACCTGGTTTACCATATTTGGTTGGACAAGAATGCTAGTATATTTGAGGGTAGGAGGCTTTCACTGAGGTTGGTAGTTGATAGAGCTATATCACAGTCCGGGGAGGTTATTGCAGCCTCTGCATTGTTCATTGCTGAGATGGCCAGGGACATTTGGGGCACTTCATCTGTTGTCATAGCGCCCAGGTTCGCCCTCGTTTCTTGGGTGCCCCCACCCCTTGGTCATCTCAAAGTGAATTTCAACGAAAGTATGTCGGTGGATGGTACTATTGAAGGTATTGGATTTGTGATCAGAGATTCCTGGGGCAGGCTGGTGGCAGCCGGGGGTCAGCGTACGCCATGACTTACGGTTGTAGGGGCAGAGCTTCGGGAGGGGTTATCATTTGCAAGGAGAGTCCTCGGTACCGAGTGGGTGTTTCTTGAGAGGGACTCCTCGGTGGTGATTGACTGGATTCGAGGTATGGATAGATATGATGATGGCCTTCCCCTTATTAGAGATACTCGGAGATTGGCCCAGGAGTTGAGGGGCTTTCAGGTAGTACACGTATTTCGGAAGGCGAACAGGGCAATAAACTGGGTCGCCTCCTTCGTCGCCCGAACTCCGGGGAGTTTCTTTGGACATCTATGGAAGACATCCTCTCCTCTTTGTACTCATTACTTTTCCGTGATCTGGCAGGATGTACTCACTTTAGAGCTATATAATTTGCTGTTTTGACCAAAAAAAAAAAAATCGTGCTTCCCTCATCCTAATTCAACAAAATAGCTTTTTTCGATATTTTTTAGAGCCTGTACGGACGCTTATAAGCATCGATAATTTTGACGCCGACATTTTCAAAAGCGTAAGGTAGATGAGAGTGAAAATTTTTTTTACTGACGCTTTCATAAAACGAAAATTATGTCTATGCTTATAAGCGTCGACTTATTTTGGAGTCTGCCGATGCTTTAAAACATTATTAGAGTTATTTTTTAAAACAATAAATTATTTTGAAAGCTAGATAGCACAAAACTTTATAAGCGTCGGTAGATAAATTAAAAAAATCAATTTTCATTCTCCATTACTGGTTCCTTCTGATTTTGCTTCTTCTAATGTCACAAGATAGATAACAAAAAAAAATAAAATTAGAAAAAAAATAATACAAGAAGAACAACAGATGCCCCATTTATTGAATTTTTTTTTTTACAAGTTACAATAGGAAGCATATTAGAACATATGTCCAATTTATATGATCTTTCTTTTACAATAGGAATAATATAGAAAGCATATTTATAAATTATAAATTATAAATTACAGTAGAAATAACACAAGAAGCGTCTCACGGCTGCAATAGTTTCTTTGCAATCCTCCACGCCACGGTCCGTTTAATCAAATCAAAAAGCGGCTTCCTAAAACAGAATCAAGGAAAGGAACCCAAAAATTCATGCCTATTCAATAGCCAAACAGCAAAATGAACCAATAAAACTCCCAAACCATCAACAGATCGGTGCTATACCAACCCAAATCATACAAATCGGCCATCGATAACTTAAATCTCATCCATCATACCAGATCGAGAAACTAAGAAGAGAAGGGAAAAAGGGAGGCTGATAGGCCTACCCCGGATCGTTTCACCATAGCCGGGCTCTGGTCTCCTCTTCCTTCTCTACCCCGGATCGTTTCACCATAGCCGGGCTCTGGTCTCCTCTTCCTTCTCTCTGGTTCCAAGCTTCCTTCTCCTATCTTTTCTTATGGATTATTCCTGCTCTTCCTTCGCTCCCAAGGGATCCAAGCTCTGAAGCCTCTACGATCAGGCAATTCCACCCTAGGGTTTCCCTCATTTGCCCCCGCACCCCGAGCTGGCAAGCCTCAAGGGAAACCTAGCCCTCCTTCTCCTCTCCGCCTTCTCCCGATTCGCGGATCCTAGCTTGAGAGTGCTCCATATCCCTTTGAAAAAAAAAGAACGCTATGAGAGGATGAAAAGAAACCCAAATTGGCCAGAGAAGAGATGAAACAATGGCAAAGAAAATTAAGAGGAAAAAGCTCACCTTTTGGTGGACGCTTTCGGTGATCTAGGAAGAGAGTGGTGGTGGTGGTTTCCTCCAGAGAAGCGCCACGAAACGAGATCTATGGCAAGGATTTTGGGGAAGAGAGAGAGAGAGAGAGAAAACGGACCTCGTTAACCGCCGAGGAGAGAGACCAGCCGGCCGGCTGACCACCAACGGGAGAGCTGAGAGTGATTAGAGAGGGATCCCACTTCAAGACGCGGTGGTGGTGGCGGCGGCGAAAAGGGGGTTGGGATCGGGGAGAACGAATAGGGATTTATGAGGGGTGGGGAGCGCGATTGGTCTTCGACGACGCTTTCTAAAACTTCGTTTTAGTTTGCAATTAAGGAAGAGATTAATCTGAAGAGGATTAGGCCTCGAACGATGCTTATGAGCGTTGTCTTTAATCCCGACTTACTTTGGACTCCAACGATACTTTTAATTATTACCTAAGTTCTTTCTTCTTTTTTTATTCAACAATGCTAATAAGCATCATGCTTTGCACAATGTTAATTAGTACCGTCGACGCCACTGGTAAATTTTGATGCTAGAGCTAAAATTACCGATACTTCTACATAGCATCTGTAATTTTGGTTGCAGTGTCTTCTCGGCCTCAAACAGTATTGAGGTGTATGGGGGCTATGGTAGACGTGCAGACCTCTGCCCCCTACTCTCCGGCTCATTCCCGATCCACGTGGCTTTCATTCGGAAAGCAAGAGCCTTGTCCAGCTAGCAATTGCACTTGGCAACCAATCAGGAGCCGCATATGTGGCATTTGGAAAGGTAACACTCCTCTCCTTCCTCTTGTTTTCCTTCGCGGTTGGCACATACTTCTTTAATTTTGTTTCCTCGGTGCATGCGTCCGAGAATTTAATCTAGAGAGCTCGGAGGACGACATTTCACCATATCCATACACATCTCATTTAAAGGATCTACGCTCTAATTCCTAGCTTGCACAGTGCTCCTATAGTCGGAGGATGTACTCACCTATCCCTCCCGCCCCGACTTTTCTCAGGTGCAGAAATCGGCATACTACTTCCGAGAGAGCATAAAAAAAAAAATTGCAGAAAAAAGAAAAAAATAAAGTTGGTGCCTCCGGAGCTTGACAATTGGCATGTGTTGGGGAGTTTTGGACTCTCTTTTCCCAAGGCGCGTGCATCCGAAAATTTACCTCGGAGAGCTTGAAGGATGACACATCATTGTGTACATACAAAGGATCTAAGCTCTACTCCTTAGCTTGCACGGTGCTCCAATAGTCGCAGGGTGTACCATAGATATTGTTCACCTATCCCTCCCGTTTCAGAGAGAGCAAAAAAAAAAAAAAGCTGAAGGAAAACGAAAAAAAGGTTTGGCGCCCTTGGAGCTTGGCACTTGGGGAGTTCTGGACTCCCTTTTAACGTATGGAATAGATGATTTGCTCGGGGTCTTGGCTATACACCTATATGATAATCCTTCATGCAAACCTGTTTACCTTGAATGTGTGTGGATGGCTTGACTTGAAAGATAGAAGTTCGTCTCTTAGGTTCCATTTGAAAACTTCGAATTGAGGAGAATGAAATGGAATGGAAGGAAAAGTTAAAAATTTTGATGTTTGGAAGTTTTTTAGTGCAGGAAAAGAAGAAAATAAGAGAGAATAGGAGGAAAAATTTTGGGCTCCAATTTTTTTTTCTTTCTTCCCATAAGTGGAAGGATTTGGAGAGAAAGAAATTGAAACTTAATAAATTTTTTATAATACCTATTTTATTCTTAAATTAAAAAAGTATCAAATTAAAAGGACAAATATATTTTAGGGTATCTTTTGTTTTAATCTTTCATATGTCATCTCCATCTCCATATACCTATCTACTGCACCTCCACAGAGCTCCATCTTCACGGCTGCACTTTCTTGGAGGAGCACCTCTACTCATAAGCATGCCCCTTTTATAATAAGGGCATTTTAGTAAAAGTGTTAAAAAGATATGTTTTTTTTTTTTTCTCGAATAAGAGAAGAGAAAAATCTATTCTTTTTTTTTTTTCTTAAAGGCAACGATCCGGGCAAACTAAGAGCTTTATTAAATCCATTTCCACAGGTATTATCGCAAAACTGATCTAGTAAAGTTGCAAGAAGAGCGAGTCAACCATTGACTTGACGGCTGTGTCCTAGCAACCCCCCACTAGATAAGCAGGAATCTGTACGTATTTCAATTGCAGATCTGCCGCAGAATTAGAAACTGGATTTGCCTTGCTTGTTTCGGGCTTCACAATTCAGTGGTACTTCTCATAGATTTTCAGCGCAAGAATTGCTCATGAATCTAGAAATATATGCATGAGGGGACCTTTTTTTCCTCTAACAGCGTACACATTTATTATAAATAACTGATAAATAATTTATTTTAATTCATATATCAGTGTTTCATTAAAGTCAACGTACTTTTTTTCAATGAAAGTAAATAGACTTTGGCCAAAAAAAAAAAAAAGGTCGCTTAAATGGGGAGGGCGGTCCAGGATCCCCACTGCTTCTGCCCCAACTGCAGCCACGCCTCTCCATCCATGTCCAACTTAATGCTCTCTCTCTCTCTCTCCTTTTTAAAGTGACCATAATAATTTGAGCATGGACCTAAAAGGCTGCAGCGCGTTTGCCGGGCCCTTCAAGAACTTGGATCTTGGATATATTTGCATGCCCATATCTCGGCACATGACCATTTTTTATGGGCTTGGAAACCAAGTTCCGAATAATCCACGTTAAACGGTTAGGACGTGGGCCCCATCCTCCACCACCACCACCACGCGGCTCCGCCGTGCCCTAAATGCGTACAAGATAAGGACAACCCGTCCCTACAGTACTCCCAACATCAAAAGGCCATTTCCATATACCAACTCTGGAGTTTGCTCCAACGGTCCTACGTGGCGAGTGTGGATAAGAGAGAAAAGCTGTTTGCTCTTTTAAATAAAATAAACGATGGCGTCAACTTGCGTCTTCGTGTCAGAGTAGGACGACTCCGGCTCCTAACCTCTCTAATTTCTCTCCAGTTGGCGTCCTTTTATTTCCTTTTATTTTCCTCTTATCCACCGGCGTTTGCTTCGTCGTCGCTCGAATGATCTCCGCTCTTCGGCGAGGCCGGCGTGTCCGCTTGCTCCCCCGCCGCTTTCGTTTCCGCGCGTGTCGGCCGGCGGCCGGCGGGCACCTGAGACCGGAGTTGTAGCGCCGACGGCGGCGGTGGCATTGGAGGAGCGGATCCCGTGGGGCACAAGAATGAGGAGGGGGGGGGGGCGGAGGAGGGTGCGGTGAGGCGCCGCTCGGAATCTTGCGGATGGTCAGCGTGACGGCGTCCCCTGGGGACGTGTCGAGGACGAGAGGCATCGGCGGGACACGCCTTGCAAGCCAAGCAATGCTATTTATTGTGATCAGTTAAGGGGGAGTAGTACACACACACACACACAGAGAGAGAGAGAGAGAGAGAAGGATTAATTACTTGTCTCCTTTTTCCGATTGCTCTCTCCTACCCGTTTTTATTGCTTTCCTCCGGCTCCTCGGTGTGCTCGTTGTTATGTTATGAATTCTGGAGGAATTGGATTTCTGGTCGGTCTCCTCCTCTTTCCCTCAGGCTGTCGACCATGGATTCCCCTTGACACGGCTCCAGGTTTCTGATCTCTTTCCAAGACTTGCTCTTGTTTAGACTATGGGTTGGGGTTAAAGTTTTTCCCTTAAAGGATTTGCATTTTGTGTTTCTTGGAGTTTTGGTTGCAGAGCTATCGCGATGGGAACCGCCGAGGACCGCCATTTTTTTCCACTCACAAGTTTGCAGATTGGGTAAGTAGAACTTATCTTCTGCTAATGGTAGGGTATTCTAGTTTCATAGGGAGATTATGATTGGCTTCATTTGTTGTTTATTAGACTATTCCGCGCGATCCTCTGTTTTCGATCTGATCTTGCTGTCTCGATGTTACCAGTATTCTTGCAATGAATCATCAATTGTCATCTAGTAAATCTTTAAAATTAAATTGTAATGCCGGCAAGACTTTCCTTCGCGAGATCTATGTAATTGTAACTCACTGGAGACAAGCAGGAGATGTGGCACGTCTGCCGTTCTTCCACCTAGGTGCTTCTCATGGAATCAGAGCCTAAGGGTTAGAAAAAATTTTCACTATATCACATATATTGTTTCTGCTACAATTCTAAACTCATGATGCACTTATTTTTTTTAATATAGTATTGGCGTTGTTCGCTTGCTATTGAAGAGTGATCCATCTAATCTTGTTCATAGAGATTTGCATTATTGACTTGTTTCTCATCATCTTACTGATCCCGATTATCGTGGTCTTAGCATTTTGGTGATTTACTATCTCTAGATCTGACAAGCACTACTTTGATTTGCGGTCACAAAGCTCGATCCACTCAAAATTGTGAGACTATTTGATCATCCATTGCTATTCGGTAGTTATTTCCTTGATGTTTGTACATTGTTTTTTATATTTTAAATGACATTTGGCAGAAATTAGAGCGTCTCTATAGTTTTCTAGCCAAGTAAACATGATACATTAGGGGTTAGGGTTTCACCTTGTCTTTGATACAAACAATATGATGCTGTCTTAGTCCTGCCCTCAGACTCTCATGTCGAGTCTCTACTTGAACCAAGCTTCGCCCACACAAATACCCTAGCTATCTCTTTGATTATAAGGATGTTAATAACATGTTAGGGAAGAGCTCATTTGCGATGGTTTCCCTGTCCCATAAGGAGCGGTTAACTTCCATGTGTTGATATTTGCAGGGGCTTTCTCCTGATTAGAATAAAAGCCTATTTATGCATAAGGGGGTTATTTAGCAGCTTTGGACTTATGTGCTAGATCCACCAGATATTCCTGTTAAGTGGGTACAAGAGGCCTGGAACTAGTGGGTTTTAATTATAAGCTCCATGGATCATGAAAGTGTGCTAAGATATATTTTTTGGTATTACATGAGCCCAGAACTTGGGGAATGCTAGCAAATTAAATTATATGCTAGATGATCTGGGTAAACTGTCATTTTTCTTCAAGTCACTGCATCAAGCTTCATTTTGTCAGCTATGTCATATTAATCTGTTTTTCCATCTTGCTTGCCTCACTAATTAGACTGCTTGGTCCAGGTTTTACATTAATTGACGTTGCAGGATGTGTTTATCCAAGAGATTTCAAAATTCCTTCTAATGGTTTTAAAGAATGAGAAAGTATTCTTAATTATGTAACTGATTCTTAATGGTACGTGCCTTTTATCTTGTCCATTTTTGTTCCCATATGTGTGATAACAACTTCCTTGCTGTAGTTTTTCAGTGAATAAGGAAGATATTACTTTACTATCATATTGATTTTACCTCTAAACAAATGTATAACAGAATGTTAAATTTTTTTATTGAATTCCTATTTAACTTTCCCGAACTTTACACCAATTCTTTGTATTATTCAACTAATTTCTTGTTTGGTGATAATAGTTAATACTTTTATATATTTTGCTTGCATTCTTGTATGACCAGCTAGGTGAAATAGTAATAGATGTCAACAGGAAAGTTACAATGGATGGACGTCTATGTAAATCTAACATGCTACAGCTAAAGATATTGACCGGTGGCATTTTGCTGCATTTTGCAGGGATTTACAGTCTTATCTTTCACGTCTGACTCTTTTTCTGGCCACTAAAAGTAATAAGTTCTTTATCCTGGTTGACAACCGGCCATGGTTGATTGACCAGGACACACGACCTGCTTACCTATGGCAATTGATGGTTACCAAGGTTTTGCTGAAAACCACCATTTTTCCATGCTTTGATTTTTAGGTGGCATTATAGCTTACTGAATCTTTGTTCCTTCTCTTTTCCAGTCCAGGTTGTCTCCTTTTGCAAATACTAGAGCTAGGAGAGAGAGAAGGGATATTGGGAAAAGGCTAAATTTTACAAATAGCTCTATATCCAATCCCATTAAGCAAAAGACACTGTACAGATGGTTCTCTGTGATTGATGCTGCAGTATATCAGAAGAAGGCATTGATCCCGGTAAAGAAACTAAGAGACTCTTTTCTGCTGAATAAGGAGTTGCATCACACCTTGTATGGTTTTATTGTTTTTGAAGTGGACTGGGTTCATGTCCGTGGTATAAACTATGTAAACGAACTTCAGGTATCACCACATTTTTGGGTTCAATTTACCAGTTACCTTATTCAAGAATCCAATAGTCAACTTTTTAATGGTCATATTACTTACAGACTGATACATCAATGGCATTGGAGGTTAAGTTAATGAAAAGATGGGAGTTCGATAGCATTGAGCAAGCTTCAAGCTGCATTTCTTCATGGTTTTCTGGAACCTACCATGAGCGTTCTCTCTTGCGAGAGCATCTCGATAGTGTTTCTACTAGAGGTATATATACAACTTAATTACCTTATATATATTATCATTTTTTCTATCACTAACAATAGAATTACCTTTACAGGGGATGTATTTTATGATGCTCAGGAAGATACTTCAAACCCTGATGGGGCTAGTGGGAATGTGAGTGATGAGGATGACTTTGATGAGGACAAACTTTTTTTTGATAATTCCGACTCTGTTCCTTCTTCCGAGGAAACTGAAGATACTATAAGCTCAATTTATACACCACTTCCAGCTTATGGGCCTTACAAGAGAAGAAAGATGATGAAATCAAATATGGGAAGTGAGTTTGATAAAGTTTCTGAGGAAGCATACAGTGAGTGTGCAAGTTCATCTTTTGAGGCTACCACTTACAAAGATGTTCTCATTTTGTTCAGATTTAATGATCATGGTCTTCCATTTAAGCTGAAGGATATAATTATGTCTGACTTGAGGCTGCTCACGTTGTTAGAATACGGACTTCCTTCGTGGGTCATTTTCCTTCAGTCATACCCAGTATTTTGCCAAATTTATCGTCCATGGATGTGCCCTCTGGCAAGAGCCTTATATGTCCTGATTTCCATTGCCACTGTCCTTATAGGATTTTATGACCTGTATAAGAATGTTCCAGTACTAAAGGCAACTGCATCACGCTTGTTTGGGCCCTTTTTTGACTGGATAGAAACTTGGGAAATGGTTTCAAGAATTAAGTATTTGGGAACCATGCTTTTTCTTCATAACTTTGAGAAAGCTGTGTCATGGTTCCTTATGGTTATGCGTGCCACTAAGTCTCTAGTTTCAATTTTGACTAAACCAATTGCTGGTCCCATTATGGAGCTTGTGGAGATAATTCTTCCCATCTGGAATATATGTCTTGATACAGTTGAGTGGCTAGGTTCTATAATTTGGATTGTGGTGGGATCATCATGCAGCATTATTGTGGAGATTCTGCAGATTATAGTTTGGCCTTTCTGGCTCGTCTTTAGTACTGCATGGACTATTGGTATGATTCTATCTATCTTGCATCTTCTTTGATTTAATTATTTCCTCTTAAAGATTTTTCATTAAATCTCATATATTGTGGAATGTCTGTCTTTTGTTGCAGCAACTTATGTTATATACCCTGTAATTTGGGTCATCTGGGGAACTCTGACAGCTCCTTTCCGCTTGGTTCTTGCAATGGCAAGTTTTGTAGCTATGCTTTTCATCAACATTTACTATTTCATCAGAGAAAGTTGGTCATCTATTAGTTCCATATTCCAATTTGCATCTGCATCTGAAGCTACTGTGGATGCTTATGAAGCTTCTATGTGGCGATCCCTTTGGAATGACCTTTTTTCTCAGGTTAGAGGACTTGTGGTACTGATATGCCTATGACCATCCATTTTTGATATATCAGAAATTCTTATTACTTTTGTCCTTCAGATTTTTCGAGCACTTCGAAGCATTCTATATGGCTTTGTTGCCTTCTTCGCGACCTGCAATAGACACCGCCTGAGGTATGCAATCCTATAGGCTTTAATATATATATATATTAAAAGTAGTTATGATAAGCGTGTCAATCTTAGTTTGCGATTTGAGCATAATATTTGTATAAATGAGATGAGCCTTGCTGTTTAAGATTGAACAGAGTTCTTCAACATATGGGTTTTTTGCATGAATGTCTATTCATATAATAATAACATTAACATTTGAATTTATCCTTATTTGCTTAATGTTTATAGTAGTGTTTTTCTATATGTTAATTTTATCCTTATTTGATTCAAAATACTTTTTTTTTTGTTTGCTTCCTGAGGGAAAAGAAAATTTAATGCATTTGCATTCCTACATAAATGTGCTTATTAGCGTATGCATGTTTTGGGGAAATATTTCAAAATACCAACCAATCTATTCAATTGGAATGTTGAAATGAACAATGAAAGATGGGAAAGATAACCAGAACCTGCAAGCTACGATCAAATAAGAAACTTAATAAACACTACCATGAGTTAGTTAATTCAGAGCACCATCAGGTACATCCTTCCCTGATAATCCCATTCACCACCTCCATGTCTTTGGAAAAATTCCTGGGTACCACCATGTCTTTAAACTCGTATTCCTCACTTCTTCAGGATAATTGCAGTGAACACTACCTGAAAGTTGTAATTCTCTTCTCAAGTAGTAAACATTTTTTTGATTGATTTTGGGTAATTTCCTCTGCTAATGCATTTTGGCATTATGTACTGTAAATTTTAGGGATTGCAATATTTACCTTAGTTTATTTTCTAATATTATGCATATTTGATTGCAATATGACATTCATTGCTGTTCTTTATAATTGGCCTTTGGTGTACAGCATTTACAATTATATAAGGGAGTTCCTTGTACGCATATCTCATGCTATTGGTAGTTCAGCACATTCATACTCTGGTGAAGGCAGGTTGAAACATAAAACACGGACTCCTGTAAGTTCCTTCAGATATTTTAGTTAGTAGGTGTGAATTTATGCAAGAATGATAAAAACTTTTAGTTGTTATCTTTGGCTGTTTACTATGAGTATTTCCATTTGAGTCGTATAGATCTATCTTATCCATTTTGGAAAGACATACTCATTTTCTTCTATCAATCAGTTTTTGCTGTACCAAAAAGATGGATGTGAATTGATATAACCGTAACAGCTTTTCCCTGAGGTAGGTTAATTAAGCAAATATCAAGAGTGCTACTTAGGAAACCTATTGAATTCAAGCATTGTTATTCAGAAAAAGAACTCATCTTGACTGTGAAAGAAAGGCCTCATCTGATTCGTGCTGTGCAGTGGCCTAACAGTTTGGTTAATTTTCTTGACCTCAGTACCAATGTTCAGATGACTGTTTTTCAAGCAATTTTCCTTATAGTTACTTATGCGCTTAATCTTTAACTATTGATTGTAATATCACTTAAATTTATCCATCATTTGAAAGCAACTTATCTGCTTTCTGAAAGCAGTGGCTGATAACTTTAATGATTGGTCCTTCCAAAAAGAATGTCTCGTTGATGCCTGTAAAATGGAGGACCCTATAAATTATAGCCTATTTATATCATTAGGTATTAGGTTTCATTTCAGATAATGGCTTATCATTTGCCTGACCGATGATAGCAGTTTGCTATATCAAGCCTTCCCACCAACCTCTTAGTCTGAACACTTTCAAAGTCTTGGTAACCATGGAGGGTCGCTACTAGGTGAAGCCGCTACTTCATTGATGGACACTGTCCACCTTCGCCATATCAAGAATGCCTGAAGAAATCCCTCTTCTGGCTTCGCATGTTTGTCTTTCGTTGATGTCCGGTACTTTTGATTTCAAAAATCCAATAAAGATATGAACCATAAAGGGTTTTTTTTCAGCATGAGGTTTATGCACAATTTTCCAAACTCTCCTTGTTTTTGTCTCGACAATGCCACCTTTACATTTCTCAAGGGATCCTGCTAACAATGCAGATCGCTACTTTTCATGGCCTGCATTTTGTGTTCTAGTTGGTAATAAGAACCATCATTAATTGGATGATATAGTCCAGAACCATTGTTGCTGAGCTATGATCGATGTGTCTTCAAGCATTTGTTACAACAGTGAGTGCATGCTCCAACTAATCATATAACGAGGCAGATTAGGTTGGTCTTCAATTACCTACACCTAGTTTTCATTTCTTTCACGTCTCATAATAGGTGATAGGTAGAGGATGTGTAGGCCTATATCTTTGAACCTCTGATACGCTTTAGCAGTAATATGCATGGGCTATGAAAAAATGAGAAAAACTTATTCACCCAAATGGATCCCAGTTAGTCATTGCTGTCATTTTGGTGATGTCTTTCTTAGCAACTGTAGATGTCATATTTATTTTGGTTCCTTTATCCTCTTGCTCGTGAGTCGGAAATATGGAAGGTTGTGTGTTTTGCTTGTGCCTCCTGCCTCATTTTCCCCTCATTTTGTTGTTCTCTTTGGTGCAGGTGGAAGAATGCGAAAGCTCCAAACCAAAGTAAGTTCCCTGATTATCTGGTTTCATCGACTTGAAAACATAGAGGCAACCAGACATTACAGTACAGTCATTACTGAAAATTTCTTCTTCGATGGCAGGCCTACCTCGCATTCCCGAAAGAAACTCCCGAGGAGGCGAAGCAGGAGTAAAGAGTTGGTGATTGACCAGTGAAATATATTACACGGAAGGCCATGTTTAGAGAACAGCAACACCACATTCTTTTATTCTTTTTCTTCCCAAGAAATTTACAGACGCCCTTCTGTACATATGTTTTGAGTGGGTACGCGGTAGCCGTCACAGGTTGTATCATGTTATTATTACTAGATAATTCTGTACTTCTCAATCATCCTGCACGGGGAAGTGTGACAGAGCTGCAAGAACTGCAGTTTAATGCTCTTTGTACTCATCACTGAGAAACTTTGTATATTATTTAGTCCAGTCAAGCTGCATGAACTGCAGTTTAATGCTCTTTGTACTCATTACTGAGACGGTTTAAATGGAAGCGACAGCAGTCGGGCATTCATCTCTCCTTGGCTGCCTTCCCCCCCGATAGATGTAAAGGGATTTAATTAAGGATGCTAAATAGTACGAAGCAACATGTGATCCAGATTGTTCGATAAAAGTAATCTTTCCATGGCCTATTTTGCCATCCGTTCACAAGCGAGCCCGGCTCAGAAATTTTGTTTGATTGGTTGATGTATAGAAACAGCCGTTATCCTATAAGGGTGCATGTATGTGGTAGATAATATTGCTGCCCTCAATTCTCATTTGCACAAAATCCTTTCTTCTTTTTAAATTTAGTAGAAAATTGATACATATGATTATGAATGCATTGCAGTTGTTTACATGCATGTTGATCTAAATTTCTCTGTAAATGGATAGAGTAATTATGCCAACTAATAGACTAAGATAGAACAAATGCACATGATTTTTTGTTTTAAATCAGCATTATCTCCAGCTATGATATCATGCACGATGCCTTCATTTTCTTATTTAAATAGCAAATACGTTTGGCTGTCGCAATTGGTTTGCGCATCTCACAGCATATCAAATGGGAGATGTCGGCAATAAGTGGGCGGTGACAGGTTTAGGCCGCCAAGCATATTTCCTTCTGCTTTTACCGATTTCGTTGTAAGAGAGATGCAGATGCCTGCCAGTAGATCACATGGAATCCCACCTCGACAGGCCCTGTGGAATCAAGTCGATCGAGGACGGCAACTACTTATGTAATTGTTTTTAAGAATAACAAGAAGAGCATCACTTTATTGGTGCCCACCAACCCAAGAATGTTAGTCCGAGGCGCATGCTATGGCTGCGTGCAAAAGAGATCTCCTAAAATTAGGCATTCTTCAACTCGAGATGTGTAATTTACCAAAAAAAAAAAAAAAAAAGAGATGTGTACAACTTGCTAGTACAATTTACCGCTAATATTTATGAGATGTCCGGCCATGCAAGCCCCGCCTAAATTTAAATGATGCATCTCCTCCCTTGCGCAAATATTATTAATAGAACCAAAAACTATGCATAATAACTGTGTTTTTATCGTTTCTTTTAATTGTTTGTTCTTTATTCTTATTAATTCATTAGGAGAGTTATGGTCCTCTACATGCATTTAATTTTTAAGATTTAAAAATACATGTTTATTTGCCTTTTTAGAAACTTCAATTCGTAAATTTTGTGAGACTTGATGGGGTTACATATTGGCACTACATTCAAATACTATGTCATGGTAACCGGCAATAATTGAAAATTTCAACATAAATGATTGGTTCACTTAGACAAGAGTAAATCAATCGGTTCACTTGCTTGCAGTGTAAATCAATAGGTGTCAAAGGCCAATATATCTGTCTATTTAGAAAATAGAAATTTATATCTTCTAAATGGGGTTCCAGCAGGGGGGTACCATCCATGGTTTGCTAGTAAATGGACGACATAATTGGGACATTCGATCCTGATGTTCTGAATACTTACAACTAAATTTGCAGTGCAATCATAAGTACAATATTTCATGATGCAGTGGTCCATCTAATCTACTAGCTAGTAGCTAGAAGCAGAGAAGGACGAGGTACAAGGAGCAATCAGATTATTTGGGCAAAGGATATGCATGGTATGAGACTCTTGGTACAGGGAATGTTGGAGTCGCCCCATGGATTCGTTGCAAGTTGCACCCACATGCAACCAACGAGCTTGCAGATGACTCGTGATCGACTTGGTCATGAACCGGGTTTTCTTATAAACCAAATCAGAATCCTTTCACGGAAGTTGGTTTTGCAACCAAATTGACCAAAAATTTCAATATATATATATATATATCGTAATTGGAAGAGATTTCAGAAACATTTTTATGATGGGTTTGAATGCTAACAGGAATAATGGTTCATGGGGATATAATCAATATTATTTTAATAATACAACCAAATACAATTATATTTCATATTTAGAAGCAAACAAGTATGAGATTTATTTTATCACAACTGCAAACCCACTGAACCAAACAGGAACGTTATTCGTAAATGCAGCAATTACAATTACAATTATATAATCCCAACTACATACATTTCCCGACTACAGATATCCAAACACTGTCGGAGTCAAATAGTGCAAAAGCCAATATCTAAGATTCCAATTTCCATATGAAACTCTTATAAGCTTCAAAACATCTTCGAAGTAAATGCCGAATTGTGTATGGGCATTACACTGCCTCAAGGGAAATAGTGCATCCCCACTTTGGGCATGGGCATGATTGAAGAATAGCATTGTCTCTGTTAGAGACATTATCCTGGATACACCAGTTCACTCTTTATGCCAAGGTAACACTGTAAAAAAAGTTATCTTTTCCGGTGCTTTTTAGAGCCTATACCGACGCTTATATGCGTCGGTAATTTTGGCGCCAATACTTTTAAAAGCGTCGCAAAAGCATATGTAAACTAAGAGTGGAAATTTTGTTTGCAAACGCTTTTTGAAAGTGTCGGCAAAAATCGAACTTTTGCCGATACTTATAAGCGTCGAGCTAGCTTGCCATTTGACAACGCTTATAAGCGTCGGCCTTTGCCGTGCAACCTTATATATAATATTCTTTCAAGAATTGGGAGTTTGTTTTACCCTTTAATCGATGAAGAAGAATAATTATGCTCAAAAAATTCAAGCCCAGAAATATGTTTCTTTTATGCTCATCAATGAGATGCTGCAACAAAAGAACATATAATCTCATCTGGGTGCTAATGATATTTTTTTATAAATTACAATAAATTACATATAATCTCATCAATGATATTTCTTTTACAAATTACAATAAATTGCAAAAGTACCCCTAACCCCATATCCGACCCCATCTGGGTTTCATTTAAAAATTACAAATTACATCACATAATCCTATCCCCAACCACTAGCTACCTTAAACATAATATAGATCAATGCAAGTTGAGGATGTTGCTTTTCTGTCATACTTTTACCAACAAAAAGAAGCGAAAACTAGAATATTCTTAATTATTTTATTTGGTTGTTATTTTTGTCTTAATAGTAATTTCAAACTTCGATTGTCAACCCTATAGTTGAGCATCTTCTTGTACCTCACAATGGAGTCGAGCCGCTCAAGCTCGAGCTACTGCCGAAACCGATTGATGAAGTCATCGACGCGGGTGTCCACTTCCCCTCCCGTGTCGTCCTCCTCTTTCGCCTTTGCCTCTAGCCACCCAATCCTCGGGCTCACCATTGCAGGCCGAGGAACCACCTCCGCCTCCACAGCCTCAATGTGTGCGAACATCAACCTGTCGCTTGCCGACTTCTTCATTTTTGTGACCAGCTTCATCAGTGCCTCCCCCACCGTCGGGCACGCATCCAGCTGGATCTAGATGAAATGGTGGTGCTCTTCGCTGGCGGGATCGGTCTTCAGGGTGTGGATCGAGACGTCGGGATCCGAGGCTAGGGTTTCCATCCTCCTCTCTCTCTAAGCAGCTAGGGTTTCCATTGCTGGGGGATTGGCTTTTTTATAATTGGGACTTTGAGCGTCGTAGGGATTCCGATGATGCTTTTAAGCGTCGTTTGGCCCAAGTATGCCTAAGTAAGATTCTAAAGCATCGTCTATGCTTTTCTTTTTTTCTTGCCTCCAATGATGCTTAAAAGTGCCGTCTTACAATTTGCTTTCGATAATGACCCGATTTAACGTCGTCTTAGTTTCATCCCTTTCGACACAACTTAGAAGCGTCAGTAAATTTTGGCGTTGAAGCCAAAATTACCGACGCTTCTACCTAGTGTCAGCATGTACATGTCGGCATTGCCCCTATTTTCTGTAGTATAACATTGGTGGCTAGGCATTAGACCACTTGATAATCCATTTCCACTCTATCTAGCCCGCACTCATGAGTATATGCATGGAAGATGGATAATTTTGATCCTATCCAATATATGGTATGTCTATTTAGATATCTGTGACTACATAAGACAACAATTAACTAGTAATTTTATTTAGAAATTTGGCTAGAGAAATGTTTAGGTGGAGGGTAGTTTTGATGCAAAAGTGTTAGAAAGTTAAAATGCTCATTCCCGGCATTTGCCGGGCCCTTATAATCTAAAGGATAGAAATTTGTTAGAAAGTTTTATTTAACAAGAAACCCTCGCAATCTGAAATTTTTAAAATCTTTTAAATTCTAAGGTAGTTTCTAGCAGTTGGGAACTTTTACATTGTTAAGAAAAAAATATTTGTGGAGAGCTGAACTATTTCTAAAAGGATATGTATACAATGTCTGGACTCCATAAAATTGCATTTTTTTTTTCTGAAAATGAATGTACATGGCTTTTAAACTCTTATAAACTATTGGAATGTGAGAAAATGAGTCCAACTTAATGAGAAATTGAGTCCAACTTACTTAATTTACATCCCCTAACTTGCTATCTCTACAACATTCTTTCTTTTTCTAACTTTCTATTGGGATAACTTTTCTATAAATTTTCTTCTACGTTAAGTACGTTCTTGAGAGAGAAAAATTCTGAAGTGTGGCTTGAATTTTTCATGGTTATGCATTGTATCCTGGGGTTAGTATTTCCATGCAGCCATCTACACCTACAATGAAGAAATAACCATCCCTAACTTATTATGGTATGACAAGAAATTAGAATGTGATCAAGAAAATTGCTAGGCAAAATGTTTCTAGAAAACTATCTTAAGGATATTGATGAAACAAAAAGTTTTTTAACTCAAATTTTTGATATTAAAGACTTAGGACCTTGGATATGATTTTAGGTTTTTAAGATTATTAAGAGGAATAATGAATTCATTTTGACACAATCTCATTATATTGAGAAAATCTTAAGATAAATTAATTATTTTGATTGTAAACCTAGTAAAACATCTATAAATCCACATTGCAAGCTTTTGCCTAATTATAGCAAAAACATTAATCAAGAATAATATGCCAAAAATGTTGATAGTTTGATGTGTGCAATGAACTACACTAGACCTGATATTGCATGTGTTGTTGGCATATTAAGTAAATTTTTTAGTAATGTTAGTCACAAGCATTGGAAAGAAATTAATAGAGATATAAGATATTTGAAGTATAATTGGCATTATGGTTTGCATTATAAATATTATGCTTCTGTCTTGGAATGTTATAGTAATGCTATTGTGCTTTTGATTGAATGACTTCTAAAACTAACTAGTGGTTGGTTATTTACTTTAGGTAGTACTATTATTGCATAGTCTTCTAAAAACCAATTATGTATTGCATTATCTTCCATGGAATCTGAATTTATTGCTATGTCCCTTGCTAGTAATGATATTTTATGGATTAAATATTTTATGAGATGCATACCTTTCATTGTTTACGTAGAGGATCTATAATTTTGTATTGTGATAATCAAGATGCAATTCACAACACCAAAAATAAGAGAATGTCAAGTAACAACAAGCATATTGCTATGCATTACAATCCCATTAGAAGTGTTATAAAAAAGGTGAGGTAGCTCTTCAGTACCTACTAGCTGATCAAATGTTAGCAGCCCCCCTTACAAAACCATTATCTGGAGAGAAGACTAGAAAAATCATAGGAGGTATTGGGCTATTACCGATTAAAGAGATTTCTAAATTGAAACCTACCTCATCATATTGATGTTAGTAAATATTGGCAACATGAAGTTGCATTTTGAGTGCGTTAAGGAACAGTGGGGATTAAATTTAGGCTAATGAAATAAAATCTATTTCTTCAAAATCCCATATTTGATGAATGCATTGTTTTTCCACAACAAGATAGATTGGACATTGTCCTTAACAGATTCACAGCTTTTAAAGTAGAGCAAAGAAAATGGTTGTGGATGCTCTTTTGCGTATGTCATTGCAAGAAGGAAAAGTAATCTCATATTTGATTAATTCATAGCTTTTTATGGGTTACTCGTAACCCTTAGAGCGTTTGTTAAGCCAAGATACATTAACACGCAGCTTTTAGGATCAAGCACTATGTACGATGTGAAAATTGATTTATGAATTCTTAATATTCTAAGATCACGGATTTATCCTCCTAGATAATTAAGCTCATAAATTTATATTCAATCCAAGGTTCAAGTTATAGTCCACCTTTGGACATACAATGTACAATACCTAATATTATTTGTTTCTTTTGATTAGTTATTGTCGTTGTATTATTATTATCAGGAAGTAATTGAGGAATTGCCATATATATTTCCTAATAATAATAATAATAATAGTTTTTAAAAATAAAAATTTGTGAGGAAGTTTTAGTTAATAAGAAGTTCTAATGATATGAAGTTTTTTTATAATAATAGTTTTTAGCCATTGGGAACTTCTGCAACGTTGAAAAAATACAGAGTTTCATTTTTCTGAAATATATATGCAATGTTTGGACGCCGCAGAATTGCATCATTTCTAAAAATAATTGTATGCATGCGACATTCAAGCCCTTATAAAATTAACGAAATATGAGAAATTGAGCCCAACTTAACTTATTTCTTTTAGCTTGCTATCTCTATAATATTTTTTTGAGTTTTTTTGCATGAATATCTGTCTAAAAATTTTAATGTGCGTGAATACTCTCTTAAAATTTATATTTATTTCTGTACCCTCATAAAATACTGTTTTTTCATAAATACCCTTAATATAACCGTTCTTCTATCACCGTTAAATATAAAGTAAAATTTTGAAAATATTTTTTTTGTCCTCCATCACGACCACCTTATAATTGTTTCTTTTTACACATCTACTCATTAAAGGTATTTTAGTCATTTTAATTTGAAACTATTAATTTTTTAGCAGCATTAGATGGTGTGGGTACATATGCAAAAATAAGGATAAAAAAAGGTAGACCAGCAAAACAAGTGTTTTACGAGAATATATATGCAAATATCAATTTTGCGAGGGTATTCATTCAAAATTTGATATTTAGAATGGTATTCATGAGAAAAGCTCTATTTTTTATTTTGATTTTCTATTGCGATAACTTTGCTTTTCTATAATTTTCTTCCTATACTAGGTAGGATTCTTGGGAAAGAAAATTTTTGAAATGCAGCCTCAATTATTCTTGTTTGGGTGTTATATTGGAGTTAGTATTTTCAAGCAGCTATATGCATCTATAGTGGAGAAATAACTATCTCCAAGATAGTTTCCGAAGATATCTTTCCTAATAATTTTCTTAGATACATTCTAAATTCTTATCCGTACCGCAATAATGGGCTCTGCGCAGGTGAGAGATGGATTTCCATCTCTCTCTCTCTCTCTCTCTCTCTCTCTCCATCCATCCATTTCTTCGTTGAAGCATTTGTGGCCGTTGGATTGTTGTCTGGCAATTTCCAATTCTGTTGACACCTTGAAGTTTGGCACCATCGGCGTTTCCAGAAGATTCAGTTAGGCATGCTATAGGAAGGATTGGCGTTGATGGTGGGGATATGGCATCGTGCTTGTCACCAAGTTTTCTTGATCATAGAGTTGTATACGTCTGATAAGCATCCTCCGGCGGATGATGGTTTATGAGTCTACGTAACTGCGACCTAAATCTCCATACCAAGGATGACGGACTTCGGAGGGGAACGCTACGTTAGGCTGCGTTACTCCAATTGCCGGGTATTACGGTTCAGGCGACGACGGGAAAGTAATGAGATGTGCTGTTACCAACCATGTTGTTCCCACGAAGGGCTCGTTTGGTTCGCGGAAAAAGAAGAAGAAAAATGTGGTCAACAGGAAAGTAATGAGATGCCTCTTGTTTGGTTGGAATTTTCAAAGAAGAGAGATGGAAAAGTTGTATTCTCATGGGAATATAATTCCCATATTTCATGTAAAAGTCTTTCCCATGAAAAACATTGAAAAGTTGCTTTCCCATAAGATGGAAATCATTTTATTTTTATTTTTTTCCAAAAAAATCCTTCAGCATTAAAGAAGCATTAAAAATGCATTAAAGACCTAATTTTTATTAAGGGTATAATAGGAATTATACATAATTTTCCTAGAAAAATGGATGGCCAACCAAACATAAATACTTTAGAAATTTGTAACTTTCCAATCGTCAACCAAACATGCCAAAAGTACTTTCCTAAGTATCCTCTTTCTAAAAATTTATTTTTCAAAAATTATATTTTTAGAAAAAAAAAAAAGCTTCTAGCGAACCAAATAAGCCGAAGTTTCCTACGTCGCCCGTGCCCGCTTTTTTTTTTTTTTTTTTTTACGTCCTTCTTATTTAATGCAGTACTCAACTATCTATATCAATTAGTACTTAACTATCTAGATCAAATTAGTCGTCTGCTCAACTATCTCTACTCCTACTTTCGAGCCGTCTCTTCCCGGTTCCCAGTTCCGAAACTCCACCCGGTTTGCCTCTCGGTGTTGTTTAATTAAATCTCTTGACCGTTCTCTCGCACGAGCCAGCTCCGGGAACGGTCGACTTCGTGGGCGGGTCCCAGCCTCGCTCGGCGCGCAGGGTGTGTCAGGCCTGGATGCCGATCCGATGCCCGGTCCTGTGCTCAGACTATCACTTGATCCCCATCAATTTGTCGACACGTATCCAAAAATTCGCAACACTCCTCCTCCATTGGCCCGTCAAGTCAACTTTTGTGGCCAGCATTCAGCACCACTCATTCTCTTTTTGGTCGAGCAGCAGAAGTAGTCCGTTCCCATGTCGGGCCCACTACCCAGCTCCACCCCGTACGTGGGTAGGCCCCACCACAACCCCCAGTTCCCTCGGGGGAACCAAACGAAGACTAGCTTAAAACCTCATCTCCTCCGCGGAGTCATTACTTTTCATTCCAACACCCCCTGAACTTCACCACCGTCGCCCCCCTGGTCCCAACTTTCATCTCCCTCCACCTTAGAAAAAGAGACCTTTTTTCTTCCCCCTTCTCCTCCTCCCACATGCTCTGTTTGTCGCAGAGGATGGGGCCTCTTAGCGTTTATTCCCTCCTCATCTTCTTCTATGCCACCCCCTTCTTCCCCTCCTCCGGTGAATATAAAAACCCAACTTTCTCTCTCCTTTTACCCTCATTGTGCCATATACATGCGCGCTAACGTGTTTGTTTTGCTTCTTGTCGATCTTTTGGGAGCGCAGAGGCCGGCGTCGTAGGAGTGAACTATGGACGGGTGGCGAATAACCTCCCGCCAGCGGCGAAGGTGGTGCAGCTCCTCAAGGACCAGGGCATCGAGCAGGTCAAGCTCTACGACGCCGACTCCACCGTCCTACGCGCCCTCGCAGGTACCGGTATCAGGGCAGTAGTCTCACTCCCCAACGAGCTTTTGGCCGCCGTCGCCTCTCGCCCTGGCTTCGCCCTTGCCTGGGTCCAGCGGAACGTGGCCGCCTACCATCCCGCCACCCGGATCCAGGCCATCGCCGTGGGGAATGAGGTCTTCGTCGACCCCAGCAACCTGACCGCCGCCCTCGTCCCAGCCATGCAGAATGTCCACGCCGCCCTCGCCCGCCTCGGCCTCGACGGCGACGTCAAGGTCTCGTCCCCCATAGCTCTGAATGCGCTCCAGAACTCCTATCCGTCCTCGGCCGGCTCATTCCGGCCCGACCTGGCCGAACCGGTGATGAAGCCCATGCTGGAGCTCCTCCGCCAGACTGGCTCCTACCTCATGGTTAACGCCTACCCGTTCTTCGCCTACGAGCCCAACGCAGACGTCATATCCCTGGACTACGCCCTCTTCCGCCCCAACCCGGGTGTGCTCGACTCAGGGAACGGGCTCAAGTACTACAGCCTGTTGGACGCCCAGATCGACGCCGTGTTCGCGGCCATGTCAGCCCTCAAGTACGACGACCTTAAAGTCGTGGTCTCCGAGACGGGGTGGCCGTCGAAGGGGGATGCGAACGAGACGGGGGCGGGGGCGGCGAACGCGGCGGCTTACAACGGCAACCTGGTGCGGCGTGTGCTGTCAGGGAACGCCGGGACGCCGCGGCGGCCGCAGGCGGACCTGGACGTCTACCTGTTCGCCCTCTTCAACGAGAACCAGAAGCCGGGGCCCACCTCGGAGAGGAACTACGGCCTCTTCTACCCGGACGAAGGGAAGGTATACGACATCGCGTTCACTTTAAGAGGCGGTAGCGGGCTAAAGTGGCAAGAGGACGGCGGGAGAGCGAAGGGAGGAAGTAACGGCTCCTCCTCGTCGTCGTCGTCGACGGGGACTGGGAGATTATCGGCTATCCCGACGGGGGGGAAGTGGTGCGTGGCGAACGGTGTGGTAGGAAAAGAGAGGTTGCAGGCGGCGCTGGACTACGCGTGCGGGGAGGGAGGGGCGGACTGCCGGCCGATCCAACCCGAGGCGGATTGCTACGAGCCCAACACATTGGAGGCCCACGCCTCGTACGCCTTCAACTCCTACTTCCAGAAGAAAGGCCGAGTCGTCGGCACCTGCGACTTCGAGGGCGCCGCCTACGTCGTCTCCCGTCCCCCCAGTGAGTAGTAGTCTCTTCCCTTCCCGTCATCCTCTGTTAGCTAGCTCGCAACCCTGGGAAGCTCCGAATCAGATAATTGCCCCTGACCGTTCGATCCTTAAGATATCTTCTATCTCTATAATTAATCAAGGGTGCTCGGTAGGTGGCGAAGGTTTGTGGAGGATAAAAAAGTCTGCGGCCTTCCGCTGCTGTCGTCGGCACTGCCAGTGCCAGCCAATATGAGAGTACCGTCACGAGACACTGTGTTGGCCCCCACGGCACGACGCAATGCGTCTTAGCTATTTCTGTGTCGCGTTGCGCCGTGCATGGGGAAGTGGAATTCGCGCAGTCTGCGTTGCTTTTTCTTCCCTGGTCTGGCCCGTGATTCAGGGGCTGGTGCGAATCTCGTAATCTCCGCTCATCTTCCCCACTGTAGCTTTTCTTTGAACCAAGCATAGGATACTTTCGTCTGTTAATGGTAATGTATAAATTTAAAAAATACGTTTTGGATAATGTATAATACTCTCTTTTCCTTTGCCGCGGCATGTGGGATCTATTTCCATTTTGATCCGCCATTTGATACTAACAAGTGACTCATTTGTTTGCTAATAATTGCAGAGTTTGGTAAGTGTAATCTCCCTTCTGGACCTTGAATAACGAAGGAGGCCGGAGAAGCGGAGATCACGGAAGACAAGAGCGGGATGGTCGAGAATGATAAGACTTCTTGCTGCTGCGGCTGACTACTGCCGGGTGCTGGTTGGGAGGTCGGCAGGGGCAGCCTTGGATTCTCGATATTTTACTTTTTATTTAATGTAACTATATTACTTTATGGCAGATAGATAGCATATGAACCAGCGTAGCAGTTTCACCCTTGTCCCCCTTTTATTCTTCATTTGGTAATGAACTGAACTTTCACTAGTGGTGGATAGCTTGTGTGCAAGTAGAAGTTTTACCAATGCTCCTTCCCATTTGTGCTTTTGTTGCTGGTGGTATTTTATTGTTGGTTCTGGTTGGAACGCATTAGTGGTGGAATGGCTGTTGCCTCGATGTATTATTCTAATATGCTGTGTTTTTTTTTAATAAATGCGGCAATTTATGTAACTTTAACTTGAGTACATCCTGCTAAATTATAGAAAAATAAAGAGTATAAAGAAGAAGGAATATCTTTTGTAGATGTCCATGAAAAATTCTTGGAGTGCCGGGTGACAAAGAAGGCGATCCAATCTGTTATCCTGTTCGTCTTTCGAAACACATATGCTACCTGCAAGCTACCTATCTTTTGAACCAAAGTTTACAAGTCTTTTTGATGAGAGGATAGCCATCATCATATTTATTCATACCTCGTATCCAGTCAATCATCACTGCAGATTCTTTCTCGAGATACAGCCTTTCAGCTCAAAGGAATCTTCTTGCATATGACAGCTCTTCTCACGTAGCTCAAAGCTTTACTCCTACAACAGTGATCCCTTGCATGTGCTGACCTTCGGCTGCTACCAATCTACCAGAAAAATATCTGATCATGAATCTGACACCTTCAGATACATCATCCACCGACATGCTACCATTGAAGTTTACTTTGAGATGACTAAGGGGTGGGGGCGCCTAAGAAATAAGGGCGAATCTGGGCGCTACAACCGCGGAAAGAATGTCCCAGATGTTCCTGACCATCTCAGTAGAGAACAACACGGTAGCTGCGGTAACCTTCCTCACCTGCAGTACAGCTTTATCCATCACCAGCTTTGGAGGCAACCTCGTACATTCAAATATGCCAGTATTTCTGTCCAACCAGTATGCTTTGAGGCCAGGTATGTTGTGTTCAAGTTATAACAATATGTATATCAATATGTATAGCCTAATAATCTGGCCAGCAAGGAGAGTTTATCAATGCTAGTAAAAAAATATTAATTATATTTGGATTAGTACAGTAATGAGATGATAAATATGCTTAAATTTTTTCTTGAATTCAAAATGGTAGATTAGAACCTTGAGTTTGTAAACCAGATTATAAAAATGTTCAGGTGGATGTACTTTGTTGAAAATACCAGCAGATTGAAAGGAGTCGATTGTACCATAAATAATATATTGGCGTACAAAATAATAGTTATTTTTAATATGCTTAGAATAATTATAACAAATATTCTTATAAACAATTTAGAATGCGTTTAATTGTGATAAGGAAGAACAGTGGTACTGAAGTGTTTAACTCCCATATCCTATGTGCATCAATGTGTATGAAAGAGAGAATATGTACATCAATATACAAAAAGCATATGTTTGTTCTATATGTTGTGTTTAAGTTACAACAATATGTACATTAATATATAGTCTAATAATGGAGCTAATAAGGAAAGTAAAGAAAATATTAATCATATTTAGACTTACGGAAACAAATAGTAAATATGCTTAACCGGGCTTGTGCAAAGATTTATTAAAATTAGGTATTTCCATCCACTCATGCTATCTGATCGAGCAATTTGTTGTCAATTCTATTCGGTATGTACATGGATGTTAACGTATTATCAATTAACTACTCAGAATTTTCTCACAATCTCCTCAATCATGTCTACCAGGATTTCACAGCGCTTGGCCACCTTTAGATTCCTTCCTTTTCTCTCTCTCTCTTTCTTTCTTTCTTTTTTCTTCTTTTTTTTTTGTGGAGGAATAGGAGGGCTAGATGCCCGTCCGAGGATTATTATTAAGTAGTTGAAGTCAAGTGAAGGAATACATGCAGAGTTGAATTAACAAGCAAAAGAACTCAAAGAGGAGCATTAAGTAAACGCCAATGCTTGCCATCCAATACTGAATTTATGCGAGTAGCATGAGGTGGTGAGCAGATGGATTAAGAAAACGCTAATCTATAGCAGAACAGTAATGTATTAGAAGGGACTCTAAGAAGGCTCTTTATTTTTTGGCAACGTCTCAAATGAATGTATTAGAGGGGATACCAATAACCATAACACTACCAATTCTCTGCTACCAATGCATGAGAGGCTGTCTCTAATCCTCCATCTATTTCCCCTACTAACAACTCAGCCTTCCCCTTCACCCCTTCCCCATTCCACTAGAATTTTAAGCTTTAGCCCCAGCAAAAGGTTGTGATTCATTCCGTTTGACCACCTTTCCTGTATTTCAGACTTCAACAAAAGACGGGTAGAAATTAACATACTGGAGGTGTACCGGTCCCTCTTCTCCTGTTAAATGGAAGTGACGAAATGTCCTTACCATTCTTCGTTTTTCCAAGGATGCAGCCTATATGCCCACAAAGTTAATTTCAAACCAAAAGAAATCCTTCTATTGTGACAGGCAAGGAGAATAACGAAATAAAAGGAGGAAAAAAAAAGAGAGGAATAAAAGAAAAAAAGAAGAAGAAAATAACAAGAAAAAAATCAGAGCAAACAAGAGAACATAATATGTATGTGGTTAGGCTTATCGACTCTACTTGAGTTCACTAAATCATAAGAGAAACATCGACCTGATGGCACTGTTGAGTTATTTATGGTGCTTGAAGCGCTGGTTTGGACTCGGTGGCATCAGCTGCCCTATAAACTACTCTATGAAAAATTTGGAACATAAAAGTCGAGTCGACAAATAAATCAAGCATTGGTAGAGCTGAACTCGAAGTGAAGGCGACAGCATGTTCTTCCGAGCAAGTAGGAAAATCAGAAATGTCAACATTGGATCAGCTTATGTCATTAGATTGATTGCGAATGGAAGCAGAAGCGCAGGAGAATAGTAATTTTTAAGAAGGCATCCTCCATAGAAAATATGAGATTTTCTACTTGGCAACGGATGCTCTTTAGGATTAGTTAAACAGGGCTTGGGGTTGTTTGATGCCGATGCCTCCAAGAACAAGAGTTGGACGGAAGAATTTTTCGGAATTAAAAATTACTAATGTAAGATTGTAAGTTAAATATCTAGAATAATAGTGGGTAAGGCATCTTTTGGTATCTTAGATACAAACAAACTCTTATAAGGACATGAACCAAGGAGGTGCTTGCCAATCCATAAACTCAACTCCAATCTTGTTAGCCAAATAGCTCACTTCCTACATAACAATCTTTCTCTAACGTTCCATGCTCCAAAAAGTGAACAAGATTGTCGGAGAAGTTTGATGACAATAATGTAATGTGTCTTTCAAGCACTGCGTAATGGCCAATGGGTGTCCCATCCGCATATCAGGTATTAAGAATACATAGATAACACGTCCCATCACGAGCTAGTGTGAAACACCATGTATCGAGTCAATGGGTGCATCATTCTATCATGAAAGTGGTCTGGGTTGCTTAAAAAATTTATGGATTGGGCTCAATCTTGATATGATCATGTTTTTAAAATAAAATAACAAATCTGAAAAGTTGAACTTAAGTTGCTCAACTGGTGGCTCTACCCATGACCAGGCTAAGCGCAAGAACAAGCCAACCTTGGCGTGCAGGCCCGGTCAAGTCTACATCATGCCAAGTTGAAGAGAGAGAGAACGGAACGTTTGCTAAGACCTAGAGGCTGCATCCCTTACCTTGCTCGCCTCTCACACTTCTCGAGCTTGGATTTAAGGAAAAAGAACCTAACACACATCGGACTAAATGATATGATTATGGGCTTTTAGGTGTTCTTGGACATGCGTGCCATGTATGGATCATGCATAATTTATGTATTCGGAAGAATTTCAAAAACTGTGCTCTATGCACATATCAACATGAATCAAAGGACTCCTGCTCTTGCCTCTTGGATTTATGTTAATATGTGCATAAAACACAGTTTCTATATTTTGATTAAGTGCATCACACATGATCCAATATGTGGCACACATCTCCAAGCAAATCAAAAGGCCAATGTTATATCAAACCATCAAATAGTCAGATATAGTATCCAAACTAAGCCATATAGACCCACATGCGCGCACGCGCGCAGAGAGAGAGAGAGAGAGAGAGAGGCTAATCTAGGAGGATTTCCAAACTAGATATAGACCACTTTAGTTACTATGAATAGAACTGAACAAAGTTCAGGAGCGAGATTTGCCGCATTAGAAATCTAGTCGCACAACAAACTTCTAAAGAACATGACTTGTTCATACGATGCTCAATTTAGATGATCCTATTTTGAAATTAGATAAATTTTCGAGATCTATAACTTTGAGCCAACCTCTTAGGAAATTAAATCAGGATAAATTCCATCATCTAACCCTAAAACGAACTGATCAAATCAAAATATTTTTTTTCAATAAAGACTTTGAGAATTAGATGGAGTGACATAAGTTCAAATTGATGCAGAAATCGAGATCTACCTCTAATATAATTTTATTTTTTTAAAATTATTTCTATTGGTCATATTTATTTTTGGAGATCAAATCATATTAGATCAATGAGAGGAATTCAACCCAAATTGTGAAAGGGAGGACCTTACTAGTATTATAAATAGGAGATATGTATCTTAAGTTGAAAACTTGTGGATCATCAATAAAAGAAAAGGAGATTTAACTCTACTTTTGCAATTTTTCTATTTTCTATTTTTTTTGAGAGAGAGATTCGAGTTGAGAAAAATCTTTCTTCTCATGATTGGATTATAGCTCCTGATCAATAACAATGAGGGCAAGCAAAATCATTCAGAGAGAACGTGGATTCAAAAAAATATTTTATTGAGGCAACTTAACTTACTAGCATTATCATAGTTTTCTAGCAAGCAATTCGGATGAGAATGAGAAAGGCAAGAACATATTAATCCTAGCAAAGCTTGAAAAAGCCTAGTGCAAATCACTATTTGTGTGATTCACTTATTCGATAAAAAAAAAAGAAGATTGGATATCCTACGATGGACTGGTTTCAAAATCCTCTTTATTCTCTCCACTCTCGTTCCTACTTTACCGGGGATGC
This sequence comes from Phoenix roebelenii, assembly GCA_025769935.1. NCBI lineage: Eukaryota > Viridiplantae > Streptophyta > Magnoliopsida > Arecales > Arecaceae > Phoenix > Phoenix roebelenii. Next base: position 12,620,216 of record JAOXJJ010000001.1, on the reverse strand, counting down.
GCTCCATAGAATCTTGAATCCCCTTTTTTTCTTTCAATTTTCTTGGTATTGGAACCAACAAAGAAGAAGAAGAAGAAGAAGAAGAATATGAATGGCTCGGAATGAACCTCTACGTTACCTTTGGATGCTCATGCTTTCCATTGATTTCACGTGATATTCGTATTAGATTTTGGTCTCACCCCCGAAATCTTTTTAAAAAAGCATTACATGGTCAATTACTTTTCTAGCTACCTTGGTGAACTCGTTTACGTCACCTTGGTTCTTCCTTAATGCTAGAACAATTGACGAAGAATAAATTTTTCAGTGGCAATATACTATCATCGGTAATTGCTTGCATGATGTTGAATTTGCATTGGCCAGACAAAGATACAAAAAAAGGACAAGTGCTATTTTTTGAAGAAGGCTTGCCATTCTACTTACTATCAAAATTATCAGAGGTTTTCTCTCAGAATATATATATATTTTTTTTTTTAAAAAAAAAGAGGTTCCAGTTGGCCGAACCGGCCTAATTTTTTCCTACACCACAAACCTCATAGCAGAATGGCCCCTGTAATAGATGGCCAAGCAATAGACGGTATCAAATTTAGCTCTCGTTAGTTTTTAAAACAACCATGCACATCCTTACATTAGGCTATTTGGAACCTTGTATCAACTCCGAAAGGAATAAAATATCACCACAGAAGCCGCATATATACATCCTAAGATTGCAGAATATGTACTAGAATCAAGTAACTCTATTTCCAATATGCTGTGGCATTCCAGTTTGATCTTTTTAACAACACAAGGTTCATCAAGAGTCCGCTAAGCAAAAACAATTAATTAACAAATAGATGTTTATAGAAGTGGTCGTATGAAATGATAATTAATTGTACATGCCAACTTTATGCTTTTCCACAGGATTTAACGCAATGGAGCCAGTTTACAACCGAGCTAGAATAGGGTCCCAAACAAGTAGCCGTCGTATCTTCAAACAAATCGAGGTGTCGCTAGTCGAACCGCCAGTTTTTCTCAAGCATCGCATATTTGGATCACCCTGCCAACCCTTACGGAGGAACTTTCCCTTTACCTTCTTCGGCAGCAGGCGATGAACTTCCTAAAGAACATAGGCATTTATTTATTTCTTGAATGAAGTGAATCTTCTGCCACATTAGATCATTTGCTATTGCGAAGACATCTGGGTCATCAAGTTGGAAAGAACAAAATCTGAAAATATTAGGTGGACCAGATCCACCATGGACCTAATATGGAATCACCTCATTAATAATTTCTCATGCAATACAGTTGCCGCTCTTAGGATGTTCCTTGAGATGAAATTAGCTTTTGCTGTTGTCTCGACGCTTGCATGTCTACCTATTCTCTATCATTGGACCAGGGTGTCGTTATCATTGCTACCGTCACCATTAACTAAACAAACTTATTGTCGAATTGTAGTATATGGATACGGAAGTGTTAGCATCTTGTTAGGTAGGAGGTAAGCCAAGGCTGTAAATGGGTCGGGTTGACCTATGAGCTGACCTGACCTGCTTAGATCCGATCCAAACCCAATTTAAAAACCTATGGAGCTCAGTCGGGTTCCAAATTTACATCCATTCCACTTTTCGGATTGAATCTGAGTTTATTGAGTTCTGGCCTAACCTAAGTGTTAGGGCTTAAATTTGGATTTTCTGACTTATTACTTGATCCGACCCAACTCAACACAAGTTATAAGGTTTTCGTATTAGCATATAATTAAATAGACTTCAATTATGAAACTATTTAATAGAAAAAATAGGTTAAAAAATTGAAAACCATAAATGATGATATTTAATTACCTTTGTCGGTTAGTTTATCTTATCTTTTTCCTTGTTTTACTCCATGATATAAAGAACTAATCATGTAACAGATTGTGTAAGTTTATTTAATTGATGGTTTAATGCATTTATAGGTCATAGCATGTAGAAAATTTGTAAATTATATTTATAAACTTCATGTGCACACAATATAGTAGAAATGAAAGCATGGTGCTTCGAAGCCCAATTTGTAAAACCATTTAATGATGGCATCTATCGTTAATTAATTGGTTTGTAATAAATAGTATCATCATTCTATTAATCAAAGCTTCTTGATTTGATTTTATTTATATGACATAAGAAATGTTGTGGCAAACTAGACAGCTAAGTGATATCTTTAGATGGAAAGTTTGATATTTAGATTGTAGACTAATACTATAATTAATTTGGCATTCTATCCATGCTCTGTTTCAAGCTATCAAATATCTTTAAATATAATAATTTGTATAATTCATAAGGAATGCTCGATTTTTATAACTTTTTTCAATTATTTTCTGAGCTACGTTGGAAAAAAATAATTCATGTTTAATGTGTCATAACATACTTCCAAAGAGATATTTATATTTTATGGTAAAGCTAGAAAAATTTTTTTTACCTCAGTTTAATTCTTTCACTTTAAAACTCCATATATGTGACCCAAATTCGGTTCGGATCCAACACAAATCCGACCCAACTCGAATGACTCGTTCAGTCAGAAATTTTAATCATGGATTCGATCCGTTCCGATCTAATCTAATCTTATATTAAGTTGGATGTAGATCCAATATTAAGACCCGAACGAGAAACTAATCAGGTTAGGGTCACTTATGATCCAGTCTGATCCGATCCATTTGCACATGTATGTGGCATCTCCAAGATGCTTAGGTGAGTGGCCTCTAGGGTCCAGCTACTCAAGGATGTCGGTGGGTGGACGTGCCCCCCATGCGCCACTCCGTCGTCAACATCGGGAACCAGCTCGAGGTGCGTAACATGAATTTACAATGGCATATGCGGCAGTTGGCTTATAAAGGTTAGATGGAGATAAGGATCAAAAGGTTTGGTTGGTACAGGTGATCACCAATGGCGAGTACAAGAGTGTAATGCACAGGGTTGTGGTGGCCCAGAAAGATGGGAACAATGTCCATCGTTTTGTTCCACAACCCAGGGAGTGATGCAGTCATCTTCCCGGCCCCTGCTTTAGCAGAGATGGAAGCCGAGAAGAAGAACGTGGTCCATCCCAGGTTTGTGTTCGAGGATTACATGAAGCTTTACGTTGGGTAGAAGTTCCAAGCCACAGAACCCAGGTTTAAAATCTTCAAGGCTATAAAAGTCAAGATTCGTTGTTTCGAGACTAAATGTACTGAATTTTTTTAGCATACCGAATGTCGGTACATCATCCATTCTAGATACCGATACTGAATTGGTATGGCATAGTATGTTCCGTATTGTTCGATTTGGACCAGTACAGCATACCATGATGAAAACAGTGAGCGCACAGCCAACGGCTACATCATAAGAGCTAGGATGCTATTGGGGATGTCAATGTTAAAGAATTTGCTACCTTGTATTTTTGGCATACTTCTTGTTCAAGGGGAGTATGCTGATCAAATTAAGGGAGGGCTTGCGTAATGCTCCTGCAAGATAAGTAAGCTAGTCTTGGGGGAGTAGGAATACATTGGAGTTTGTTGGGCCTTGAAAGTTCTTCGTGTTTGTGGCTGCGAATTGTCAAGGACGAGTCAAAAGATCAGCAACGTCCATGCACAATCACTCAGAATTTAGTTGAGAAGGTTGACCGTTAAAGTCAAGCCTGGCGTTTTATTGTTTAGTACTAAAGAATATATTAGCAGCTATAGCGACTTTAGGAGAGGGCAGCCGTGGAACGCAGCCTCCATTAAGGGCTACCTAGAAGAAAGCATCGAGATTATAGGGGTGCAAATAAATGGGATCACCGGATCGTAGGTAACCCAAATCTGATCCGGTTCTTTGTTCCACTAAGAAGGTCAGGATGGAGCTAAAGAGAAGAGTTTCTGGCCCAATAATTAGGGCTCACTTGCTCAAAGCCTTAGAGAAGTCAAAGAGGTCAATAGGAGTGAGATGGAGAGGAAAAGGCATGAGCTTGACGTTCGACGGAAAGGAATGGGGCTCAAAGCGAAGTATAGAAGGAGAGGCGGGGAAGAGAAAAAGAACAAGACTGATCCGCGCAAAAAAAGAGTCCTTACGTGATGAGAGCCAATTTCGAGAATCAAGAAGCTTACATTGGTAGGATGATAACATCATTTATTTCAAACCAATTAATTGATAATTGATGGCACTATTAAATGATTCTAAAAATTCTAGCATGCAATTCCTAATGCTTCTAAGTACTATGTTTTCATTTATGCTATGTTATGCTAAGACAAAGTTTATAAATGTAGTTTACAGTTTTTCTACAGGCTAAGATCTATACGTGAGTTAAACCATCAATTGAAATAAACTTGCACAACATGTTCTCTAATCACTGCTTTATAAATTATTGAGTAAAACAAGGAGCAAGATCAAGTAATCTAACAACAAAGATTATTAAAGATTCCAGCATTTATGTTTTTCAGTTTTTAAACCTACTTTTTTTTGTTGAACAATTCCACAATTGAAGTTGGCTCAATCATATGCTAATACAAAAACTATATAACCTATGTCGGATCAAGTCGGGTCAGATTGAATCGGATCGAATCGGATCATAACCCAACTAGCCCAGACCGGATCTGAAATGTGAAACAAGTCCAAATTTGGAACATGACCAAACCCCACAGATCTTTAAACTGGGTTTGGATCGAGTCTGTGCGAATTAGGTTGGGTCGGGTTGTAGGTCAACCGGGCCCATTTGCAATCTTAGAAGTGGAAAGTGTGCGACACAGATGTATCTCGTAGGGTTGCTAATGCTGCTAAAATATTATTTAGCACTGAAAAATTAAACGTCGGCTTAACTTTAACAGTCAACCTTTTATACTAAATTCTGAGCGATTGTACAGAAATTTTGACTCGTCCTTGACAGCTCGTAACCACAAACACACAAGAACTTTCTGAGTCCCAACCAACTCTATTATACTCCCACCCACCCCAGACTAACATCGGAGACTGGCTTACTTATCTTACGCTTGCATACGTAACCCCTCCCTTAATTTGGTCATCATACTCTCCTTCAACAAATAGCATGCGGAACATAGAAATTAGTAAATTCTCGACGTGGACATCTCCAGCAGCATCCTAGCTCTCATGATGTAGCAATTGGCCGGGCGCTTGCTGTTTCCATAGCCTTGAAGGCTTCAAACCTGGGCTCCTTGGCCTGGAACTTCTGCCCAACGTAGAGCTTCATGTAATCCTCGAACACAAACCTGGGATAGACCTCCTTCTTCTTCTCAGCTTCCTTCTCTACTAAAGCAGGGGCCGGGAAGATGACTGCGTCACTCCCCGGGTTGTAGAACGAAGCGATGGACATCCTGTTCCCATCTGTCCGAGCCACCACCCTGTGCATAACACTCTTGTACCTGCCATTGGTGATCACCTGCAGCAACCAAACCTCTTGATCATTAATTATCTCCATCAAACCTCTATAAGCCAACCGCTACGTACGTATGTAGTAGTAGATGTTACAGACCTCAAGCTGGTCCCCGATGTTGACGACGATGGAGTGGCGCATGGGGGGCACGTCCACCCACTGGCCATCCTTGAGCAGCTGGAGGCCACTCACTTTATCATCTTGGAACAGGAGGATGATGCCACCAGCGTCGGTGTGGGCCCGAAGACCATTGATGAGGTCAGGGCGAGGGCAGGGCGGGTAGCTGCTTACTTTGGTGCCAAAGGTTGGTCCTTTGGACCCACGGAAGGCCTTCTTGAGGTAACCTTTCTCCAGCCCCAGGTTCTCACACAGCAAATCCAGCAACCTTTCCGCCAATTTCTCCAGTTCCAAGGCAAACTCCCTCATTGCCTTCCTACAATTTGCATCGCCACATGATCGAATGTAAACACCAGCTATAGCTGACACCAATTAACGTAATAGCTAGCATGATCCCGATGTTTCAAATGGTCGTATATATACCTGTATTGTTCATCAAGATCATGGATCTCGGAGATGTTCGACTCAGGGAGATGGCGGACGTAGAACGTGCTCTCCCAGTCCACGTCGTTGGCATCGGAATTGGCACCTTCCAGTGTTTTGCTAGCAAACTCTCTGAACCTCTGCTCCCTGCATTTCTCGTAGTGCTCTTTAGTCAGCCTTTCCACCTTATCCATGAGCTCGTGGGGGATACCATGGTTCAATATCTGCACCAAAACAACTACTGAGAGCCGCAATATATGACAAGTTGAATATTAAAAGAACAGGGTTAGTATTAATGATGATATCGAGATGTCAAAACTAGCTGCTGTGGTCCTCGGCAATTAACATTCATTGGAGATAGTTAAGTTTCAAGAGTGCAACAAGATGATGAGCATGCAACTAATTAATTGTTCTTATAGGGCTATGTAATTAGCACCTCAAAGAAGCCCCAGTTCTCACAAGCCTCACGTAGGATCTCCATTCCTGCTTCCCTGTCATTCCCCTCTACCTTGTCCATGTTGATAACTGGGAAACCCTCCATCTCTCCCTCTCTCTCCCTCTCTCTCTCTCTCTCTCTCTCTTTCTCTCTCTCTCTTGTATATATCACTGCTACCTTTCTATCTGCACTGCAATGGTGCAGTTGGGGTGAGGGGGCAGGTATTTATAGGCGCCAGGGAAAGCGAGGAATTAAAAGGGGGTCAGTAAAGTTGGAACGTGGTGTATGACTCCGGATCGGTCCCACATCACTCAGGAAGACGTATTGGATCCAATGTTCATGATAGTAGCCGTCACGTACTCCACCACCTTTAATTGGCCTTTGCAGGCTCATCGACCCCTTGTTCACCCCCTGATTTCTCCCTCCCTTCCTTTACCTACCTTTCTAAATCACGGGTGGGACCGGATTGAATTGGTTGCCTCCTCTGGCTCCAGCTTCCTTTGACGGGACTCTGCGTGGGACTACCGTTCCGTGGTCACGCTGTGAATCAGTGAATGCCCATTCCTTCTATTTGTCCGAAAGTCGCAAATGGCCCTATCATCTGAAATAACCTCATATGGACATTGTGCATATAATTATATGCCCCTTGACAAATTCGGAATAGCCTCTCTTGCCCCAGAAAAGACGTTTCTTCTTATTCTTAGAATACCTAGATATTTACTAGAGAAAACATCCAAGAGAGGATGAAAGTTTAGCTGGAAGCCTACAACTCTTCCTTATTCATAGATGGAGGGATAAGGTATAAAGAATACCTCCATGGAATCAAAATAATATCTTCCAAGTCATTATTTGGAGCACCACCACCACCACTTGGAAAATGGGCCCCCTCCCTGGGTCATCCATCATCATATGCGGCCTTGGTGCCAAAGCTTCGATAACATTTGAGATGGTTTGAGATTGGTGCAGTTAGCAAAAGAGGAAAAAGGGAAGTAACACGGGCGCATATGTAGTGCTTACCAGCTGTAGATGGTCCCTGTGAAGGTCGCTGCCGCTTGCCCCGGAATGAAACGCTTGAAAAAACCTTATCCTCTAAATGAAAAGAAAAATTGAAAGAATAAAATCAATCTTATCCTCTAAATTATAGTTAGTTTAAATATTTTAAAATATTTTCCTTTTCGATCTCATCTCGGATATTTGAAAGCAAATTTTTTGCTTTAATAAAAATCTCGTAAAGCCCAAGTCAAATTTTGAGAGATGGACGGGTGATGGCGTGCACACTCAGCTCGGTGCAGCCCCGGTGGGGCGCATCACAACATGTTATTAAGGTAAAGCCATACTCGTCATGCTGGATGAAGGGAATCAGGTTCCCTAATTGGTTGGATATGTTTGGTAGGGAGCTACCAAACCTGACTTTATGCATCATATTTCTAACTTCAGTTTTTTCTTTTATTATTTTGCTGAGTCATGCATGAACACCAGAGAAAGAGAAAGGAAGACAATATTGTTACCTGTGGACTGAATTGGAGCAGGAATCAGCGCTATTCAAGGTTGATGATGCGGTTGGGAATTCAGTCAAAAAGTTTTAAGTCTACGGAGCAAGTAGCTGGAGGGGTGAGGTATGGCTTGACCATCTCCCATTTCTTATCCCTCGAGAACCCTAGCCAGGTTTATTCAGTTTGTGCTCAAAATTAAGAAATTAATATAGTAATATAGCTCATTTAATTAGTTTGTTGACTATTCAAGCAAATCATTCAAGTCAAATATTCATAAACACCTTCTCTATTTTCGAAGTTCAATTTGTTATGTCCAATATATTATTAATTATTTAAGTTAAGATCCTCTCCAATTCAAAAAGGGCTATTCTCCAATCATTGCCATCTGTAATCTGTACAATGGCCATAACTAGATGAGCCTCATGTCATACATGTTATTGGGGCTTATCTAGTCACGAACATTATGCCAATCACGGATGAGAATGAGTGAAGAACCGGCATCTCTAGTTCGATGGTGACTTAGTTTATCTTCTGATGGTATAGTATGGGAGTCACATTTGCTAAAGATGTCCATGAGAGGCTATATTCTACAGGTTGCATCTCCTTTTATTGCATTAAGGTGCCAATCAAGAATCATATCCCCTTCAATTGTGCAAGGATGCAAACTACAAATTACAAGTTATGAATCTTACCCTCTTTCATGGATGTGGAGAGAGAGAGAGAGAGAGAGAGAGAGAGAGAGAGAGGGTACAATTTGCTAAAAAAAATGTTAATATTATACCACTAGAACTGAGTGATTCTAATTAAACAAAGAACAAAGGGAAAAAAATTAAAGCAAAATGATGCCATTGCAGCTGCTGCTGCAAAATTCTGAATTGAGGTCGGAGCGTTATGCGGCTTGTTCTAAGGTTGATGAGAACCAAACTAAATGAGATTGGATGAAACCGATATGAGAAAGAGCTGGTCCCCTTTAAGGATGACTTGCAAGAAATCCACTTGCCGAAAAATTTTCGGTAAGGATCCTTCGATATCTAAGTCAGAATAATTGAACAACAGTATGAAAGAAAGAAAATTGGTAGAGAGTAGTCTCCAAATGAGTTTATCTGAAGATCTTTGGGCCACTTATTTATATAAGATAGTATTCTCATCCATTACTTACTTTGGTTTGACGCGTCTTAGCTGTATGGTAATAGTCGGCTGCACATTAACAATATAATAACTGTCCCACAGGAGCAGCAGCATGGAGCAACAATTATGCCAATTGTGTATTAACTATAATGTCACTATAACTACTAATTTTTATTAGCAAGAACAGACCGGCACTTTGATTTTTACTGAAATTATTCATCTCGGTTGGTACCAAAGTCAAAGCAATTTGTCTAATCCAAAATCAAGATCTCCAAAATTTTCTCCATCAGCAGCTATAGTAAGATTGTTACCAGAAACTTTCGGTTCTGACATACCCAAACGGCCATGAATGGTTGGAGGGAGTCACTTCGGCTAACCTCATCAAAACCAGGGCACTTTCTTTCCTAATGAAACCTGTGGGCTCAAGCAGGCCTGTTTTGGTGCAGAGGTTATCATCTTCCATCACATGCAAGTGCTGCGGACGTCGCTTTGTTAAGGTGTACACACACCCTTCTCGGCTTAGCGGCTGACACCGCTCAAGTTGATCACCACCTTTAGTTTGGCTCCATTATTCATCCATTCAATCACACCACTCACGTCAGCCGTTGACATAATAATTAAAGGAAACGATAGTGATACGCTTCCATCACCGCTAAAGTATGTTAAAAAAAAAAATAACTAATCTCAGTATATGGTGGATTAGAAGCAGTCCATCAAGTAGGCCAGCACCATAATGCCGAGCTTACCTATTAAAAGTCCTCTATAATTAGCTGCATCCTTCCTGGATGACTTAGTGATCATCGCGATAATATTGATGTGACAAACAGAATATCATTTTGCGTAAAATATTCACGTCCAATATTGAGGTCATACTTTCATCAACCACTTCAGGCAGACCCATATATCCACATCTTTGAATGGTAGGTATACTCCTCCTTCTAACATACACAAAAGAGGAGAGAGAAGCAATAGAAAATACTCTAACAATCTTAGAGACCATTTTTTTTTTATTCTCTCAAAACTACACTACCTTAGGCATCCAAAAATCTCCCATCGAATATGTTCTGGCTAAAAAACTTTCTTATTTTATGCTGTTTCAAGTTAGAGTACTGTTACCTCATCTCAGCTGCGACCGCCGAGCTCTTCATCATCGTCGTATGTATTGCTGCGGTGCCCGAGACCAGTAACTTTTGAAGGCAACAGATAGAACACCAAATTGCTAGAAATTAGGTACAACTATGATCTTGGTGGAATGTCGGCACTGCATATAATATGCTCCATCGCAGTCGCAAGTCTCGTCCTCTTATAATATTCCCACGTCTCTTTTCCTATTTATGATTTGTATTTCCCATGGTCATTTTCTTGAAGTCGGCAACTCTCATCCTTTTTAGTTTGGCATGATCTTCATGTTTGGTAGGGAAATTAGAATAGGGTGCGATGCAGGTGGCTGTCCTATTCCCGTGGATTTCAGAGTCCCCTTCGTGAATATATGATGCGGAAAAATTAAAGTTAATTGCTCCAATTGGAAGCTTGGAGTAGGCAAAGGGGAAACGTTTTAGAAATATTCTGATAGACCCAGATGCTAAGGAGATGCTTGGTTGCGTAAAAAGTAGAACATCTGGGTCGAGCGAGCCAGTCCAATTTGGCTAGCATCAAGTTAGTCCGTGCTTACGAGCATCTTGCGGCTAAGGACGCATTTCGAAAGTGTAGCGGTATGATATAGACATTAGGAGGCAGATGATGTCTCGTGCTTTCACAAATTCTTGGACTCCTTCAGTTCGCATCCCACTGCAGTTCAAGGATTCATTTGAAGCCGTTAATGTTAATAGCGACCTGGAAGGAAGCGGGAATAGAGAGTTCCCGTATTTACTGTGCAGAAGTTTTCCGGTTTTTTTTTTTTTTTTTTTTTTTGTGGCTCAACAACAGCCTAAAACATCAAGAAGAGAATAGAAAAACCATAATAACTTGGAAAAAAATCAAATTAATTAATTAATAATAATAATAATAATAATAATAATTAATAAAAGAATAAAGGCAAAGTCGACCGGTCGACGATACCTAGAGTGTTCCGCGTTTCAAAAAGTTGACATATAACTTTGCCTAAACGTTTTCTAAGCCAAAATTTGTGGAAGGACGTAATTAACTTTGAAAGTTAAGCAACCCTTGCGTGAGCTTCGATGGAAAAAAGAAGTGCAGATGTAACACATTCCAGAAGGGAGTTTCCGTCCGATCTCATCTAGAATGGTGTCGACGCCTCCGGAAGTGCCATTCTGGCTTCCGCCTGGAAAACACTGGTCTCACAGAATGTACGGACGGTCAAACGAGTGTAAGCCATGACGTCATGTTGCCAGGGACAATTATACGCCGTCCACATGGGTTTGCCTTCCACTTCGCCCCGCCGCCACGACCCGATCCCAGACCTCGATAATTGGTGGTCCGCCGTCCACATGGGTTCGCCTTCTTCCACTGCGCCTCTGCGTGCGCACGATAGTCTCCTGACTGCATCAGTTTCTAGGTACCATGCATCTGGTGAAAGCCTTTGCACATTGTCTCTTGCGACGCCTACATCAATTTGGTGACTTTGCCTTGACATTTGTGCTTGCATGGAACTACCCGTGAAGGGCTGGTAGAAGTTCCAGTTCTCGTGGTGAAGCAGTCAAAAGGGTTAATGGAAAAAATTAGGATGGTTGGTGAAGGAAATATTGCAAGGCTGATTGTTCATTTACTTTTGATGTCATTTTCCTTTGTTGAGGAACACAGGGTTTCAAAAAATTCAAGGAAAATTAAAGATGAATGATAAATGATAGTTAATAAGTTTGGGACACATTGTTGACCATAGGTGGAATCGGAAATGAAATCAGAATAGAACTTGAATACTGTGGCAGAGTAGAAATTAGATTTTAGGGATCGGGTCATTTCTATTCTCTTCTAAAATTGGAATGGTAATAAAACTCCCTCCAACTAAAGGGGATGGAATGCGTGTCACTCATTCCTATATATTGGAAAAAAATGCAATCAAGATATATTGATGCTGCAAACTTCTTTTTCCTCTTTGTGTAATTAAATAGAATATCACTTACCAAGCAACAATAATCTCTACGATCTATTCGAATAATTAACAAGCAAAATAATTAAGGAATCTAGAAACAAGAGACATCACAATTTTTAACGTGGAAAACCCTTCTATATGAAGGAAAAAAATCATGGGACCTAGTCCAACCAAAAACTTTTTCAAATTAGAATAATAAAATTACAATAGATCTTCTCTAGTTCAATTAGAGGCTGCCCAAACTTCAACAAGATTTAATCTTGGCTTCCGCAACAAGAACATTCATCACCAATAAGACAGATTTCAATAATAAACAACAAAATAGGGAATAGATTTCACTAAGTATTGATACTTGAAATAATCAATAAAGAAAGCTTTTCAAAGATTCAGACCGTTCAATATGTAGCTCTCAATGCCAAGAACAACATACTAAAATTTCAACCAAATCTAAATACAATCAATCATCCGATCATCCGACAAAGCAACACCCTTTTTCCCCTTTTTCTCTATTTTTTTCTTTTGTTCCATTTTCCGTAGAGCCCCAAGACCCTCGTTGCCATTTTTAACTCCCTCACCCAAGCTGAGGTGGTTTCATCCTTATCCTTCTTTTTTTAATTTAAATTAAATGAGGTCGGTCCTGCGTGAGAAGGGACCACACCAACAAATCTCTTCCTTCTGACTCATGTGGGGGGTTCCACCAAGCCGGCTTTCTCTCTACGAGCAATAATTTTTTTCATAGGCAAGATTTTAGTCATCATATCTACCCCATTATTATCAGTATAGATTTTTTCAAGACACAGTAACTTCATCTCCAAAGCATTCCAACCCAATGATATCTCACATCAATATGCTTGAATCTTGAATAAAATATTCAATTCTTTGAGAAATGGATGACACTTTGACTGTATCAATAAAATAAATATTTTTGCTATTCTTGGCCTGACTCTTGTAGAAATTTTTTTATCCATAAAAGTTCTTTACAAGCTTCTGTAGCTACAATATATTCGGCCTCTGTAGCGGACAAAACAACACATTTTTATAACTTAAATTGCCATGAACTGCTCCTTCTGAAAAAATCAAGTACCCTGATGTTGACTTTCTAGAATCTATATTACCAGTTATATTTGCATCTCTGTACCCATCGAACATAAGTTTACCATTATCAAAACATAGACAGCCTCTAAAAGTACCTTTGAGATATCTAAGAATCCATTTGACAGCTGCCCAATGTTCCTTACTAGGGTTAGAAAGAAACTGACTTACAACACCAACTGCATAAGCAATATCCGACCTTGTACAAACTATGACGTACATCAAATTGCCAATTGCGGATGCATAAGGATTCTTTTTTATTTTTTTTTTATTTTTCCGACTTGTAGGATATTGCTTGAAACTTAACTTGAAGTGACCTCCAAGTGGAAGCAAACTGGTTTGGACTTACTCATATTAAACCTTTCTAACACCTTTTCGATATATCTCTCTAGAGATTACCAAAGCTTTCCATTCTTCCTGTCACGAGTAATTCTTATGCCAAAGATTTGTTTAGCCGGCCCCAAGTCCTTCATGGCAAAGAACTTGCTTAACTCTCTTTTCAAGCTTTCAATTTTCTTAGCGTCATGGCCAATAATCAATATGTCTTCCAAATAAAACAAAAGAATAATAAAATCTTCATTAGAGAATTTATTAATAAACACACAATGATCAGAAGCAATTTTACTATACCATGGTTCATCATAAATGAAGCAAACTTTTTATATCACTGCCGATGTGCTTGCTTGAGCCCATACAAACTCTTCTTTAATCTGCACATGAAATTCTCTTTGCCTTTAACTATGACCCTTCGGGCTGCACCATATAAATTTCCTCATTAAGTCATCATGGAGGAAGGCAGTTTTTATATCAAGTCGTTCAATCTCCAAATTCATGCTTGCAGATAAACCAAGAATAACTTGGATTGAAAACATCTTGACCACGGATGAGAAAATTTCTTCAAAGTCAATACTCTTTTTCTAACCAAAATCTTTCACAACCAACCATGCCTTATACCTTGGCTATAAGCTCTTTTCTTCAATTTTCAACTTGAACATCCACTTATTCTTGAATGCCTTCTTGCCCTTAGGTAATTCCATCAACTAAAATGTAAGGTTCTCATGTAAGGATTTTATTTCCTCCTGCATAGCTTTTAACCACTCTCTCTTTTATCCATGATTTATAATTTCTTGGTAGTATTCTGGTTTTCTCCCATCAATGATCATCACATACTCATAAGAAAAATATCTCTGGGAAGGATAGTTCTCTCTAGTAGATCTTCTCAACTAAAGCTCAACTGGTGATTTTGGAGAGGCTTGCTCAACATGCTCATCCGTCACATCATTGTCGGGTGTGAGCTCATCAATTGTATTACCATCATCTTCCTATACATCTTTCCTATTGTTATTATTCATCATGGTTGAAGACACTAGACCTAGATCAATATAATTTCTAGTGACTGACTTTGGCTTCTCAGCCATTTTAAAATTTCCAATCATCTAGTCTTCAAGAAATACAACATCTCTGCTTCTGATAACTTTCTTATCAATTGGATCCCATAATCTCTAACCAAACTTTTTATATGCATAACCTAGAAAGATACATTGTTTAGACTTACTATCAAGCTTGGATCTCTCATCTTTAGGAATGTGAATAAATGCCTTGCAGCCAAACACTCTCAAGTGATCATATGACACATCTTTTCCAATCCATACTCTTTGTAGTACATCACTTTGAAGAGAAACTCAAGGAGAAAGGTTGATCAAATCCACTGCAGTTCTCCTTGCTTCACCCCAAAAGGATATAAGCAATTTAGCATTAGAGGGCATACTCGTAATTCTTTCACAAATAGTACAGTTCATTCTCTCAGCAACTCTATTATATTGAGGTGTTTTAGGAACGGTTTTTTCAAGCCTGATGCCATAATCTCGACAATATTTCTCAAATGGACCTCTGTATTCATTATTATTATTTGTTCAAATACACTTCAGTTGTCTCCCCATTTTTCTTTCAACACTAGCATTATAATTCTTGAATACATCGAGCACCTGGTATTTAATTTTTTTAAAAAAGGCCCATACTTTTCTTGAATGATCATCAATAAAAGTAACAAAATATAAAGCACCACCAAGAGTTCTAGCATCCATAGTGCAAACATCGGTGTGAATTAAATCCAGAATATGGGATCTTCTATATGGAGGGAATTTATGAATGCAACTCTATGTTGTTTGCCAGCTAAACAATGAGTACAAGTTTTTAGGGGTGTACCTTTTATAGAAAGGAGTTTCTTTTTGGCCAGAATATTAAGCCCCTTCTCACTTATATGTCCAAGTCGCTTATGCCATAATTCAATGGAGAAGTCTTCAACTGTATTCGTCTCCTCCTTGCACAATTTTGCTTCTATCATGTAAAGTGTGCTTGATTTTTTTCCTCTTTCTATTACTAGAGAATCTTTGGTAAGCTTGCATTTTTATTCACCGAAGTGGCTGTGGTAACATTCATCATCAAGTACTCCAGTACAGATTAAGTGGAGGTGGATATCTAGAACATGTCTCACATTTTTCGGCAATAGTTAACACCAAATGCTAGTTTTCAAGCAAACGTTTTCCATGCCCACAATCTTAATTACTCCATTATTTCTCATCCCAACACTGCCAAAATCACTACTAGTGTAAGATGTGAAGAAGCCTCGTCGAGAAGTAACATGAAAAGAGGCACATGAATCAGCAACCTAAGTACAATCCTGGCATCTAAAGTTTATACGAGCATCATCACAAATAATACCAACATCACCATCAAATGCAACTATTGTTGTATTATTTTCTTCCTTCTTTTCTTCACCTCTTTTCCTTGATTGCTCTCTTTTAAATTTTCTACGCTCTCTTTTCATGTGTCCTAGCTTGCCACAATAAAAACATTTTATATTTTTCTGAATTTGGATCTTCCCCTTGACTTTTCATAATTGTTAGAATTTTGCAAGATTCTAGTTTTACTTCTTCTCCATCTTTCTGTAACAAATATCTTTGACTGTGTAGTCACACCATGTTCTCTTCTTCTGATCTCCTCATTAAGCATACTACCTTTTACAATTTTCAATATTACCACACTATTAGGAGCCGAATTACTAAATGATACAACCACAATTTTCCAACTGTCAGGCAAGGAGTTGAGCAATAATAATGCTTGCAACTCATAATCTAACATCATTTTCATAGTATTTAGCTAATTTACCGCAACCTGAAATCTACTCAAATGCTCGGCGACTAAACTTCTTTCATTATACTCATGAATGCCTTGCTCTGTGTAGTCTTCTGCTCATAGAGACTCTAATTTCTTCCATAAACTATGGACATTAGTCTCTATAGCAACATGATGAAAAACACTATCATCTATCCACTGCCTGATTAAGCTAAATGTCTTCCTATTCATTTTCTCCCACTCTTGCCGAGTTTTGTCACTTAGTTTGGCACTATCTCCTTCAATATGATCATGCAAATTTTTGCAAAATAGCAAATCTTTGCAAAATAGTAAATCTTCTATTCGAAGCTTCCAAATTGAATAATTGGAAGATGTGAGTTTAATTATACTGCCACTTGAATATTCTTCCATTTAATCAACACAAGAAAAATTCAGCCACTAGCAACCTGCTCTGATACCACTTTGTTGGAGAAAATGCAATCAAAAAATAATGATGCCGCAAACTTCTTTTCCCTCTTTATGTAAATAAATAGGATATCACTCACTAAGTAAGAATAATTTCTACGATCTACTCAAGCAATTAACAAACAAAATAATCAAAGAATCCAGAAACAAGAGACATCACAATTTTTAACATGGAAAATCCTTCTATATGAAGAAAAAAAACCACGGAACCTAATTCAGCCAAAAACTTTCGCTACTTAGAATAATGGGATTATAATAGATCCTCTCTAATTTAACTAGAGGTTGCACAAACATGAACAATATTTAATTTTTGCTTCCACAACAAGAATGACCATCACCAATAAAGCAGATTTCAACAATAAACAACAAAATAGGAAATAAATCTCGCCAAGTGTTGATACTTGAAATAATCAATAGAGAATATGTTTTAAAGATCCAAACCATTAAATTTGTAGCTCTCAATGCCAGAAACTATATACTAAAATTTTAGCCAAATCTAACTATAATCAACTATTTGATCATCTGACAAAGCAATACCTTTTTTTTTTCCTTTTTGTTTTTTTTCAACTCCCTCGCCGAAGCCGCGGTGGTTTCATCCTTATCCTCTTTTTTTCACGAGGGACCACACCAATACAATCCCATTTTGGGGCCAGCTCTCCTCGGCCATAACAGGCCCACAAAATGGGTCATGGGTTGGTACCTTTTCTATAACGACTGCTATTTGCATTAGAAATAATGAGATGGAAGGACTTATCCCCAATGTGTACGGCCCGCTGACCCAAGAATCAGAGAGAAAGAACTGAAGTGATCAGGAAGTTTGTAGAACCATCATCAGTTGAAGAGCAAGAGAGATTACAAAGCTTGTCCAAGTCACCAACCTCCTAAAGATTCTCCAAATGTATCCTATTTTACATGATATGATATCTTATTTTTTCCAAGTAGACTTGGGTCTGATAGTTGGCGGGTGTGTTTGGTTGTGTATAACTACACAAAGTGTCTAGGCCTATTAATTCTAATTGCCTGTTATTTTCATGTAATTGAAGTTACATGTTACATTAATACAATAATAATAATAATAATTTTATTGCATAAATAAATGAGGCATGTTTCTCAATCTATCTTGATTACTTGGTTGCAATCGGCTCATGAAAAGCATTTATCGAAAGTGAAATGGGTCATTAACATTAATGCAATCTTAGATCTTGTTGATAACATGAAAATATATTGACTAGGTTACACACCTATATATAACTTGAATTTGTTAAGGAGTTTGAATTTAGTAGAAAGTTTGTTAGCAATTTGTTAAAGCTAGTGTGAAAGTGTATCATTTGTGCAATATGTTGTTATCTATATAAACAGAAGTCTTAAAGAGTGTTTCAGTCGTAAAGCAAGTTACGACAATTTTAGTAGGTTTACAAACAAGACTACCTGCCAAATTACATCCAACAATATGGAAGTTAGTTGCTAACTCATAGTTATTGTTGTGGGCGTGAAGATACACTACTATGGAAGCTAACAGCATATCAGAAATTTTAAGTAAAACCCATGTTCCAGCTCATCAACAGTGGAGGGGTGTAATACCCATTTTTAAAGAGCTTTGTAGAAAACAATAGGTCCCGGAGAAGATCAAAACTTTTACTTAGTCAGCAATTAAGAACAGACTTGATACGCTACAGAAAAAATAAAAATTGCCAATATGTATATGCCGATACTAGATAGAAGCGTCGGTAATTTGGCTCACATGCTAAAATTTGCCGACACTACTAAAAAGCATCGGGATATTGAGGGCTATGTCAACGCTTTTTGTTAAACATTGCAGGAAGTCCGTAATTAATGATGCTTATAAGCATCGAAAGCCCATAATTATCGATGCTTATAAGCGTTGTCAGAAACCAATACAAGATGATGCTTATATGCGTCATCAGAAACCAATACAAGACAATGCTTATAAGCGTCGTCGGGCTCCAAATATATCCCTCCCACCCTGACCGACCCCTCCATCGCAGCCCCAGTTCCCTTCTGCCCCACTCTATTGCCACCGATCGACCACCACCCCCGCCTCTATCCACATCGGACTCCTTCTCCTCCTCCCCCTCTCCGTCGGCCTCCTCTCTTTCGCCAACTTTCTTCTCCTATTCTCTTCCTCCCGGCTGCCCGTACCCACCGCCAATCCACGGTGTTCCTCGAAGCTTCGGCCGATTGCGGATCTCAGCCGTCCTACCTCCAGGTGATTTTTTATTTTCAGATTATTTTCCTTTTGAGTTGTTGCTTGATGCACTAATATTATGTTATCTTAAGATTAGTGAAAATCCAATAAGAAAGCATCTATGTTCAATTGCTAGGTTGGAAGTCATTTCTTGTTGAGATCTACAAAAGGGTTGCAAAGATAGCATGTTTGCCAAAAGCTATTACGGTACTAGGTGTCCCCTGCAAGGGTTTCCGGCTTGATCAGCTCAGGGGTTGTTATATGCATAGTAGAAATAATTTAAAGCTCCGACAGCTAGTTAGAGATTTTACTAACACTTAGAGTATTCAAACTACATATTATTACCTGTGGGGAAAGATAAATGTTCATGAATGTAACTGGTCGGCGAGATCTAGAGTTTGTCTTTTACTCCTTAGAAGGGGACGGGGGAGACTCTCTGAAAAAAAGAACAGTAAACTTACATTCTTCTGGCCCCCTCTGACTTAGGCATCGGAGGGCCGGCGTCGGAAACCCCGGCCACCGGCTTCTTTGCAGGTCTTCCGGAGGAC
>JAOXJJ010000001.1:12574292-12600729 GCA_025769935.1 Phoenix roebelenii | reverse complement strand
CCGGCCACCGGCTTCTTTGCAGGTCTTCCGGAGGACACCGCCCGCCGACGGATCGCCGCCCATCGACTCGCACCGGACCTCCTCCTCCTCGGCCGAGTGGTCACCCCCGGGTCCAATTTCCAGCAACACAATCCTTATTCTAATATAATGGGCAAAAGTTGAATAAATAATTCGAGATCTAACAAAGAATATTTGCTTTTGGAAAATCTAATATAAATGGGAATATTTGAATGAAGTTTAGAATTTCATTAAATTTGCTTTTGGAAAATCTAATATAAATGAGAAGATTTTATGTCCATATTGAAAATGTGCAAATTGTTTTTCTCTCACTCCAAAAACTATTGAAGAACATTTGGTGTAGAATGATTTTATAAAGAATTATACTAAATAGGTATTTCATGGAGAATCCATATAATCGTTTTCATGTAACCAACCTTCCTATATAGAATACACCTATAGTTTTGGATCCAGTAACACGAAAAGAAATCTTGTAGGAGAAGATTAAATTAGGGGCTTATTTAGAGATGTTCTTGGACATGGTATTTAAAATTTAGCAAAATTTAATGGAGGACAAAAAGCAGATGCAATTGGTGATGAGCGTACATGTATTGATTCCATGCATGTTGAGGAACCTATACATTCATCTAATGATGACACAGCTTGATATCATAACTTGGTGAAAGATATAATCAAGAACTATATTCGGGTTGTAAGAAGTTTTTGAAGATTTCTTTTTTTGTGCATTTATTCTATTTGAAATATTTGAATGGGTAGTCTAGCAAGTCTTTCACTATGTTGTTTCAATTATTGAAAGATGTATTTTTGAAAAGTATTACTTTGCCGTCATCTTCTTATAAAGCCAAGAAATTAGTAAAAAAATGGATCTTGGATACGAGAAGATACACAGTTGTCTGAATGATTATATTTTATACCATAGTAAAAATGTTAACCAAGAGTCGTATCGAATATGTGGATCTTCACGATGGAAAAAATATAAAAATGACAAGCATGATTTGTTGAATAAAGTGGATAATGCACAATCTAAGAAAAAATCGGTCAAAGTTTTGCAGTATTTTTCTCTCATACCTAAATTAAAAAGAATGTATGTATTATTGAAGACAGCTTCCTCAATAAGATGGCATGATGAAGCTCGTACAAAGAATGGAATGTTAAGACACTCAGCGAATAGTTTAGCATAAAAAATATTTGATGATAGGCATTATGAATTCGCTTTTGATGTTCGCAGTGTTATGCTGGGTTTAGCTACTGATGGCTTCAATTTATTTCGAGAGATATAGAACATGACTATATTTTTTTTCAGAGCATATCGGAGAGTCATCATCATCCTGAGAGACTAGTTGCGTTGAAGCTCAAGTGTTCGCCGAATTGATGGCCTGGAGCGTTATGGTCGAGTGAGGGATTATAGCGTTGGAGTTACCCAAGATTTCAGATAAATTAGTAGCACTGCAGAGGTTTATAGTCTGAAAGCACCAATAGAGAAGATGAAGCATCGCTATCATACAAAGATGGAGGAGATAAGGTAGAGCTATCATACAGATATGGAGTTAAGGCAAAGCCATCAGATAGAGATACAATTTTTGAGGATCATCTTGTCCAAATTGCATCTATGTTGCATAGGTTTGCCCCTTTTCAAATAAATAACTACATCTATTTGAATATTTTATATAATTATCATGTATTTTTGTATGAGATTAATTATTTTCGTATTTTTAACTTCTAAAGTTTTTAATTTTTTTTATAGTTTTTTGATACTTCATCTACTTGTAGAGATGGTGATGATGATGCCATCAACCCCTGATAGCTCTTAGACTATTTATTTAGGAGTTTTATATGTATATTTTTTTTATGTTTTTCAAATCGCATTGTAAATGTAAATTGACAATATAAATGTAATCATATTTGACAATATGAATATTTCGAATGATTCGTTTGATTGTGACATGTGTTATTATATGACTTTTGTTGTATATGTATTTGGTAAATGTGAGCAGAGTTTTAAATTTTTAAAATATTTTTTTTGAAAAAATTAACTTTTACGACATTTTAAAGCATCGTTAAAAGAAGCATTACCGACGCTTTAGAAAGCACCGAGAATAAAACAACCGACGCTCATAAACGTTGGTACATACATTAAATAGTGTCGGCAATGCCTGATTTTCTTGTGGTGATACTGCACATGTTCCACCAAATTAAGGATGGATGGTGGCAGCAACTTGTTCACTGTCTGGAGCCTCAGCTTAAACAGCTTTGTATCTTTTCCTTGCTGCTCATTTAGTAGGAGTCTATGGTTTGCTCTCAAGACATGTCAAGGTATCAAGTGCCACCCGGCTTCTCCAATATTGTTTTGGACAACTTGCTGGAAAAAAAAAAACAAGGTACGTTAGGCAAGGCCTTCGAAGTGGTTGGGATCAACTGGTAATGGTAAGCTATTGGAACATATGACAAGAGAGATTTTTTTTTTTTTTTCTGGAAGAAAATGGCAAGAGAGAACAAATAGAATTTTTTTTTTTTCAAAAAATAGGGTAGCGTCAACCAAGTTCTGAAGAAGGCCTTGCCGGCTTTCATAGAGTGGGCTGGGCTGAGCTTGTTTTTATTTTTCCTAGTCAGCAACTAGAGTGGGCTGAATTTTTAGTGATGGACTCTTATCCCAGAACTCTTTTATTAGTCAGAGACTACAAGCTCACTGCTCGGTTTATTCAAGGATCCTTTCCTTACTCCGACGATTTCAGCTTCGAGTCAGCCCTGCCTTTTTTTTCTTTTCTTTTCTTTTCTTTTGGCTAAGGCAGGTGGATCATACTAGACGAGTACGGATGCACCCAATAAAGTCAAAAAATAAAATACCTCGAAGTGCCCAGGGCAACTTCCCTATCAACCCTAAAGGATGAATTTTGATAATTACAAAACACTTGAGATCATGTTGTGTACAAATGACATTGGTCTAATTGTGAAGATTTCTAAGTCAAGAAAAATAAGAAGGAATGAAGCACTGCAAAATTATAAGTTCTTCACAAACATCTCATGGGACATGTTCTAAAAGAAAATGATCATAATCTAATCCATGGAGATCAGAGATGAAGTCTAAAGTTTTCTGCTTGAAATACTTGAGTCAACTCCTAAGCAAAAAGGACAAGTTTAAGTTGAATCTGATAAGTTTTATTCAAACAACACAGTCAATGAGTCGACCCCCGCAAAACATAAGTTGATCCTTGTGTAGTTGAAAGTATACAGAAAGTTTTATCGTCGAGAGAAGCTTGAAGAGTCGATCCTTATTCTAAATGAGTCGACCCTCGAAACTGAAGAGTCGACCCTTGCGTTTGAAGAGTCGACCCCTGCTCAATCTCAGTGCCGGCCGAAAAACTCAAGCATGAGCCAACCCTTGTGTTTAAAGAGGCGATTCCTGATGAAGATAAGCCAACCCTTAAGAATTAAGAGGCGACCCTTTGAAGATGACACAGCAAAAGCTTTCTCCACATTTTGAAGTGCCGATTCAGAATGAACATGAGTCGACCCCTGAGTTACATGAATCGACCCTTGTACTGCTGGGACCACAACGGAAAGCTGTGAACGACTTTTGTCTTCTTCTGTAACAGAAAAAGATTCTCATCGGAACAGAAAGAAAGGAATTCAAATTTTGCCGAAGAATTTGTCTATAAATACGAGGGAACCTCAGAATGGAAACAACAAGAAAAGAAAAAATATTCAAAAGAAAACAAAAAGTTTCCACTGTGAAAAAGAGAAGAAAAGCTTAACAGTTCATCATCCTCACCGGCACTGAATCTAAAATCTTTTCCTATGAGGAAATCAGTCGAAGCTTCACACTGCATTGTGAAGAGCAGTTGTTCGGACATTGGAACATCCTTCCATAGCCAACTTCTTCATCGGCTTCAGCTTTTATTTTCATTGATTTACTCATTATATTCTGAAGCTTTAAGTTTTCTAGTTACAACATTCTTTTAGTTGGATTAATTGTTGATGTAACAGTTTCATTGATTTGAAACTTGTAAAGGCACTTCCAAGCCTCGATTGGAAGTTGCTGAATAGGAAATATTCAGCAAGAAAAAAGTTTCTGGTTGGTTTATCTGAAAACCAACTGGGTTGTTTGTGAGCCCGAAAAAACAAACGGTATAAAGTTTTTGGTTGGTTTGTTTGAAAACCAACTGGATTGTTTGTGATTCCGAAAAATAAAAGGTTTTCGGTTGGTTGCCTGTAAAAACTGACTGGGTTTTGATTGTAAGCTCGAAAAATAATCAGGCTGTAATCTGCTGGGTTATAGTGAAATCTCAAGCTAGGCTTGAGGAGTGGACGTAGGTGCTGGAAGTGCACCGAACCACTATAAACCTTGGTGTTTGTGATTGTGGTTCTTCTCTTCTTTTTCTCTACATATTTCTGACCATTTTCTTAACTTTATTCACTGTCATATTTGTGCAATCTATTTCCACTGCTGAATCTTTAAGATAATAGTAACTCATACTCTCTTCACGGTTTAACTTTAACTATTTTTAAAGAGACCCAATTCACCCCCCTCTTGGGCTGCACCTCTGGGCAACATCCTCATGTCCAGCCCATAGGGTGCTACCCAAGTAACTGGCTACATAAGCAGCCACCCAGTCTGCAGCCCCATTAGCTTCACGAAAAATATGCTTGACCTGGAAAGCCCCTCCATCCCTCACTATTGCCCAAATATCTCAGAGCAAAGGGTGGATGCAACCATTACATCTTGGACCCCCCGGATCCAACTGATAACCATGGTCGAGTCCCCCTTTAGGACGATGGAACTGGCTCGAAAAACACACCGTGCATGATGAAGGCCTGCCCAAGCGGCCCTCAGCTCCGCACTCAGAACTGATATGTCGAAAAGTTGACTGCCCCCTGCAGCCACGATCCTGGCAGATGGGTTCCGAATAATAAAATCCGCACCGCCCCTTGTACCTCCGTCCAAGACAGCCCTGCTTTCCTTTGACTCATTCATTTTCCTTTACCATTCTCTTTTTTTTCTTTTCCTGTTTTCTTTGTGACTTTTTTCATTTTCACTAAAGTGTAGTTAAATTAAATTTGCACAAACCTTTGGCAACCTGAGTGATGGCATTTTTGTTCCAGTGAAAGTCATCATCAAAAAGTTTCCAAATGTTAATGTTTTTAATTGAATGAATAAATTAAACGCATCCTCCCCCAGCATGTAAAATGTGTACTTCTCAGGGCGGTTATTTTTGCTCTTTAAAGTAAACATATGATTTAAAAAAAAAATACATGAATTGGCACCTCCAAGAGAACCACAATTCTTTTCCCCATCTTATCCTCAATTATAATTGGTTTTAAGTACCTTTTTTTCTCCTAATGAGAAATAATTGGTTGCAAGTTGTTTAGTTTATTGTCATCATTCACAAATAAAAAAAACAAATTTTGTACAAACATACACTAAATCTTCTTTGAGATTACAAAATCTTGTTTTGGCTAATCACTGTGGTAATTAGGTGCAATTACTAGTTAGTAATAAGGCATCTAGTAATACCACAATCTCATTGTAAGGGTGCTAATCCAAAACTATTATTGATTACAATAATAGTTAAAATCATTTATCAGTTAAAAAATAACAATAAATAATGAAGAAAAAATAACATTACCTGCTCAAAATCACTGTTGAATTTAAAAAAAAGAAACAATCTTTCCATTTTGTATAAACCATAAAAATGGTCTTTGGAAAAAAAAATTGGTACAATGGCTGCTCAGCCTACTCCAGTGTAGGACCAGCCAACAGAATCAGAGACTAGAACCTGGCTCAGGTGCGAGGGAGGGCCCTCCGGTGTGGCCAAAGTACCTCTCCAGAGTGCTACGCAGTGTAGGATGCAACCCAGTATGCAGCCAAATTCGCCTTCCGGTATTAATGCGCTAGGCGCTACAATCTCTCAGCATCAGCCTGATGTCACAAAGCAGGGGACTCCCCTCCCTCCTGCATCCCTCCTTTCGTATCCAATTAATCACTGTGGTTGAATCTCTCTCTAGGATGATGCGCTCGGCCCCCAACCTCCGTCTCGCATAGGAGATCCCCTTCCATGTTGTCCTGAGCTCCGCCCTTATAGCTGAAAGCCCATCAATCTGCCGCCCACCAGGAACAACCAACTATGAGTCATGACCTCTGATCACAAAATTCGCACCACTTCTACCACCAACTTCTAGGCCACTACCATTGAAGTTTACCTTTAGATAGCCAGGGGATGGGGACTCCCAAGAGATAGGGAGAAACCTAGGTGCTAAAGCTGTTGCTGAAGCTGCCGAGCAAGGGTCCCAGATGTCCCTGGCCATCCTGAATGAACTCACTGAGGTAGCTCTGATGATCTTAGCCGCCTGGATGCGGGCCCTCTCTATAATGCGCCATGAAGGCTCCCGTCTATCATCGAAGACCCGAGCATTCTTGTCCAACCATATACGATATACCACATAGACCAGTCGAATCCCCCACTCCACCGTCTGTAGGCGTCGTACCGCTCCCCTCAACCGATGTAGTAGATCATCCAAAGATCATGGGAATTGTCCCTGAAATAGGCCCGCAGAGCTCCAGATCTATACTGCCCTAACAAACCCAGCAACATGTGTCTGATGGACTCCTCCACTTTCGAGCACCAAGCGCAGCTCGGATTGATCCTCACACCCCTCCAGACCAATACTCCCTTCGTGGGTAAGCATCCCTAAGCCACTTTCTATAGAAACATGGCTACACGATGGTGAATGCGCAATCTCCAAATCCACCTCCCATCCATCTGCCTCACTGCCTCCCCTCCCAATACCTCACGGATGTTCGTGATGCGTACCCTGGACCTGCATGTAGCTGCCCATACCAACCTATCTACTACCTCCATCACGGGGAGTGGAATGGCCAGGACCATCTCAGCCAGCTACCTCCCAAAGACCTTCCGAATCAATGCCTCATCCCACCTGCCCTAGCCCGGAACAATCAGATCGCTAACTCGACGACCCTCTAGCCTCAATAGATCAAAAAAGGTCGGCATGCGACTGAGAGCCTGCTCATACACCCAATTGTCCTCCAAGGCATCTATAGATCATCCATCACCCACTGCCCACCGGATCTCAGCCCACACCAATGGTGCATAGGAACAAACCTCCCTCCATATGAAGGAGGATCGCCAACCAGCCCGAACCCTAGTCGTCATGTAAGCACCATACTTAGCCCTCAAAAAGGTGCTCCATAGACAATCGGGCTCTAATATAAATCTGACTGCTTGTCGCACCGCAAGTACCTCCGGTCTCATCACCAAAGACTGGATTCCCAGACCTTCCTAATGTTCTGGCTGACAAACTACCTTCCAGGCCATGAGATGCATCCCCCTTCTCTCTCCTTAGCTACCCCAAATGAAACTTCTGAACAGCTGCTCCAATGACCTCAAGAAAGACACTGGCATAATGGTGCCTGCAAGTAGATAAATCGGGATAGAACTGAGAACCAATCGCACCAAGGTAATTCTGCCCATCATCGGCAAAGCTCCAATCTGCCCACCACAAAAAAAAAAAAAAAAATCAAAATCTTGTTGGGCAATGCACTTGTGTAAATGCCAATAACGGCCTACCTCCCTTTTATACTACTAATTATAATAAACCAATCGAACGGACTATTGGCTGCGTATGACGGTCAGGAGCTGAGCGCTGCGCTTCGTTGCGCAGCGTGGCATGGCCGTCACGCATCCGGCCAGCAATCCCCTCTCCTCCCTTCTGCGATGTTATTCGTAGCGTTTGCTTGCCTTGGTATTAAGAAAGCCCCGTCGTCACTCTTACGTCCTCTCTCCTCTGCCCTCCACCCTCTCTTCTTTCTCTTCCTCCGCGCCGACGCCTTCCACCGCGCCCCCTGCTCTTCTTCTCTCCATCCATCCTCGCTCTCCACCACCTCCCCCAGCAATGCAGCCCCGCACGTCTCCACGTCCCATCGAGACCGAAGCACCGATCCGGACGTGGCCCGCGCCAATTACCTGATCGCCCACCTGAGCCGCCAGGGCAAGATGGCCGACGCCCGCCAGCTGTTCGACCGAACGCCCCTCCGAGATGTCATCTCCTGGACGGCCATGATCTCCGGGTACATCCGGTGTGGCATGCTCCGTGAGGCCCGCATACTGTTCGACCGACCCGATGCCGAGAAGAACGTTGTCACGTGGACCGCCTTGCTCTCTGGGTATGTGCGGTCGAAGCGGATCGAAGAAGCCGAGGTGCTCTTCGAGCATATGCCGGAGAAGAATGTGATATCTTGGAACACCATGGTGTCCGCGTATTCTGTGAATGGGCTCATCAAGAAGGCCTATGACTTGTTCATGAAAATGCCCACAAGAAACGTGGTGTCTTGGAACACGATCATCACTGCCCTGGCTCAGTCAGGGAGGGTCGACGAGGCTTATAAGCTCTTCTGCCAGATGCCTGAGAGGGATGTGATCTCGTGGACGGCAATGATCGCCGGGTTCTCGCAGAACGGGAGGGTTGCCGAGGCTCGCACCGTTTTCGATCAGATGCCGGAGAGAAATGTGATCTCCTGGAACGCCATGATATCGGGCTATGCCCAAAATCGGAGGCTTGGTGAGGCTCTAGATCTCTTCGATAAAATGCCTAGTAGAGATATTCCTTCTTGGAACACGATGATCACAGGATTTATACAAAATGGAGACTTGAAACGAGCTCAGGAATTATTCAATAAAATGGACGAAAGAAATGTAGTCACTTGGACTACGATGATAACAGGCTACATCCAAGACGGGCAGAATGAAATGGCTTCGAAGATCTTCTCTGAAATGCTGGCCGCTGGTATCAAGCCTAATCAAGGAGCTTTCGTGAGTGTTCTGGACGCTGTTAGCAACCTAGCAGCCCTCCATGAAGGAGAGCAGATCCATCAAATGATCAGCAAAACCATCTTTCAATTTGACCCCCTCGTCGGATCTTCTCTCATAAGCATGTACTCAAAGTGCGGCGAAATCGGTAAATCCAGAAAGGTGTTCGACCTTTTGGCCCGGAAGGATTTGGTGTCCTGGAACGGAATAATTGCTGCATACGCCCACCACGGCAATGGCAGGGAAGCGGTCCGGCTGTTTGAAGAAATGAAAAGAAGTGGATTCAGACCTAATGATGTGACCTACGTGGGGTTGCTCTCTGCTTGTAGCCACTCAGGTTTGGTCGTCGAGGGGCTCAAGATTTTCAGGTCTCTGATAAAAGATGGATCGATCCAAGTGCGAGAAGAGCACTACGCCTGTTTGATAGATCTTTGCGGCCGAGCGGGACGGCTGGAGGAAGCTGCAAGTCTGATCGATGAGCTTAAAGTTAATCCCTCGTCCGCTTGTGTGTGGGGAGCGCTTCTCGGCGGTTGTAATGTTCATGGGGATGCGAGGATCGGGAAGTTGGCAGCAAAGAAGCTATTGGAGGCAGAGCCTGACAGTGCCGGGACCTACACGTTGCTATCCAACATCCATGCATCGGCAGGCAGATGGAAGGAAGCAGCAAAGATTAGGCTAAAGATGAAGGATAGGGGGCTCAAAAAGCAACCAGGATGCAGTTGGATTGAGGTGGGCGATAGGGTTCATGTCTTTGTGGTGCGTGATAAGTCTCACAGCCAGACCGACTCGATCTACAGTCTGTTGCAAGATCTTCACCACAAGATGAAA
The DNA here is from genome assembly GCA_025769935.1 of Phoenix roebelenii. Taxonomy (NCBI): domain Eukaryota; kingdom Viridiplantae; phylum Streptophyta; class Magnoliopsida; order Arecales; family Arecaceae; genus Phoenix; species Phoenix roebelenii. Next base: position 12,591,061 of record JAOXJJ010000001.1, on the reverse strand, counting down.
ATGGCAGGATGGGCTCCCACCATGGGCTGTGCACTAGATGATAGTGATCTGATGGTTCTCTGATTTTCTCTTATGGGCAGGATTTGGTTAAATTATCTTCTGGATTGTCTATTTCTACAGGATTGCAGCTGGTGGGGCCTCTCGGTGGAATACTCTGTGGATCTTGAAGAGAAGAGACAGTTCTTTCTTCTCCATTTGTTGGGGCTAAGATGGTTATAAATTTTTTTATCATGGTGTGTCTCTATAAGTAAGAATCAACTCCACCAATTATACATCTGATAGGATTTGAAGCTAATTTAGCTCATTTGTGATGTTTGGCTCTCCAATCAGGTTAAATCATGTTAGTGAGGGTGAGATGAGCGCAAGAGTTTGAACAAATATGTTTCCATATAAGTAGGCATAATCGAATATAGTTGGGGGAGTTGATATAGATAGATTGGACTAGGGTAGAGTTAATTTGTTCACCTAAGATTGGAATCAAGTAGGATGATGGATTGGAGTTCGAACTGAATAGGCTTAAGTTTGAGTTAGATGAATTAGGGTTTAGGCCAGAAAAATTAAAATTTATGTCGGATGGATTAGGGTTCAAGATAGATGGATTAGGGTTCGGATAAGATGGACTAGAATTTGAGTCGTATGAACTAGGGTTTACTGCCACTATGCAAGTAAGTTATTTCTTCTGTAGCTAGGGAGTATCCATGGAGAGTTATATCACTCATCAACCTAGGCATGGTAGAACAATCGAACAATCAATTGAAATGCAAATTGATAGAGATGTTGAGTTATTGCCTATTCAACATGGTATTATTGATCGTGATTGGATAAATCAGGCTGAACATAGTGGGGACAGCGAGAGGGTAAGCTGCTCCTTTGCAAGGTACAGGAATTAGGACAAAAAAGCACAGATATTCCTGAGACAGGCAATCTGTCAGCTAATCAGCGAAATTGACTTGAATCTGATACCACCGCTCTCGTTGTTGGTTGGTCATGGGAATGGGCCAGCTTGACGTCGGATTCAGCCTAAGGTTTGAACTCCATGCAGATTTCGGGCCTAGGCCTCATGCAGTCCATTAACGTCTAGGTGACGATAACATGACCCAAACACTACCAGTTCCTTTTGTTACGGAAAAAAAAAGAAGAAGAAGAGAAAAGAGGAATACCACCAATACTTTCCGACTTCTACTTCTATGCTAACAGGACGCCTTTTCTTACAATTCTTAGGTTACTTTGTTAGGAAAACAGCTTCTAGTCCGTTAATATTCAATGCATAACAAATCTATTAGGGATGTTTGGATATTCCTATATGATTGAACTAAAAATTATATAGGAATCAGGCTTGTTGACCTATCTATCTTGTATTTTTTTAAAGCTTGTCCAAAATCATTTTGGAACCGAACCTTTGGGATAGAGGAAGAGAAAAATTCAATGGAGATTTCTTTATTCTTGCCACAACGGCTGAATAATATTTGATTGTTATAGGGTCACGCTTAAATGGACAGTCCGATCCAAAAATCGTATAAAATTTTCAGCTCAATCCAGTAAGAATATCCAAATAGGTTTTTAGATTTATGTAATGCAACTAACTTTCTTAATAAATCCTTTCTAAACTGGTCCTTATTTAAGTGACATATCTATTAAATACAAATCTCAAAGCATATTATGCTTTAATTTATTATTTCTACAACAGGATGACTTAACCCACGCCCTAATTGAAAATTCTTCGTCTTCACAAAATCTCCCCCCCCACCTGTTCAACTCATGGCTTTTCGTGAACCATTAGGGGCAAAGCAAGCAGCAAGGCAATTGGTAAACATAGCAGTGCCGCATAATGAAATCTTTATTCCAACAGCTTTAGAAGCACCAATAACTATCTTTGCCGCATTATTCATGAATAGATATCCGATATGGTTGGTTCAGCTTCCCAATGCTTTCCATTTTCCTTTTGAGAAACACTGATGCACCTAATTCATGTCGAAAAATTCTCATCCATCAAGATCCAGCTTTATTGCCGATGCGTCAAACCGCCGATGATTGACATAATGGGATCCAATGCCGGTCGTGGTAAGCCTGACCTAAGATCACGACCAGAACCACATGTCCTTTGGGAGACAGTTGAGTTGAGCTTTACTGTGTGTCCACATTGGGCGATGCACGAGCCGTGAAGTAGATGCTCTAAGCCCTCCAATCAAGTATCTCAACGACTCACAACCGTTCATTATCGGTTTCCTCGTTGGATGTCGTGATCGAACTTTCCCAGCTTACGCGGCTCCCACATCTGATCTGATGGGATCAGCCGTGTTGTCTAGTGCACCTCCCAATGCTGTCGAAAATGAGCTGTCACGTTGTGATTGGGGGAGCATGTGGGGCCGGAAGTCACTCCACTGGGCCCCGCTGACAGATGCTTCCTGGCCCACCTCTTCTTCCGATAGTGACTCGACACGTGGGTTGCGCGGTGAGTGACGACGGAGGGGTGCGGACGGGAGGGAGAGGACGCCCGCAAACGACGCGCGCGTACGTGGCGGACGGGCGATGCGAAAAAGCGCGAGGAGCCTGAAAGGGAGCTTTTGACGTGGCATGGGCCCATCGGAGTATATTCGGAGGAATGTACTTGTACCTTTCTTCTGTTTTTTAAGGCCATGCACACCCGATCCGTCTCTTCTTCTCCCCCAACCATAAAAAAACAACAGGATTCCCTCCTCCGAACCTCGTTGTTGCCCCCCCCGCACATAATATCCTCTTGGAATAGTGGCAATGACTCAAATATCCCTAGCTATCTGGTAACCTAGTTTCTAAAAATATTTTAATTTTACTAGAAAGGACTACTCACTAGACGCAAAACCATGAGTATTGATGAGACTAAGAAGGCCAATAAACGACAAATTTGTGTTAACATTTTCTTGAATGTAGGAGTGGCAATGCTTAACTGTTTAATCTGTTCAACTTATTTCAATTCATTATAGATCATGCTAAATTATTTGTTTAACAAAACGGTCAGATTTCGATCTGAATTTTTGACCAGTTTAATAAACAGGATGATTTCAAATTAACAGGTTTTTGATCTTTCACGTATCTAATCCAACCCCTATCTTATTCGACCCAATCCGATTGCCGCTCTACTTGAACATGAAGAAATCTAACATTCAAGCACATCAAAATCCTCCAGCTTGCTTATAACAAGATTCTCTGCTATAAATAATGCTACGTTTGATACTAAGGTAGCTGACTTATGGTGTCAATAATATTAACTAAACAAATAATAATTGTGTTAATATTGTGGAAAAGTTCAATTTGTCATGAATATCGACTTCTATATTGTTGTCTACAAAATAAACATATTTCAACTGGATATTTTTGTTCTAAATCACATTTCAAAAAAGGATTTTATATAACATATTTATACCATGACTTCTTGTGAAGGCCTCCCTATCCTCCATCAATGAAAATAACCTTTTATTCCTCATAGAATTAACTTTGTCATGTCATTGCATGATTGATTGAGATGCGATGATTCATTGTTCCTGCACACTTGATATATAATCTATGACCTAAAACTTTATGTAGAATGATGAGTTGAAGAAAAGAGCAATCCTACATAAGGTGATGATTTAGCAATTTTCTTTCCTGATAATAGAGATTTGGTATGGAGGAATGCTTGCAGCCAAGCTCATGACCTTTCATCTTAGATGTGGATTGTTAAGACACAATGTCTAGATGTGTCACAATATTTGTCAAATTCAATGATCATAATGGTGTTTATCTTCAAATTGTTACAGTGGAGGATAGATAATTATGTGGACCATGAAGATTGTTAATTAAAAAATATATGATAACAAAGATATCACTTAAATGGAAATGAAATGTTATATAGGATGACTCCTTTTAGCTTTGGCCAGATCTAGTAGTATATATCTTGTAAAAACAATCATAATGCGTGCACTAAATTACTTTTGTTGTTGCCCTTTTTCGTCCCATTTAGGGCATGCCAAGGAAAGAGTGATGACAAGTCAGAAGGCCAGGAATAAATAGGTACGCGGATGTGCCACCAACATTAGAGTAGCCGAAAAAATGGTGATCAAAGAAAAGATACAAGAATAGTATAAATCGAGATACCTTGACCTTCAAGGACTTTTGCTATTGTCACATCATCATTCAAAGGAAATAGATCTACATAGGGATAAGAGTATATCCTGGGCTATGCTAGTAGCAATCTAAGTTAACACTACTTCTAAAGTAGAGAGCTATTGGTAAATTAAACTAAGATAAGATAAAATGCATTGATAAGTTGTGTTATCAAAGGTTCTTATAGAGTACAATTCTACTTATTTATACTAAATATAATAACTACCCGCTCTGATAGTTGTTGTCTATGTCTAGCCTCTATTCCAATTACTCTCTACTACATACATTCATTAGTATGGTCACTCTGCACTAACTGTTAGACCGATAATCATATCTTATCGGTTAAGCTCATCCAACATGCTCGCATCATCTTTCTATTTATTTGGTTGATAATACGGTCTTCAACACTTAGGAATATCTTGGAGACCAATTCATTTATCCTAGTCTATGCCTTCTGTCGGCCATTTGGGCGAATGCATACATCTTGTATTATGATTGATCATAACCAAGTCTTGATTTCTTGTTCTATTCATCATTAGCATGACCCAGTTCTACATCTTCGATCTATGCCTCCTTAAGTAAGATATATCGTAGCTAGCCTAGTATGGATCATGTGGTTTTCATCTACTTTTACTTTATCTAACCTTATCTACATAACGCTTACCCACATCCTCCAATAAGGTTGAGATAAGGGATAAATAAGACCATCCACATCTCATCGATCAATGATCAAAAGGCTAACAAGATATCTATCATCACTCGTCGGTACCTGTAGAGTACCAATCCATGTTTATAGTCATGATTGGTTGATTGATTCCTGCCCTTTTATCGAAGTATCATTTCTACCCTCGATAATCTCATTATATATTTTCCAATCCCTCTGAGCCTTATACTTCTGCCACATGTCTTCCTTCATGGAATACTCTTGAATACCGAAACGACTTGCACATTGCTCAAAGGATTTTCAGCATCTATAAGAATTTGATTTTATCATCTGTATTAATGAAGATTTTAATTTATCTTCTAGCAAAGCACTTATCTTCTCTATAAATAGATTCTGTATCGGTGCCCGTTCCTCTTCTTCCTCCTGACTATCCTTATGGCCCCTCTTGATCTCCTTTCACTTATCATGGTGAATGAGATTGAGTATTGGCCCAAATGATCCATTTGTTTTGATCAACCAACTTCTAACCGGTTTGTCAAATCGGAATACTGTCATAATTCAGGGTATCATTACAAATGAATTTCATTACCAAATTGTAATACTGTCACCATTAGTTTGTTGATTGGTTGAGGGCTTCCAATTCGGCAAGTCGACATTTTTTTAAGTAGCTTTTGGCTCTTCCTATGCCCTCATCTTTTTTTTTTGATGGGTTCAAGTAGGCCCTTTCGTATGTTCACTTTTATCAACTATGTCCACACCTAAGCTCTAAGCTTACTGCACTCATTCTACCTCCGTTCTAATCGATGATGAAGTACGACATACAGAATATTAGATCATCTTGAAACTCTGGCAAGCCTACAATAGTGAAGAATTTATAGCCTTAGGTTAGGAGTGAAATGACTATCTTAAGAGCATTAGTCCAACCAACCTTGTAATTATACTTTTGTAACTATATTAGCTGAAAGTAACATAATAGCATGACCTTTTAACTTTGTGTTTTCCAGTGTGCCTCTCACAATATAAGATAATATTTCTTGAGATCCTTCCTATTAATGGCTTAGCCATCAATATTCCTTAGCATTTGGTCTGCCCCTTGGCACATCAGGCTAATGATCTTCAATACATACTGATTAAAAATTCTGACATTCACCATCAATTGACTAACCTTGGAAGCATATGCATCAATCCAAAATAAATTGCACATTCGGAAGGACCAACTCGCATTCCTAGAGACACAGTTGATCGGTGTCGATCGAGAGATACAATTTTAGAAGGAAGAACAAGCAAAGCATGAATACAATAACAAGAAGAAATTTATGGTCTAGTTGCTGCTCAAAAGCAACTAGAAATTGCAAATCTCAACTTCCATCTCTCTTCAACACGAATGTCGCCTCCGAGCCAACATTCAAAGCTCTCTAAGAGGAGTAGAAGAGACAAAAAAGAGTTGTGGAAGACCCATAGAATATAATCCATCATAGTAGGGCATTATTATTTGTATCGAACTCTTGGCTAAAACTTTAGTGGCATTACTTCTTATTAGATAATGTATAATACTATTTATTCATTCCACTTCAAACTGAATTTATTAGCATTTTTTTTATATAACACAAAGATGTGTACTATTTATAATCCATATGGGGATCTTTGATCTTGAATGGTTAGGCTCCATATCCTGTATGATCTTCTTGCATAATTGAGATAATAATGCCTCTCAATGTGAAACTTTAGTTCACACGATACTCAAGTAAGGTGTAGGTTTTTTTTCTTGATGTGGTTGCCCCATAGCACTTGTGACAGATTTTCCTTGACTAAAGTGTGCACCTTAATCCAATGTGACCTCTTGTACATGATTTTATTATCTTGGCTAAAGTTTTCGAGAACATCATACAATTTTCAGCTATATTTTCTTGACTAGCTGAGATTAAGTTATCAGGTATAAAGATCTCAGCATTCCACTACAAAGATTGATAGGCCGAATTACCTTCTTTAATTTTTTTGATTGGCCAAGGTGACCGTAGGCTACATCATAACATGCTATGGTTGGAGGTTCTATTCTTCAATAACAGAATCAATCGTCTCTACTTGTTCTATTTTTACCTTTGGAACCATCCAATTGTGCTCCACCAACGGCTTCAACATGGCAGCCTCTTGGCATAAGAACATCTTCAACAGAGTGCACCTATTTTTCTCTAGATGAGATTGAAGTTATATGCCACTTCTTAAAGAAGATCTACTAGAAGATAAGTCGACACATTCAGCTAGCATCCATCAACTCCTCAGCAATGTGGCAGTAGCTACATTGTGTACTATTGGTTGTGCCAGAAAACTTGTTATCACCCTTCCCATCCTATCCACGACGTACCAAAAAAAAGTAATGATAAGACAAAAGGCAAAAGGTATATAGGTTTATGGGCATGCCATCAATATTAAAGCAGCTGGAAAGATGGTGATCGAATGGAGGATACAACATTAGTATAAGTTCGAATACTTTGACCTTTAAGAATTTTCACAACCATCACACCATTATTTAAAGGAGATAGATCTAGATAGGAATAAGGGTGTTGCCCAGGTTACAGTAGTAAAAATCTAAGTTAACCTAACACACTCTTAAGGTAAAGAGCTATTGGTAAGATAAATAAGGATAAAATAATATGCATTGATAAATTAGATTGTCGAATGATCCTATAGAGTATAATTCTACTTATTATACTAAATATAATAATTGCTTACTCTAATAGTTGCTACCCATATCTGACCTCCACTTTTGATGGGACTGATAATTGATGCTATTTACCTTTTATTATGTATATTTGTTAGCACGGCTGCTCTGCACCGGCTGTTAGGCCGATGATCATATCTTATCAGTCTTAGCGCATCCAACATGCTCACATTGCCCTTCTCTTTATTCGGCCTATATTGTGGTCTTTAGCATTTAGAAATATCTTGGATATTGATCCATTTGCCTTGGTCTATATATTTTGTTGGCCATCTAGACGAACACGTACATATTGTATTGTAACATATCATGACCATGTCTTGATCTTTCACCCTAGTCATCATCACCATGGCCAAATTCTCTCTATTCGATCTGTACCTCCATAGGAAAGAATTATCGTGGCTAGTCCAGCAAGGGTCACATGAGTTCCATATGCTTTTATTTTGTTTACCCTTGTCTATACAACCTCCAACTAAATTGTTGAGATGGGGTATAAATACTTTCTAATGAGCTTGGCTTTGTGCATAAATAGTTCGATAAATCTAAAGTAGAAAAAGTTAATTCACCATTCAGTTGAGCCATCACATCTTTTTAATTGGGGATGTAAGATGATATCACGAGCACTTTATGTCAAAACCTTTCTTGAATCTAAAAATTTATTTTACAAACAATGTAAATGTGAGATTCGTTGCAACAAGTAATGAGATTAACATCTAGCACAAAATAGGGTAAACATTGTGAGCTAACATATAGCTAGTAAAATACTCGATAGTAGGCAAATACATTTAAATATTATAAGAATATGTGAGATATATATAAATTAGTGCATATTGCTGCTCAATGTAATCTAACTCAATTTTATTCATCCTTTATGAATGGTCATGAAAAGGTGGGATGCCTAATTTTTATTTTTTTTGTTGGATCGGATAGATCATGCAAATCTAGTATAAATACATTCAATAAACTTAGAAAGTAAAATATCCCAAAACTATGTCGGGACGACACCATGAGTCTCCCATTTGATGTCCCCCCATGTGCATAAAATTTCAAATGAAGTTTAGAAGGCATCAAGTTCTAATAAAGTACATGCAAGATTCATCCTAACACATAAGAGCGACCAACATGCCCGTGGGTTCACTATTGCTTACACGTCAAAAACTCGAGTTTGACATGAATGATCGTGAAAAGGTGGGATGCCTAAATTTTTTTTTTTTTTTGATTGGATCGAATGGAACATGTAAATCTAATATAAATACATCTAATAAAATTAGAAAGTAAAATATCCCAAAACTATGCCGAGATGGTACCATGAGTCTCCTGTTTGATGTCCCCCCAGGTGCATAAAATTTCCCCCCATATGCATAAAATTTCCAATGAGTTTGGTGAAGCAGCACATCAAGTTCTAATAAAGTACAAGATTCATCCTAGGACGTAAGAGCGACCAACGTGCCTGTAGGTTCACTATCGCTTACACGTCAAAAACTCGAGTTTGACATGATCCCTGCTTCCTCCAATGGTGAAAACCCCGCGGACCCTTAATCGTCATTGCGCCGTTTTGAACTTAACTCGGCAATAAATAATGAACGCGAAAACGTAGAACGAATCTATAAAACTAGGTGCAGAAAACCGACTCCTCTCACCCCTTCTCGGCCCACACCGGATTCCAGCTATTCCCTTTCAACGGCTCCCGCTGTGACGTGCCGACCAAAGAAGTTTGGAGATGGGCAAGCCAAAGATTTCCGAGGAGGAATTGGAGGAGGAACAGAAGGTGGGGAAGAAGGATCAGGAAATTTTGGGCCAGACGGCGGCTTTGGCAGCGGCCGAAGCAAGAGAATGCGCCGACGAGCTCTTCGTCCCGCCGCTGAATTTCGCCATGGTGGACGACGGCGTCTTCCGCTCGGGCTTCCCGGATACCTCCAATTTCGGCTTCTTGAAAGCCCTGAAACTCCGCTCCATCATGTGAGAGTGAATTCCGTTTCCTCCGACAGTGCCGGCATTGCCTCCGTCACTTGTTTTCTTGTTTGCTGCTGCTGCTGCTGCTGGTTTTTTTCCTCATGTTTGATGAAATATTAGCATGTTCTTGATTCTTCTTTTGTTTTTGTTTGGGGTTTTGGATTCAGATATCTTTGTCCGGAGCCGTATCCGGAGGCGAACAAAGAGTTTCTAAAGTCGAACGGGATCAGGCTGTTCCAATTTGGGATTGATGGTTGCAAGGTACTTGTTTCTCCTCCTCGGCTGATTGATGTTGGATCTTGATCTTGGAATCTCCGCAATCGGGTTCAGATTAAAAAGTTTTTGTGGGCATTAACATTAGTATCAAGATGATCTGGACGCTGAAGGTCTGTCTAGGCTAGTGATGTTGGCACGCCAAACATGTATTTGGCTGCGGTAGTGCTTGCGTGCATGTTCATCTCTGTCATCCTCTTCTTCTAACCAAAGCTTAGTCTTAATTGTTTATTTATTGTGCTATAATTATACTAGACTAGTCTTATGGCTTGTGATTTCTGTTTCTCTATTGTTCTGATGGTAACATTATTATTTTTCTATTTGCTGTATTGTCGCCACTTTCGTCATCATCTGTTTCGGTCGTCCCTCTGTCATTTTAGCTTCATCAATTAAAATAGGAGCTTCCCCCATCTCTCCTCTCTTTTTGTTTGGTCTGCCCCTGTTTTTCCTCCATAATTAAACCATCTCGCTTGTTTTCCATCATGTTAGTCTCAATTTCTTTTCAATACTTATCTTTGCTGATATGGAACCTATGATTTGACGGATGATTGCATAACATTTGCAGAATTATTTCACCATTAGATATGTGTTTCGTATAACATCGTTGGTTTGGTTAATTGAGCACAGAAAGTCGCTCATTCAAGTCACATTGGCTGACACTGCATAATCATAACTTGACATATAGTCAGCTTCCTCATTGAAAATAGTGGTGGTTGACACATCACCAACAAATAAAATAATGAGGTAAATCGTTAAAATGTGGCTCCTGTCTAGAACCATGATATGATATTATCAACAAATGAACACTCACCAGCCTCTACATATATACTTTTTGGATTGTCTTCGCACTCTCATGCTCTTATAGGTGTCGCCGGTATTTCCTCTAAGCCTCTTCCTTGACCTTTACAAGTTACTTTAGTTGTTAGTTTGTGGTATGCCTTTTTTAAGTTCAATTGCAGACATGCTTAGATTTTTTCCACTTTACCATGAATCTTGTACATCACATGTTTGAGTAGGACAACCTCAACAGGAAGCTCCTTATTGTAAACGAAAATAATTTCTATTAGATCTTTGTTTCAGTCAGTTAACGAATACAGTCTTGATACAAATATGCATATGGAGATCAGAATGCATGACAGAACTCAAATGCTGCCTACAAGCAAGCTTCCATTAATTTTTTCATTGTTAATATAAATTTCATCGAGATATTGGACAGATGCATATTATGCAAGAAGAATCATGGAGAACTTTCAAAATCCATCTTTTAGACCAATTTTTTAAAGTTTAATATTTTCTAGGGCCAAATTCAAATTGTTCTTCCGGCTTTTAAGTAGCAGGGTTTCATTCATTCAATTGGTAGAGTGCTGAAAAATGTTCATGAACCTTATGAAGCATATAATATCTTTGGTAATAGGAGGTACGAATGCAACTATCATAAATAGGGGAAGAGCAACATGGGAAGTAAATTAACAATTGATTTTTCATGTAAATAAAGTTTTTATAATGTAACAATACTTAAAATGATAAAACCAATATAGGAGTTAAAGAAACCAATATAGCATATGCAAGAAAAGGTAAAAATCATCAGAAGACATGAAATATGTGAGGCTCAATAACAAGATGCCGATATTTGTAGGTAAAACTAGCAAGTGATTCCACTATAATGAATAACTTACAAAATATCAGCTCATCCACTTGGTTCTTCCCAAGGTTTGCAAAATCGGTACCGGGTCAATAATAATATAGTATCATACCATACTGACACATGGTAGGTATGCCATACCGGTCCGAACCGAGCAATACGAGACATACCGTACCAGTATGGTACGGTACCGATATCCGGTACGATGGCTACCGACACTCGGTATGCCAAAAAATATTCTATACCGTACCAACACTATGCTAATGTGGCACCAGTATAGGGTCCTGTACCGAGACGGCAAACCTTGCATAATACATATGCTAGTGCAATCGGGTGCTGGCGACAGCGAGCAATGAGAAAGAGAGAAGAAAAAGGCAGATAAAGAGAAGGGAAGGAAGGACCTATCAGAGAAGTGGAGATGGATTTGGGTATAGAGGTCGTCGATCAGGGCTGAAGGTTGTGGACAATGGCTGGAGGTCATCAATCGGAGGGGGCCGATGGGTGGTAGAGTGATGAAGAAGATCAAGAGAGATTGGAGGTTTTGAAGGGGGCTGATAGTTGGTAGAGGCAAGGTCTCCAATAGCTGGCATCGTATTGGTGGTCCAAGCGAAGGACGAAGAGTTTTCGTGGGCAGATCAAGAGATAGAGTGAGCAAGCAATCAGAGAGTTTGCGGAGAGCAGATTGAGAGAGAAAGAGAGTGAGTAATTGAGAGAGTTCAAGGGAATTCAGGGAGGGGGTTTAAGAAATTGGTTTAGCCGAACTAGTATGTACCAGTCAAAATCGAGCCAAACCAAGTGGAATCTAGTTGTTTTGTTCAGCAATCAGAGAGCTTGGGGAGAGCGGGTTAAGAGAGAGAGAGTAATTGAGAGAGTTCAAGAGAATTCAGAGAAGGGAGGTTAAGAAATTAGTTTAGTCGAACTAGTATGTGCCAGTCAAAAACGAGCCGAACCAAGTGGAACCTAGTTGTTTTGTTCGGCTCGGTTCTGACCAGTTTTGCACCTATTCCAAACCAAGCGGCTAAATTGACCCGGTTACTCACCAGTTTGGGTCGGTACACTTCTAACCAGGTGGTTGGATCGGTTTGTGGACCCTAGTTCTTCTCATATAAGAGAGCTCTTTTCACGAACTGCATTAGTCATGTGCAACATTTTTCGGATGCTGATTTTTTCCTAGCTATCTTGAAATACTAAAGAAATAGACATTTTATATCATCTTTGCCGAGATGAGCACTCACTCATAAGCTCAAGCTGCAAATTATGTATTCCTTTTCATTCTATTACTATTGTGTATGAAATGTAGGTTTTTATCCCCTTCATTTGAATATGACACTAGTCCTACAACCCCCCCCCCAAAAAAAAAAAAATGAATTGGTCTTGAGTTTAGTAAGCTTGTTCATCTTATTTAGATGAGTATAGAAAGCTCGAGAGACCAACCTTTTTGTTCTCCATCTTGGACTATATTCTTCCTCCATCTTAATATGTTCTCTCTCATCTTATCAACCTTTTCTCTCGGATTTCTCTTTGTTAATATTTTCATTCATTAGGATGATTAGCAAGTTTCGCCAAATTAGTATCGGGACTCATACCAGCCGATGATCTGTTTGGTGTGGTATTGGTACAACGAGTACCGAGCCAAGATGTACCGGAGACAAAAGATTGAGAGAAGAAGAGGGGAGAGAGGAAGAAACCCTAACCCTAACCCTATAAGGAAAAGATCTAGGGAAGAAAAAAAGGATGAAGAGAACAAAGAGGGATAGGGAGAGGGGGAAGAGGGAGAAGGCGAGGCAGGGGAAGAGAGTGATAAGCATGCCAAGGGAGAGGCATCGACATCGATCAAGGGCTCGAGAACTATTCTAGATTTTGGGAGAGGCTGTCAACATCAGCATTGGCATCAATCGAGAGAGAGGGCGTCGACCACAATGTCAATCAACATAGATTTTCGGGGGAGAGATCGCTAGGAGAGAGAGAGATCATGAAGAGAGAAGAATTGAGAGAGGAGAGCTGGAGAGAGGTTTCAAGAGGCAGCTGGTTTTATAGATATAAAAGAAGACCGAATCGAATCAAATCAAATGGCCGAACTATGCTGGTTATTGACTAGTCTGGTTTGGTACGGCCCAAACTGCCCGGTACGGCATGGTTCAGGGATCATTCATGACTAGTTGTGCTAACACATATGGACCGTTGTTGGCTTGTTTGATCATGTCTTTTACTTTGTTCTTTTGTCAACAACTTTTTTCGATTCCCTCTTCCATTCATTTTTCGTTGACGAACTCTTGTAGTTTGTCAACCTTGGTACCATATCTCTATTATTTTGTCCTGCTTGATGCACCAAATATATTTGCTAGGTAGGCCACAGTCTAATAGCCACTATTTACTTCACATTTCTTGTACAATGTTCAGACCAAATCAGGCCTTTAAATTTAAATACCTTCTTGCTTGCTTCAATTATTGCCATGTATAGTTGACATGCTTGTAGAATAGGTTGTTGATAGATTTCTACTTGACTTATGCACGGGTAAGCTGGACATATATCTCATTATGTGCCTTCTACTAAGTTATCTCTGGGGAATCAAATTCTTGTTCATCTTCAGGGCTCAGACTAGATGCTCAAGTCAACTGTGTTCTTTATGTAATGGAATATTTACTGTTTTCAGTCTATCCTGAATTTTCTTAGCCTACCTGGCATAGATGATATGAGAATATTGAACAAGTTGTTGCATGTAACATCTTTGTCATACAAAATTCTGAGAGTACAAGCTTGTCTCCTTTATCGTTGATTAAAACTCTAAAGATAGTTTTATGCTTTGAACCATTGGCTTTTTACAGGACAATCCCTTAACATATGCCCCATTTAGAAGTCTAATTGCATAGACTCTTTAAAAATAGCATAATACCCCATGAGAACAGTATATCTTTCTCTGCATATGAGGATTTTTCCTAGCAACCACGATCTATTTAATAGTAAACTTCTTTCTTATGATGGATGCTTATCTTTTGTATTTGTCTCATTCAAGGTCCGTCATACCGGTACTGGTCGGCGTACTGGTGGCGGACGGTACCGGTCCGTACCGGCCCCATACCGGCCTGTACCGGTCCCATACCGGTCCCATTGAATGGCCGAGTTTTGGGATTTCACATACCGGTCCTGTACCGGTCACGTACCAGTCTGTACCGGTCACATACCGATTCTCCAACGATAAGCTTCCGATACCAGATTCCACGCTGATCCGGTATCGGTTCAGGGTGGTGCCGGTACGGCAGACCTTGGTCTCATTCTTTTAGTTGCTATGATTGTATATGTACAACAAAAGCAAGGCAAGATGCAATTGTGGATCAAGGAAATATAGTAAAATCACAATGGATCTAGTCTAACGGTGATCATGGTACCAGGAATTGGAAGATATCTTATTTGATGGAATATCTAACATGAAAAATCAAAGACAAGGCACCTAAATCGTCCAATAAAGCTGGAGGTGCTTGGTGATTATTCATTTAACCAAGGACAATTTGTTTAAGCCTCTGATTTGGTAAGTGTTGAGGTTAGTTGTGGTATTTCTGGTCGTAAACTTGTTGTAGTACTAGGGTTATATTTAGGATTTATTATATGATTAGTTTTATAATACTATTTAGAGTAGGATAGGGCTATGGTACAGGTTTCCTCCTTACATATTGGTTAGATTGGAATATCTTAAATTTATTATGCTTAATTACGGAATTTTATGTATTTCTTTCTGTTTCCATTTCTTCTTTTCTGTGCACATTAGTCTCTTTAGAGAAGCCACTCAACCTTATCTTTAGTAATGAAAGGAATCTTTTTCTCCTTAGGAGAAAAGCACCTTGTTTTCACATACCCTTTCTTTTTCTTAGTAGGAGACCCTTTCCTCTTTTATACTTTGTATTCCTATATATCCGGTACCAATGATGTATCATTAGCTTTAGTTACTTCAATAAGTTAAGTGGTTTTGGTTATTCTTCTTCCATATTGTAATTGTGACTTGAAGGTGCAACTATACAACCCAAGGTTTGATATTTAAGCATTATTGATGCGTGATGCCCTCAAAACAACTCCTGCAACTCCAAAGGTCATTAGGGAATCTGGACGCCTTAGCACCATAGACATTTTGGAGCTTGATCATGGTGAAGCAAAAGACTACAAATATAGGCTGGCATCTACCCCACAAGTTAGATGGACACTGCTGGAGGATGATCCTCCAAAGTAGACTAAGATGAGGCCATAGATCCAAAATCACAGGTGGCAGATGGGTTTCATCATCTGAAATGCAATGAAAATCTGACTCATTCTAAGGTTGAACCTGTGAAGTGTAACACAGCTGCAAGGTGTAAGCTAGAACTATGAAAACATGCATGGTTGAGGTGAGAAACAACAGTATTAGAAGATCATCATAGAATTACATTGCAAATATGTCAACAATATGTACATAAAGGAATTGAACCTGATTGATCTTACTTGGTTGCCGGCAATTGGACAGTTCTTTTGATGTACCTTATAGCATATCTATAAAAGCTGGCAATCTAGACAATTGCTTGGGGCATAATAGCAAGGAGCAAGGACTTAAAAAGGGATGAAGAGAATGTTGGTGCAGTTTTGGCCATAGCCTCTGAAGAATTGATGAACAAAGTGGACACCTATGTAGGATACCTTTTACAAGTGCACTGGCTTATTAAGCTCATAAGCTTAACCTTACTATGTTGATAGAACCAACCTCTGTATTTGCTTCATTAGTATCTCTTGCTCCAACACATCATGAAGAATTGTAGTTACAGAAATAAGGTAGACAGGCTAAGTATATATGACAACGTGACTGAGAAAATCCTTAAAGCTTGTGCTTTACCAGTTATCAGAAACATTTGCATTGAAATCGACTATCTGTTTCAGATATCATTTGCCATGAATTTAGTTTGTTTAGCTCTTTGTGTTCTTTATCTTAACTAGCAGTGATGCTCCCCCCCCCCCCCCCTCTCAGCTCTTAAATGCTGTCCTCTGTAGCATTGTCTACAGCTAAGTACTCTTCTTTGGGAAGATAAACCAACTTCCACCTTTGTTCTTGAAAGATATTTTCATTTGTTGCTTCAGACTGACTACTGCTTTGCTGTTAATTGCATCAGGAAGATGGTTCCCATGATCCACTATCTAAACATGTAAGGTTGAGCCATCTAATGTGCTTTTTAAAAATGCAAATATCTCTTTCATTTCCATTTGGAACTAAGGTTAGTATCTTACAAAGACTACAGTGGTGGAATTTCTTGAACATTCATAGAGCGACATGTTTAGCAATTCACCTATGGCTTCATCTAGATTGAGCAACATGTTTAGCAATTCACCTATGGCTTCATCTAGATTGAGCAACATGTTTAGCAATTCACCTATGGCTTCATCTAGA
>JAOXJJ010000001.1:12556476-12571305 GCA_025769935.1 Phoenix roebelenii | reverse complement strand
GTGGCTGGTGGCCTTATGCCTACCCGCACCCTAGGACCGTCGCGGCGGCCCGTCGGAATGGGGCGGGGGTCGTGACACTGTCTGTCTGTGGTAGGCAAAAATATTGCAACCACCTGAACTTCTACATTTGTTACTAATAGATGCTCCTATTCCCCATTCCTACTCTCTTCTCAAAGCGTTGTAAGCAAGGGCTGTGGATGTGTTATTTTAACTTATTCAACCCATGAAAAGTGACAAGAAATTCTGTTGGATGAACCACCACCGTTTATCTAAAAGATTACTTGGTCCGACCCACTCAGAAGTTGGCTATAGGTATTATGATATATATGATGAGATCTCAAAACAATCTTTACGTGAATTCGTGTATTTTGAGTTGCACTTTCTCTGTCTGCACTTCTAATTTCACATAGTTCATATGTCTCTCAGCTATTTTTCTATAGCCTCTCACTATTTAGCTTCATGTGGTACATGACACACCTTTTGTGCATTATCACATGGAATAGTTGCAATCTCATTACATAGAATATGTGCATCGATACTTTATACATGAATGCATCTGTTTATGAATTAGCTGACTCCCTTACAATTAGATATCTTCCCAATAATGGATTTGTCGTCCAAATCCTAAAACAAGACTCGCTAACTTTTGGTATTCAACCAAATGATGAAGGCAAATCCTCTATTGCTCCCATTCTCTAAATAAATGTAAACTTGAGAAAATTACTGGTATCATGCTCCCATCCTGGTTCCTGATTTTGAAACTAATCTAGCTCCTGGCTGTTAATTCCAAATAAGCTCTGCTCATCAAGACATGGGTATGCCAACACCTATACGGGTACATAAGACAGAAATGTTTGTAAGTATCCAACATGTACATGCAAATCCAACACTTCCTTGCACCTGCACCTGAGACCTTAGACATATACACCCTTGTCCGTGTAGGATAGTTCAAGTGACATTTTTAGATTTTTTAGTTTCTTGACTGTATATTGTTTTGTTCTTGAATTTGGTCAGTTATTGATCATTCTTTCTCAATGAAACAGAAACAGTCAAAAAATGCCTTCAGCTATTGAGCCAAATATAAGAAAAATTGATGCTCAACCACTAAAATTATTAGTTCCATCATCCAGATTACCAAGTAGTAATGCTGTTTAATGGTGGCTCTACATGCATGCACCCGCAAACACCTACAAACTATACAGCAGTTTGTACCTGTTAGCAAGTGTCTTAAAATATAAAGCAATATGTTTATGGGGCAGCCTTAAAATTTCTGCACCTAGGGGATTGAGGGGTGGATAACCTTTTCAGTGCTATGATATGCTTCTAAAGATGCAAAAAGCCATCATCTGGAATTCTCATTTGTCTATGC
The DNA here is from genome assembly GCA_025769935.1 of Phoenix roebelenii. Classification (NCBI taxonomy): domain Eukaryota; kingdom Viridiplantae; phylum Streptophyta; class Magnoliopsida; order Arecales; family Arecaceae; genus Phoenix; species Phoenix roebelenii. The sequence continues at coordinate 12,569,936 of JAOXJJ010000001.1, read as the reverse complement.
ACAGAAGCAGAGCATTTTCTTGTAATTCTTTGAGTTTTATCATGCCTTCCTTGTATTGTTGGGTCAATTTCCTATAGTCTTATCCTGAAAACAACATTAACAATGCAACAATGTATAACATTTTATGTATTTTTGACATTTGTTTTGTGACAATTGAAATGAAAATAACTGTTCTCCGTTTCAAACATTTATATGCTCAACATGCTGACATCCCTGCAGGAACCTTTTGTCAACATTCCTGAGGATACAATTCTAGAGGCTCTCAAAGTTGTACTAGGTATTGAGCATGCATAATTTTTGACTTGCATGTTGCTGGCCAGGTGCAGTTGAAAATTGGCTTTTTCATTTTTAACTCTTTCTTTTTCAGATGTCCAGAACCACCCGCTGCTTATTCATTGTAAACGAGGAAAGGTAAGAAACTAAAATTGTTTGCTATTGCTTCCAATGCCCAGAATCTTGCGCTAAAACATCTCTTTGGTTACATATGTACAGCATCGAACTGGTTGTGTGGTCGGATGTTTGAGGAAACTGCAGAGGTGGTGCTTGACATCAGTGTTTGACGAGTACCAGCATTTTGCCGCTGCCAAAGCAAGGATTTCTGATCAGAGGTTTATGGAGTTATTTGACATTTCGAGCTTGAAACATTTATCAACTTCATATACAAGTTTGAAGAAATCATCAGTTGCCTGAGAAGGCCAGCATTCCTTAATTGCGAGGAAATCTAGGTTACTCTTTCTGTTGGTAGAGAATATTGCGGCATCTGAATGAGTCATTAGAATCCTTCTATTGAAAATTAGAGCATTATGTATTCCAAGGAATCGTATCAGTTGCATGCAGGTTCCATTCAAAGTGCTTTTTATTCTCAATGCACTAACTAGTATGGTCTAGACAATCAGCTGTAGAGATTTAAGGGAAAATTGCAGGAGGTATACTTTTTGGAGATCTCTTGCAAATTATTTTTCTTGACTGAAAGATGTATCCAAGTTGGAATGAATTTAATCATGCCTGTTTCGAATTCTTCATTTTCATATGCTGATTAATATATAGGAAAGAATGAGTATTGCATCTTTTTGAAGACCTCAACAGATATTCTAGATCTGAAGCATTTCTTTTCTACTCAGCATTAGCTCCTTCCAAAAGCAAAAGAATAGTTTACTTTTACTAGAATGCATTCTAGTAAAGCCCACATATTATGGCATATTCTACTGAAAAAGAAGATTGGCGAATGACATGATAACGTTTGGTGTTAGATGGCGTGCAAATGAGGAAGCTGGTCAGGTGTGATCATGGCAAAATGCTGCAATTTCTAGCTGAATTATTACATGTATTTGTGATAACATAAATATGTATGATGCACAAACAAAGCATTGGGCAATCATCTGGCTGCTTACATCTTCATGTTGAAATGGCTTGAACAGAAATTCCATGCTAAGCCTGCGTTATTTACAAGCATCACCTATTCCACCAAAATTTAGCAAGAAGTTGAAATCCTAATGTTACCTATCTTGGCATCGTGATTGTCTTTTTAAATGCGTGCATATATATGGTGGGAGGGGTGATTCAGCCATTGGCATTGCATGGACTACTTCTCTGGGCTCGAACTTCCAATTTCCTTACATCAATTGAAAGCTCAATATGCTCGGTTAGCATATCTCAAGTATTCACAAATTCATCATGAAGGTAATCAATCAAGCTCAGTTAGCTACAGACTTATTTTGCCTGTATGTAATCACTGTACCTGGGTCCTTATCAGGCGGTAAGCGGGTTGCTGGGACCGGTAATGGGCACAATTAGAATCCAATTTGTATTTGAATCAAGTCACCAAACTGAATCCAAATCTAATTTAGTTCCCTATGAATTAAATTGTATCAGATTTATTATTAAGTATATCAACCGATTCGATTTTTTGGAGATTAAAAGTAATCCAAACACAAATTATAATAAATATATAAATTAATTATCTAATTATATTATAAATATATTATGTAATACAATAATAGCAAGCAACATGATTAACTTTATCAAAATTATGTTCCGCATATAAGTTGATCGAAAAACATGCATAATCATAATCAACAACACAAATTATTGGCAAAATATATCAAATAGTGACTTTTTATATTGAGCTTTGGTTTTGAAATATATTGTACTAGTTTCTAATTGATTCGGGTTCAGATTGGGAATTTAAGGATCCGGATCCACTCCAGATTTGAAACCGGTCTTCTTCCTGAATTTGAGCCTAATTCAACAAATTTCGGTTTGGGCTGAACTAACCGGATTAAGTTTCGATCCGCTCTCGGTTGGGTCAGGAGGGGCTCGCTGCACTGGGTCCAATGCCCCATGGCATCCATGATGACGTGGAGCGAACGTGTAACATTCCAATTGGTTAGCACACGCGTCTTCCTCTTATAATGCGTTTCGCTTACAAGGACGGCGATTATAGCTTGGAAGGGGGCTGAGACCAGAGATCCAGAAGGTGAGAGGTCGGGTCGTTAGTTCTAGTGGTGGATCGAATAGAGATAGAAGAGCGGAAGAGAGATGCGGATTGGTCTCCTCCTCCTCCTCTTGCTCGCCTTTGTCAGCGTCCCGGCGGGAGCCCTCTATTCCCCCTCTTCTCCAGTCGTCCAGCTCAACCCCGCCAACTTCAAGTCCAAGGTCCTCAGATCTCTCTCCAAGTTCAAGTCCTTCTTCGATCGTTCATTGCGAATCCCTTTCTTTCTTTTTTTGGATCTGTGGTTTGGTGTTCCTTTGTTTGGAGTTGCTGAGTGCTGGAAGAATGGATGGCAGGTTTTGAACGCGAATGGTGTCGTCCTGGTGGAGTTCTTCGCGCCCTGGTGCGGCCACTGCCAAGCTCTCACGCCCACGTGGGAGAAAGCCGCCACCGTCTTGAAGGGCGTCGCCACTGTCGCCGCCCTTGACGCCGACGCCCACAAGTCTCTCGCCCAGGTTGGGGGTCGCCCCAAATCTTTTCTTTCTCCAATTTAATCTGCTGATCTGGTTATCTTTTATTTATAAGTGGCAATGATTTTTGAGTTTTGGGAGTGTTGGATGATGTTCTAGTAGATCTTTGACTTGCTTTATGTGAGTTATTTTAGAGGTGCTGCGAAATTATGGGATACAATTGGTCTGCCGAATCGTTTCGGTTATTTTAGTCTACTTAGATTCCTTGTCGGTGAAAATCTAGATATCTCGTTACAATTGTGAATAAATAAATCTAAGATTGGAGGTTTTTTGAAAAAAACAAAAAATTGCATCTTCATATGACATTCTGCAAATAATAGCACAAATAATACTGATAAACATAAGCGAAGAGCTTCAATGTCATGGTTATACTAATATTGTCAGTTACTCGATGAAATTTATGAAGTTGTACATCATCAAAAGATTGAATTTGTGACTTTGTGATCTTTCTTTTCGTTAGTGTGTTTTATTGATGTATGACATGGAAAGTTCTATCAGGCAACTTCAATTTGTTTTCATTAATTTGGGCTGAAAATTTCCTGCAGAAGTTTTCCCACCACTTATCCTTGCGGACATCAATAATATAATAACCTCCTATATGCTCTTTGTGGTCTCCTTTCCTCTAGATGCTCGTTCACACAATAGTAGGGACTACAGTTCATTATATTTTCACCATCAGCAAGATGCACCCGAACCCACTGAAAACTCATGGGATGGGGGGATTAAGATAAATCCTCTAACTAATAATAAGATTTGAGCTTCTGAAGTGAGATTTAGATGCCTTTTTTCATTGAGGAACTCACCTGTCACATTTTTTCCTACAATTCAGGGAATACATCTGTTCAATTGACTGGGTGTTGGGTCAATTGAACACATCAGAACTATGTCCTGATTTTTGTATTTCTATTTGGCTGAGGGCCGGCACTTTGGGGGTTAAGAATATATGCGTTTAAGTATCTTTCTTTGTAATCAGAACAAAGTTCCAATTCATCATTTTCTAATGCAAGCAAGATGTTGGTATATGCAAAGATGTTTAAGCAGCGGTCTTGGCTTTCTTATGTTTCTTCACATGATTGATTTCCTCTACCTGTCTTATTACACTTTTATTCTCTTGTAAATATTTTCTATACATTACTTCTTTGTGTTTTAGACTGATTTCCCGATGCCTTTTTTATAAAATTAATTTCTCACTGTGTAAGGGTGTCTATTCGACCTTGCAGCTTGGTATTAGTTGGAACTTGTGCTTTAACAGATTCATTTGAAGTATTTTGTTGAACTAATATTTGTCCTTAGCAATTTGAGTCTAACTAGTGGATGCTTCACATTGCATTACATAAGCAGTCTTTATTAATTCTACTATTTTGCAGCTCAATTTTTGAATAGATGATGTGACCTTTCTGTTAAATGCTTCTTCTTTGTTGGTCATGGGTTGATGGTTATGTAAAAGATGTTGTGGTTGCTTTTTAACTTGCCTCTGCATTTGTTATGTTTGTAAATATTAGTACCAAGTATATACTTCAATTTTTTCCTCCATATTTAGTCGATTTCTAAAGTTCTCTGTTAGCAATGCTATATTTCTAGTAGTGCTTTTTTGAGGCTTTGCTTATGAGGAATCACCCTACTGATGTAGTGCATGATGACTTATTTATAGGAATACGGAATTAAAGGATTTCCTACAATAAAGGTGTTCTCACCTGGTAAGCCTCCAGTAGATTATCAAGGAGCAAGGGATGTGAAGCCTATTGCAGAATTTGCTCTGCAGCAGGTTTGTTGGAACCAGCCTCTTTAATTGCATATCGTTTATTGGTTCGATCTTATTATGGGGATGGAGTTTTTATGTGTTCACTCGTATTATATAATTGACATATATTTATATATGTCTTTATACTTTATGTTCATACTTAGTGGGATAATCTCTAAACTCAGAGCCATGATGCTATTATGTGCAGTACGAAAGCCTGGCCACTTGGGTAATAAGTTGTGTATTTTATGTCATCCGAACTTATCAAACTAACATGGTCGTAACTGATTACTACTTCATCCACCAACTTTGTTGGAATCTATGCTGGTTAATCATATTTTAAGGTCATGATCATCATCATGTACTGGAATGTAACATTTTGTTCTCTCTTTTAGAGTTCACTAGTTATAATGTATGTATAGATCAGGGTTGGCAGAACCGTCCCAAATCAGGTGGTTCCGGCCGTTCTGAGTCGTACCGGTGGCTCACCAGTACGGTTCCGGCAAGGAAAAGGAGAAGGAAAGAGAGAGCTAACGGGAGGGGGAGGGAGAGAGAGAGGGTGAGACGCTGGCAGAGTGCCATGGGAGGCCGTTGAGGGCTGGCCTCAGCCGTAGAGCGAGGTCGTGGCTGCTCGACCTTAAAAAATTTATGATTTTTAAGTGAAGTCGGCAAGAAATTTGCCAACTTTACTTAAAAAAATGCAAAAGTTTATAGCCGCAGCCTCCGCCGGCCCTCTGCAGGCCTCCTCAAGCCCTCCCTCCCCCGCTCTCTCTCTCTCTCTCTCTCTCTTTCTTTCTCTCTTCTACGGTCCCTTTCTCGGTACAGGCTCGGTACTGTCCGTACAAGTCATCCCGCCGGCAAACCAATACGGTATCTGGTGTCGATTCCTCCAACCTTGGTATAGATGCATGTGGCTGCTAAAGATTTTAGATTTAGGATAATTTGATTAAAAATTTAAATTCTAAAGAGACTTAAAAACAAATGACTCCTAACTGATTTTTTTAATTCACTATATACACCTTTCCCCCCTTGGTTCCAAAGTATCTTTCTTTCTCCTCTCTTGAAGGTTCTTAGAGTTCAGATATACCAAGATATCTCTTTTATAAAAATCTGTATGCCTTTTAAGAGAGAAATTTTAATTATCGTTATCATAGAAATATTTGAATATCCTGGAGCAGTATGGTTGGGATTATTTTTGGAATTGAAACTGGAAATTAAGCCACTTTTATATGGTTTAAGGATTGCAATAGCTACTGCTTCTTGAAAAATACTCAAAGTTCAAATATTGGAATGCTTTTGAAATCAATGCTATTTACCAATGTATGAAAATCAGTGCTAAATTTTGGAGTTGAGAGGAAAACTTTAGTCTAGAAATATGGAGAAAACCTCAGATTAATATTAAGTTGTTAGCGAAATACATGAATAATCATCTAGGTACAAACATGTGGAAATACATTATCTGTAATAAAGATCAGTGCTCATTTTATTGGCTCTATCATCCTAGGGACTTTGAGCTTAGAGTAACTCTAGGAAAGATATAAGGAATGCAATTTGGTCTCTGGTAAGTTGAAATGACCCTTTAAATTTTTGTGCTAGAATGTACCTAACTTAGGTCTGGCCTGGATTGGAAATTCTTAGACAGAGAAAAATTGATCCAACCTAATTCTTGTACTAAGAGATCTTAGCTCATCCAATCTAATACTAGTGTTATATAATAAAAGCGCTAGGAGAGCAGCTTAAGAAGAGATGATCTCTAGATTCAGCACCAGCAAAGGAAACATCTATGGAAATTGGGATTTTTAAGATAAAATTCTAGTTAAGGTATGTGGTCTGTCAAGAAAAGTTCTGTCAAGGCAGGAGCTGTGTTTAGGAATTTAGCTGCTATTTCAAATGATGTTACTCCAGTTCACTATCTTGACCATCCAGACGGATGAAAATGAGAAGTTTGTATCGTTGGCAGGCTTCCAAATAGTGCAATTAGGGGCACCATTTGCAGGAAGATACTTTTGAATTCCAAATAATGAAATTAGGGAGACCATTCATAAAACAGAACTAAGAACTACAGTTAGGTGTGCTTCTATCTGCTTTTTCTCCTCCAGATGTTGGATAAGATAGATTAACCAAGAATCTGATGAAGTACCTTTAGAAGTCCAAGGATCAAACGAGAATGACAATTTCTATCAAAAAGCATATAAAAGATTTGTCATTTAATTTCCTCTCTAGTTTGAAGAATGATGGGTTAAGAGCAAGAATTGGAGGAAATTCATTTCCCTTGGTTCATTTGTTCGCATCCACCTGACTGAAAAAGATCTTTTGTTGTTGTTGCAATCACACAGCCATTTCATGTTAACTGCCTTCAACGTTTTGAAACCATGATCTTCTTTCTAGGCCTGAAAAGAGGGCTCTTGCTGCTTGTGCAAGTCTGAATTCCCATAAGATATTTCTCACAGATGGCTTTGTGATCTGTAAAATCTTTGTTGGACATGGGAGCTGGCCAACAGATAAGCTTGATAAAAGAGATTAAGATTCAGGATTACAGGCAAAGAAGAATAGCGTACATTTCCTTAAGTCTGCTATTCAATTTATCTCATTAAGAAAATCCTGGCACAAGTCTTGCACCAAGGGGAAGAGATGCTGGCTTTACGAGTTTCGATGTCACATAGTTGTCACTGCAGCCATCAAGCATTTTCAAACAATCATTCTTTGTTAATCATTTCCAGTGGGTTTCCTTCGGTATCATGCAAGTTTTTTTGAGGACTTTCGTTACCTAGGTCTCATCATATCTTTGTTGCATCACTTTGTTCTCCATTGGTACAACTGCCATGATTGTTGTAATAATCCCATGTCTATAATCTAAGATAAATCGCCTATTCTTTTTCTTCTTCTGATCTGTCTAAACAATCAATATTGTTCTAACATCTCAAAGACTTTCTTTCGTTTATGGACTTTTTTCTTTTTTAACTCGAGAAATTTTTCTTCTTGCCATTAGTTTTGCCTAACTCAGAGGCAGATTCCCATCCCTTGCCTTAGTGATCTATCATTCATAACACCAGTATTTATTTTACTTAAGCTTACGTTGACTTTTGTATGTGATTTTTCATTTGGTGATCATCATATGACCTATGTTTGAAGTATAATATCTATTGATTTCAAATTACTGTAAAACTTGCTTTTGCTGTTTATAGTTGTAATAAGCCCATATATATAATCTAAGATAAATCCCCTATTCTTTTTCTTCTTATGATCTGTTTAAACAATCAATATTGTTGTAACATCTCAAAGACTATCTTTCCTTTATGGACTTTTTTCTTTTTTAACTCGAGGCATTTTTCTTCTTGCCATTAGTTTTGCCAAACTCAGCGGCAGATTCCCATCCCTTGCCTTACCGATCTATCATTCATAACACCAATATTTATTTTTCTTAAGCTTACATTTAACTTTTGTATGTGGTTTTTCATTTGGTGATCATCATATGACCTATGTTTGAAGTATAATATCTATTGATTTCAAATTACTGTAAAACTTACTTTCGCTGTTTATATATAAATGAAACAAAATGATTCATGAGTCTATATGGTCAACTTTCATGTTTTATTGCCCATCACTTGAATTGTAAATTCTTTGCTTTTCTTTGTGAAATGATGAATATAAGTTAAACACTGATATGCTTCCTTATGCACAGATTAAGGCGCTTCTTAAGGAACGGTTAAATGGCAAGTCATCTAGAGGTTCAAGTGAGAAATCTGAAACAAGTGCTTCGATAGAACTGACTTCTCGTAACTTTGATGAACTAGTTCTAAAAAGTAAAGACCTTTGGATTGTGGAATTCTTTGCACCATGGTATGTAACTCTACACGTATTTCATCTCTTGCTGTCTTGTAATGACGGCAGTTGATATTAATATTCTTTTACTTTCTTTCTTCTAATTTGTTTGCATATTGTGCTTAGAGTAACAACAAAAGCCACTAAACCAATTTATTAAGAACTATTTTTTGAGGAAAAGATAATCACTTTTAGCTTTCATAATGGACATCTGTCGAAGTCTTCATGCCAACTATCTAAAATGTTGCTCCTTAAGGCATGTTTTTTGTGAGTTAGGAGATTAAATAACTACATTATTTTTGAGTCACAAATTATGACATCTTATGATGTCTGAGTATATGCAAGATAATGTTATCAGATTAGGATTCATTTCCTAATTTGAATTGTTTATACAACCAGTTATCAACCTATTATCAGCTCTAAACCTCTTCCATTTAGGCATGGGACCATTTATCAACCGCCTATTATTAACAGAATCTATTTTCCATTACATTCAGTGTATGGTAATATTCTTTGTTTGCTCTGGCCTTCGTATATAGTCTTGTTCTGCTTCGTTACTGGTTTCTATTTTTTTTCATGGCATCTATGAGTGTCATTAGGCCAGCTTATAATACTATGGCAATGCCAGAATTAAACTTAGTTTTCTTCTGAAAGCCCTTTATTTTGACAGGTCAAGAGTATCCATGGATAACAAACACCATTATATATTGTGTTTTCATTTTATTTTATTTAATGGTGCACATTCTAACATTTCTAAAGATCCTAAATTTGCAAGATATCTTTGTATTTAAACGCTGCATCGCATTTTCACATGTTCAAGAATTTAGACCCTGTTGCCGGACACCTTTTCATTCTTAGCTTGTATGTTCTTTGTCAATGAACTGATGTGCTTATGAATGGACTTCGTTTGTTTTCAGCAGCGAGACTAATTGATTTTGTTATTTTAGGTGTGGGCATTGCAAAAAGCTGGCACCAGAATGGAAGAAAGCCTCAAATAACTTGAAGGGGAAAGTGCAACTAGGCCATGTTGATTGTGATGCAGAAAAGGTACTCTTTGTTTTCACTGGTACTCTTTTGTGTTCTTCTTTATCATTCGTATAAACTTTGTTGTATATTTCTGCAAAGAAATAGAGATGTTCGCCTGTACCTCAAGTTGCTTGTAGAACTTGATAGCTAGTTCACAAAACATTAAGCATCAGGGAGAGGTATATGCAGCTTCATGTATTGCTCTAATTTTTGCAATATGTTACATTATGCATGGTGAACGAGTAGTCCATGGTTCCCCTTATTCTTAGCCGGCTGTGCATCTGAGTGATTGATTGTGTGCGTGAGAAAGAGAGAGAGAGCTGTGCTCTCCTTAATGTGGATCTGGATGCCAGCTACTATAATATCAGATCCGTAAGGATAGTCTTCAAGTAAGCTTTGTGAGCCGCTCTCCTTGTAATGATCTTACCCTTTTGAGTCATATTTGCTTAGAGAAGTCTTTATTTTTTGTGACTTCTCATATCTATTCTCAGACATGGGCAATGAAGAGATGTTGTAATGCTGGTTAATATATTACTTGCTTATCCTACACTAACAATATTTTGTTTGGGCATGCCAGTCATGAGTGCTTCTTTTCCTCCAATTTCTGGTTTATAATATTGAGATATTCATGCCGAACAATTTTGAAGGTGTTAAGCTTAATGCTAACAAACATGCAAATTTGCCAGTCTTTGATGAGTAGATTCAATGTACAAGGATTCCCTACTATTTTGGTGTTCGGAATTGACAAGGACAGCCCATATCCCTATGAGGGGGCTCGAGTTGCTTCAGCAATTGAGTCATTTGCACTGGAACAGCTCGAAACCAATGTTGCTCCTCCTGAAGTGTCTGAGTTGACTGGCCCGGTAAACACTCGTGCATTGCCTTTTCATTTTACCATATGCCAATAATTCTGTGCTTGTTGTAAGATGCCTTTTGATTTTGTAGGATGTGATGGAAGAGAAATGTTCTTCGGCTGCTATCTGTTTTGTGGCTTTCCTCCCTGATATCTTGGATTCCAAGGCAGAGGGAAGAAATAAGTACCTTGAGCTTCTATTGTCAGTTGCTGAGAAATTTAGAAGGAGCCCTTACAGGCAAGTGCTGACTAAAATAGTTTTGGTTATTTATGATTATTTTTTTGTTAATGACATTAATAATTACACCGTTTGCATGGAAAGAATAACAGTAACAAGTAATGTCTATAAAATAGATTTGATCTACATAACTGGTTTTTCGAGTTTTCCAATTATGGAAAGGGTTTGTTGTTAAATATTGCCAAAAATTAAATTAATTGGTTATTTCCTTGAGTTCTTGTTAAGAATGATCATGATATATTTCACATTGATCTGTTATCCAGGATGTTGTCTTGAAGTAAATAGTCGTGCCTTATTATGATTGTGCTTTTTGTATGAATGGATTTTAGGGGAAGGCAGATGTGGGGGACGGCGTCTCCATAGACCCAGGATGGATAAGAAATTTTGATTTTGTAACAATAAATGATTTAGCAATTCTTGTGGAGTTTCTTTTCATAATATCTTCAACAATTACGCCATGCTCTTGACATCTTTTCTTCACCTCAAATCAAAGTCAACCGCATGTAATGAATCTAATTTTTTCACATTTATCATCTGACCATCTAGAGAAATTTGATAAGCTGTATATGCTATTCGGTGGAATTCAACACTCCTAATATTCGACTGGGTTTTACTGTAAGGAGCATATGCTATTGGAAAGCATGATTTGTTTCATTTTTAGTTGTGCAATGTATTTGACATTACATGGAGCTAAGGTAATTTATCTTGCAGCTATGTGTGGGCTGCAGCAGGCAAGCAGCCTGACCTCGAGAAGCAGGTCGGAGTTGGTGGTTATGGTTACCCAGCTTTGGTGGCTCTGAATGTGAAGAAAGGCATATACGCCCCGCTCCGGAGTGCCTTCGAGCATGACCCGATCATGTAAGCTAGTTATTTTGGACTCATGTTTATGTTTTTGTTTAGTCAATATTTCAGTGCACTCCTATGAAGGATAACTAATGGAAATATATACTTTCAGTGACTTTGTGAAAGAAGCAGGGCGTGGTGGTAAGGGAAACCTGCCTCTAGAGAAAGCCCCCTCTGTCGTCCAAACAGAACCATGGGATGGCAAAGATGGAGAGATCATTGAAGAGGATGAGTTCTCCCTTGAAGAGCTTCTGGGGGAAGACACTACAACCAAAGATGAATTATAACCAGGAAGCAGGATTTGGATAATTTGTGCATGAGTGTCAAAAATGAGGACTGTCAAGCAATTCCAACATTATTGGAAGTCGTGATTCATATGCTTCAGACTGTTTTGCCTTCGTCAGAGAAATTTCAGGTCTGGTTCATGAAGTGTTTACAGTACTTTCTTGAGGGCACCATGCTCCATCATGGGTCTAGATGGATAGATCTCAATATGTTAGTTTCTTGCAAGGGAACATGTTAATTTAGAATCTAATTACTTGATAATGGAAACAGTTTTTTTGAATATTTAACACAGGTTAGATGTTTGTGTAGAGGCATTGCCATGAATCAGTGGCTGATGCTTAAGAGCCATATGTTGCCAGCTAAAACAGAATATGGGATCAAAAATATTGGTTGCAGAAGCAAGGACTTCCCAAGAAGTAAGTGGGGTGTTGCAGGAGAATGGGGACGATTACAATCTTCCTATCAATTTTTCATGACGCATCATGTGGTTCTGCTGGCGACTCTATTTTGAATTCTCAGGAAATGTCTACCCTTTGTCCACTCGAAGAGCAGGCAATGATTTTAATGTGACTGAGCGATTCTTGTTCCTAACCCTTCGAACGAGAGAATGGAAATGAGTACCGTTGTTATCTGGATCTGAAATCAATAATCAGATACTTGAACGAAAAATTGATGTCGTTGATCATAATCTTATCACTAAATATGCCAACTATTAAATAATCATATATTTTAGAAATATCTAACATATGAATCAAAGAGACATAATAATAAATAGTTACAATAATATAAGATTATATTTTATTATGATTTAGGTATTAACAAATATTAATTTTTAATCTATATATTTTAATAGTATATATGGTGATTTATGGGATAGAGTCTTAATTTAAATGTTTTAACAGATATTTAAGAATACTAGCATAATAAAAATTATTTATTTATTTTGTTTATTTGATATATATATTAGAGGTCATCAAAATATGTAATTTTTTATTTTTTTAGTTATGTTTAGTAATATAAGTTATGATCAACAATGTGAATATTTGATTTAAACGTTTGATTATGAATTTTGGATTTGAGAAGAGTATATATCCTCTTCTTTTAGGTAGAGCAAATTTCTATATATAAATGAAAACTTAAGCTAAGCAGTTTATATCGGGCAGGATGCCATCACTGCGGCATGCCACAGAGATATTCGACCACTTTCCTCTTTTACGAAATTGATTCGCTGAGACACTGAACTTCATTCTTTCCTCCGGTTTGAAACCAATCCTGTCCTTCCAGTCGAGCAAGGCCCTTATCCCGGCTTTGAAAGGCGAGGACCAGTTCTCTAGCATTGACGGGAGCATAGCATGTTCTGAAGGCCCACCAGCAAACCTAAACCATGGCTAGCAACATGTAGTTCTTAGAAGATGATTGAAACACTCCTTTTTTTTTTCTTTATGCAAAAGACTTAGGCCCTGTTTAGGAGAGCTGTGGGCAATAGAGCTGTTGGAAGTAGAGCTGTCGGAAGTAGAGCTGTCGGAAGTAGAGCTGTTATAAAAAGCTGTTTGCTGTTTGGTAACTACATTTGTAAAATGCTATGGCACTTTAACATATATTTGGTAAACCGCCGAGAAAGTACTTTTGTATAACAAAATTACCATAAAGGATATTGCATAGTATTATACAACAGAACATAATAAAACATA
>JAOXJJ010000001.1:12539579-12556376 GCA_025769935.1 Phoenix roebelenii | reverse complement strand
TTATTTAAAATAACATATTAATGTATTATGATACAATGTAATATAATATTATATTTATAGTATAATACAATAATAAATGTATAAAATATTTTAATTATTAGTGTAAATTATTTTTTCATCCTCCGAATGACCATTTATCTCTCTAACAATTTTTCTTGCGGAAGGGAGTTTGACGGCTAGGGTTCTTGGCTCCAGCAGATTTTTAGCTTTATAAAGAGACAAACTATGTAATTATTATATTTTAATATGGGCATTTTTGTCAAAAATACAGCTTTCCGGTAAAACTGAAAACAATATTTTCAGAAAGCTCCAAATTGGAGCTTCCCCAAAAGCTGTTTTCAGCTTCCCGCAAAAGCTAAAACAGCTTTTTTTAGAAATTTTACCAAACACTATTTTTTATCTAAAAGTATTTTTGGAGGGCCAGAAAGTACTTTTTGGCCCCCCAAAAGCTCCCCCAAACAGGGCCTTAGAAGGGCTATTTCTCATATATTACCCCATAACCACCCCTTAGAGCCCTTGCCTCTAGGCCGACACCCATTAAAATAGGACCTTTGTCTCTCTTGCTTAAAGTGGCGAGGGGGCTGCACTATTCAAACCAAGATTGGATGGTGAAATGCCTGATAATATCACCGGTTAGAACTTTTCTTATAAATTACCAAGAATTCGTTCACAAGGTCTCCTCGGCTTCTTTCAAAGCAGTGCATGTTTATAGGGTGACCAACATTATTGCAAATTACATTCTTACCGTTTTGAACTTGCAAAGGTATCAATTTTTTTTTTTATAAATTGTCAGTAAGATATTTACTTTCGGAGAAAGGAAAAATAACCTCATAATACATTTAAATCAAAAGCAACGCAGGACCACCTCAAACGTGGACTGCTTTAACCTTTGAGGATTTGAAAACAACACAAGAAGTAAGATATTTATTGTGCTTTTCTGCCCGGCAAGCCTAGCGACCCTCCTAAAAAAATTAGTACAGCATCAATTGACATATAGATAGATTGTTTTTTTTTTTTTATACTGCAACAGGAGAGCTCATTATATTTTGATGTGAATACATCAAAAAAAGAAATAGAAAACAAAACATCTCGCTGAAAGTGTTTCTAAAAGCGCTTCTCAACTCAAACCAATTCCTCCATGTCACATGCTACTTTTTGTCCTTCTTGGCTCTCTCGCTACTTATTCTTAATCCCTTCCTTTTAGTTTCCCGGCGAACCTTTACCTTTCTTGTCTGTGATATCCAATAGCCATTTTGAGCTAATTAAGGTATCTACTACCTCTGTAAATAACCCCGGCTCCTTCGCCTCTCTTCTCGTTCATTCGTTTTCCTTCTTCGCACAATTCCAAAGAAAAAGCAAGGCAAAGAAAAGAAGAAAAAAAAAAGGAAAAGGAAAGGAGGAGGGATACAGACGGACGGAGAAGAAACGGAGAGCGAGAAAGAAACAAGCATCCATCTCCCGATCTCCGACGAAGGAGACCGGGAGAAGGTAGGAAAAAAGCGAGTGTTGATATCAATGGCGAGATCAGGAGGGGAAGTGGGCGACAATTATGCGAGACAGCCTCTGCTTCCCCGGAAAGCGTCGTACACGCGGAGCCTCTCCCACGCCGGCGACGAGCTCAAGAGCTTCCGATCGTGCCTCCGGTGGCTCTGCGTCGACCAGTCCGACACCCCACGCGCCGTCGTCTCCTGGTCCCTCTTCTTCCTCCTCGGCCTCTTCGTCCCCGCCGCTTCCCACTTCCTGCTGATCTACTCCCCTGCCCGCCGCCCTTACGACCTCGCCGTCCAGCTATCATTAACGGCGGTCTCCGCCCTCTCCTACCTCTGCCTCTCCGCCTTCCACCGCCGCTACGGCCTCCGCCGCTTCCTCTTCCTCGACAAGCTCGTCGGCGAGAGCGAGCGCGTCCGCCTCGGCTACACCATCCAGCTCAACAGCTCCCTCCGCCTCCTCGCCTTGTTCCTCATGCCCTCCTTCGCCGGCGACGTCGCCTACAAGGTCTGGTGGCACGCCACCGGCGCCGGCCGCCTGCCGGAGTATTTGTTGTTCCTCGGCGGGAGGGGCGCCGCGTGGGTGGGCGAGGCGGCGGCCTGCGGGCTGGAATTGGCCTCGTGGGTATACCGGATGGCGATATTCTTCCTGATCTGCGTGCTGTTCAGGCTGATTTGTTATCTTCAGATACTGAGGCTGCAGGACTTCGCGGCGATCTTTCGAGAGGAGTCGGATGTCGCCACGGTGCTGAGGGAGCATCTGAGGATAAGGAAGCAGCTACGGATTATTAGTCACCGGTACAGGGCGTTTATTCTTTCCTGCCTTGTTCTGGTGTCCGCCGGCAACTTCGCGTCGCTGCTGCTCACCACCGGCCACCACCATACCGAGGTCAACATCGCCAACGCCGGCGAGCTCGCCGTAAGTTTTACAAATTTTCCTCTCTCTCTCTCTCTCTTATTAGCACTAGTTATACCATGTGACCTCGTGACATGCTAATATTAGATTTTGTTGATGTAATACCATTCAGCTTGAGGATATTATGTCCCTTTTAGGCTTTTGTTTTTCTTTTCTTCTTATTCTAAACATAGTATTTCGTAAAATTGTCATAACTCTTCTTTCTGATAAATTGGTAGGTCACTGCCACTTTAGCAAGAAAGTGCCTTTCTCCTAAAAGAACAAAATCATTATTCAGTGTAAACCTAAACGTGTTTATTGATTTCTTTTTGTAGTATTTCATTTCACATAAGTAAATTCTGATATCTAAATTAAACCATCTTCCATGATAAGATCGTGTTATGCTTATTGGTTAAGGTAAAAATGCTGTGATATTATTATGAGACTAGTAGGAGGTCGATAACTTGCAAAGGTAGTAGCAAATTGCATATTGCTGGCAATGAAAAATTTGTTTGGTGCTTAATTTTATTCCAAATGCCAATCCATCATATAAACACATGTTAGGTGGTCAAATTCCTCCGATACAATATGATCTTTATGTATTGGCTTTCATGTACCCAACCACCATCACAAACCTTGCTCATGTCAACATGTTCTTGTGTCGCTCATACAAATTGATGGACAAGAAAACAAAAATGCGACTGAGATTAATATTTTTTGAAAAAATATTTACAAGAATATTTGCATGCACGGTAGTGGTTTCGATCACATAAGCTCCGCTTTAGCATGGTAACAAGGGTATTGCTTAATTTATCATGGTGTACTATATTGACATAATAGCTTAGAAAAATTAAATCACTTTTAACTATTGTGGAATATATATTATGTAACTAACAAAAGTATAATTTATTCTAGAAAAATATTTAAAAATTAAATAATATATTTTTTTGTTATTAGTTGTTATTGCCCATTGTCAATGGCAACAATGTCATGCATGGTATTAAAACTTGAAAATCAGATTTTTTTTTTTTTCATAGTTGGTTAAGCGTGCCTTGCATCCTAACGTTCATCTTTAGCTGCCCCGTTAGCAGTTAGAAATGTCGCATTTTATGTGACTGCAGGCATGGCAATCAGCATTTTCATAGTGTAATTGAGGAGTGGGGCTAGGATACCATGGAACCCTCGAGACTCTGTTGGCTTTTAAATTTGCACTGAGTTTTGTGAGAATATCAAAGCTAGACTTATGTGTCAAGCATATTGTGAATTCAGGACGGAACATACCCATCTTTCTCTATTTGCACCTGAAAGGCCTTATGAGCGCCCAAAGCATTTTGGGCAAACTGAAACAATTCACTCAACCTATTCTAGGATTCGTGTGTATCCCATCTTATATGTCCATAATCCAAATTATAACTAGTAAGCCCAGAATAAATGTCAGTGATGTATTCAAAATTTATCCTGTACTGCTTTTTGGAACCAAATGTGGCTGAAACTAGCTACACCAGTTAGTTTTAGAAGCCATACAAGCTGTATAACTCATCATCCATTTTAATCATACGAGTTGGCTAAGTTTGAGAAAACCAAGTGGGACAGATATATTTGATAGACATATATTGCTCATTCAAGACCAGTGTATGAGCTGTTCCTGTGGTTAATTGATTGCATCAATATAAATTGATACATGTAGATGCATTTTGACATATCTTTGACCCCATTGTTTGGTGCAGTGATTGCATCTAACAAAATGTAATATGGTAATTGCACTTGAACAATGACCAAAATGTTTCGATGCGATCATCCTATAGTAATGTGAAACATGGTCAACTAATTTTCTCTAATTAAAATTTTTATACATGCCATTTTAAAGTGTCATCTGGTTCTCATCATCATCATCATCTTGCTTCATTGATTTCGAGTTCAACTGCAATATACATTATTGAGTTGGTCAATATCTTAAGCTATTAGCATTTGAAGGTTTTGCAGGCGATGTTTGATGAATATGAAGTGCAAAAACGTTGGTACCATGCCCTTCCTCATTCTGCCTCTTCCACATGCTGATTTGTTGGACTCTCAGACTCTGATCCTCCACAAGAGCTCTGACTATCTCATTATGTCTAAAAGACTAGCCTAAAGTCATCATTTTCAACATTTCAAGTATAACGATGAGACTTTAATTATACCAACAAAAATGGGAGACTTTAAAATCAATTTCTTGACCTCAATAGACAATAGAGGCTAAGTATGTCTGCTGTCTTTATGTTCCATCATAATCTCTAAGCACAAGAAGCAACATTGCAAAGTCAAGCTGTGGAATTTAATATACAAAGCCAACTAAATTCTATAGAACTAATTCTACTATGGGGGCTGGCATTGTATTTGTAATTAAACTTTGAATTAATCAAATTTTCATTTGCAATTTGGTAGCTCTGCTCAATCGGGCTTATGACTGGACTGCTCATATGCCTACGTAGTGCTGCGAAGATAACTCATAAGGCCCAAGCAATTACAAGTCATGCTGCAACATGGCACGTTCTTGCTACCATTGAATCCTTCGATGCAGACACTGAGGAGCCCACTTCAGAAACATCTGCAAATGCCTATCCATTAAGCAATTCCACGGCCGAGTCAGATGAAGAGGCTAGGGATGAAGATGAGTTGGATGACATGAAGCTCATGCCATCTCATGTCAACACCATTTCCTTTCAAAAAAGGCAGGCACTAGGTGAGCACTCATATATTCCTCTAATCTTGCTTGCTACATATGCATATTGGTTGTCTTTCAGACTTTAGTCGAACAATTGATTTCTTTAGTGAATGGACATTGCTTTATCGATGTTCTGACTTCCTGCCCTCAATCCAGTGACATATTTAGAGAACAACAGAGCAGGGATCACTGTATTCGGGTTCGTGGTGGACAGGTCTTGGCTACATGGCTTATTTATGATTGAATTCTCTCTTATACTGTGGCTGTTGGGCAAGACAATTGGAATCTCTTAGGGCCACTATTCTCTCCATTTTCTTGTTCGATTCATTCTTTTCGATATAGATTCTCACCCTCCTAGTGTAAAAGAAAAGAGTGCTGATTTATGATATACGAAAGCAATGGCAGAGGTGTTCAAGTGCAATGAGTTATGTGGTCTACAGTATCATGTAATTTTTTCTCAACTATTTCCCAAGGAGTAGCATTTGCTCCTAGTGTCTTATATTTTGTTTATTGATTTCATACATTATATCTCGAATCACTCACGACACATGTTGTAAAACTAGCTAGCAGCTTTGAGTAATTTCTAGCATGAACTGCAAATCCTGTAAGATTGGAATCAGTGAATCTGTCTTGAGGTGCCTCCAATACTGCCACAGATGATATCTACTGCTGTGCCAAATGCATCAAAATTATCTGGTACCCAATGCTACAATGACAATTTGTGACTTGTTCTTTTGATTTTCCTTCACTGAATATGGGCGAGGTATGGTTGTGATAATGTTGGTTTTACGTACCATCTAGTTCTTTTTTTTTTTTCTGCTGTGGTGCCGGGACTTCAATGAATTTTTCCCTTAAAATACCAAAATAAAGATAAAAGGATGGATGCTCGATTTTGACTTGACATGGAGCCCTCAAAAGAAAGAGAAACATGTAACAAGATTGGGAGGAGCTTTATTTTCAGTTAATGAGTAGGAATGGTCCAAATTCCATATTAGATGAGATGGATGCAAATTTATTTGGAAAAAAGAGTGAAAAAGATTAATGGTTTTTGTTTTATTTTGGATGTTTAACATATCCCCTATCTCATGAAATGGTATATCGAGCACAGCTTGTAAAATTCAGCATGTTTGATCAGCAAAATAGGATTTCATTGTTCATCAAATTTTGTTGTTTGTTTGTAATCTCCTTTCTCTCGCTGCCTCCTCGCTCTCTTTTTCTCTTGATCCCACCTTTCCATTCCTCCCTACTTCTCAATGCTCCATTTCTTCTTTTTGTCTACCTCTTCTCCTCCTCCTCTTGCTCTCTCTACTTTATGCTAATAGCCGAGCTTAGCCATCGTATATTCTGCTTTTATCAATCAAAGTTGTCAAATTTACCAATATGTTGTTCTAATTTTACTGGTGTGATTCTACTGGTCAGATACTCTAAGATTACTAATCCTAGGTGTGGAGTTCACTCTCCATTCTCCTCAAAGATAATAATTCCATTTATGAGTAGTATTTTCTAATTTTATGGTGCAAAGTTTACCAACCATCGTCCAAGTTTTACCCGTTACGGATGAAAAGTTGGTAGCTTCAGTGTCCAAAGTTACCGGCCCTATCTATGATTTCACAAGTTACTTGAAAGCCATTACCGCCATACTAGTGGAATCTTGATATCCTAGACACGCAAAGAAATAAGGATGAATAGATCAGGAGGGTAGAGAGCAGAGGGCCAATAAGGGATGGGGATGGGTGGACAGTCATGTTTTAATTTTACCAGCCACTAGATCTTCCATTCCTCTGCACCAATTTTACTAATTACCGGTGACAGATTTACTAGTTTAGGGGCAAAGAGGCATTTTAAAAACAAGAATAGCTAGTAGGGGCGAAAGTAGATTGGATAATATCCATCCCGATCCATTTTCGTATATGAATCTATCTGGATATCAATAGAAATTTGAACATCCAACTAATATCCATATCGGTCAAAAAAAAATAATATGGATATGGATAGACAACTATCTGATCCATATCCGAATATCTGGTTTTATTTATAATCCTATTTAATTTTATATAGGCTAATGAACTTTTAAGAAAAATAGACGACCACATTAACATGTTGTTAACTTGATTTATCACTTACTTAATAATATTTTTATTTCTACAGTAATAAAGTTTAATTATCATATTTATATACATATTTTCGATATCCAATTTGTATCTATATCCATTTAAAACAAATATAGATATAAATTTTTATATCCGACTGGCATCCGTATCCATATGTATATTCATCAAACAAAATAGATATGAATATGAATATGCTAGTATCTGATTTCAATTCTAATCATCAAAAAATAGCCCTTTTATCTTTTTTTAATTTATTTTAATTATTTAGAGTACAGCCGCACCTCACCTGAAATGCGATTTAACGGTTTAACCCATTCTGGTCCTGTTGCTGGAAATTGGACCCGGGGGTGACCACTTGGCTGGGGAGGAGGAGCTTCGGTGCAAGTTGACGGGCGGCGGATCGTCGGCGTGCGGCGTCCTTCAGAAGACCTGCAAGAAGTCGATGGCCGGGGTTTTCGGCGCTGGCCATCCGATGTCTAAGTCAGAGGAGAGCTTAATTTGGAGAAGGAGATGGACTGTAAGTAAAAGTCCGAAGCCCTCCCTTGGAAGGAGGAAGCCTCTTTTTAGAGGAAGAATCTCCCCTTTTATAGGGGGAGTGCCAGGGCTACCTGTGATGTGACTGGGCGAATTAATGGGTTACCGTCACAATTCGACGTGGGCGTGGAAGTAATGAGTTGCCGTGGTAGCCCGTTCCCATCATGGGAGGAGATGGCACGTAGCCAAAGCTTGCTTGTAGCGCGCAGTGCAGTCCATTCTTGGGAATGGTGAGGCGTTGACAGTCGTAGCAGAGTATGGTCCCTGGTTGATATGTCGTGGCGTGGCCGACAAGTAAAGCATGGTGCGGTGAGGCTGTTGCAGGGCATGACCGTAGCATGTGGACGACAAGGTCGGCCTTCTGAGGTCAGCTTGGCCTTTTATGATTAGCCTTCTGTGCTCGGCCTTCTGAGCTCGGTCTTCTGAGTTCGGCCTGGATGAGCTCGGCAGCCTTCGGAGCTCGGCAGCCTTTTGTGCTCGGCAGCATTCTGAGCTCGACAGCCTGCATGAGCTCGACAGCCTTCGGAGCTCGGCAGCCTGCATAAGCTCGACCTGCATGAGCTCGACCTTGCTGTCGGATTTGGATGCTTTAATTATACTTGTGGAGTGGTCCATTTTTTCCTCCAACAAGTCCATTGACTAAAAGTTGCTCGGCTATTAATCTTGTTTTTGTAATTCTCCCTAAAAGAATATCAACAACCAAACAGATCCCTCTCCTGATTGTAGGATACATCTATTATATTGAATAAGTTGAATTAACTTTTTGAAGAGGCATCTCATGGTTGAGGAACACCCTTCACTTGCAGGGAAGTAAGTGCAATGAAAGAAAATGTAGCATCGTTGTCCAACACCAAATGACTTTATGTGCTAATAGCATCTCACGTTTCTTATCTAAGATCTATATTTTCTAGAGAATTGAGCTAAAAAATTTATATAATTTATAAATTGAACTATTCGGTCCTGCATCAACCAAAATCATCTAGCCCAAATTCTGTGAAAAAAAATTCTATAAATTTTTTTTTTCTTGCAACTTAATGACTAAGGTCTGAGTTAGGTGGGAACATGCTCTTAAAAAATACAAGCTAGATGGGCCAATAAGCCTGATTCCTACGGAATTTTTAGTTCAATTCTATAAAAATATATAGACAAACCTTTAATTATTTTTTGAAAACCAACATATGAATTTTGTCTTACTTAATCCTGTAACACCAATGGTATTCCTTTTGGTGCCCTCATCATTTCACCAATATAGACATTTTGTGTAATTGTTATATTTTATCATAAATATTTTGGTAAAAAAAGCTTTACGATCGGTTCTAAAAGTATTTTTCTGAAAAGCTCCAAAATAGAGCTTCTTCTAGAAAGCTATTTTTAGCTTTCTAAAAAATCTAACAATTTTTTAAAAATTTTATTAAATATTTTTATTTTATATAAAAATATTTTTGAAGGATAAAAAAAAAAACAGCTAAAAGCGCCTCCAAACGGGCACTGTCGGATGGTGTTGCTAATGGTTCCATAATTAAGGCTTTTTAGGCTGGGCATTGGTTTGCCAATTACCTACGAGTGGTCGAGGTCCTCGACAGGGCGGGCAGCTCGAGAGAGCGGCGGGCCAGCTGGCCAGGTCCACCCATCGCTGGACGCCAATTCTAGGAGAGCCGGACCAGATCTGCCGTCCACGCATCGCCCATCCGTCTCTGCGAAGCCCAAAGCGGTGGGCGTAAGTGGATTCCCCAAAGATCTCACCTTGGTCTGGTACTCTCGTCTCCGCTCCCTCAAACCCTAGTTCTTCCTCCGCCTTCAAACCCTTGCTTCGGAGAATGGCCCCCAAACGCCCCGCTGTCGAAGCCACGTCCTCTTCCTCCTCCGACGAGGCCGCCTCCTCCGACGACGAAGAGCACGAGGAAGTGCCCCTCTCCTTCCCCTCCCCTGACAAAAGCACCGTCCAAAAGAAGCCCACCAATCCCCCTGCCCCCGCTCCCCAGGCCCCCAAGCCCCACCCCTCCCAGCGGCCCGCCGCGGCCTCCAGCGACGAAGACGAGGACGACAGCGAAGACGAAGAAGAAACCTCCGCCTCTGAATCCGACGATGGTCGAACCAAGAAACAGCCCTCGCCGCCGCCCCAGACCCAGCCACCGCTCCCCAAAACCGCTTCCCAACCCACCGCTTCCGGATCCAGTGATGGGTCCGGTTCCGGGTCCGACTCCGAAGAAGAATCCTCCGACGAGGAGCCCGCCCCCGTCCGCCGCCCCTCTCGCGGCGCCGATCCCTCCATCAAGCCCATCAGCTCGAAGCCCATGGACGAATCCCCCCAGCCCAAGAAGCCCGCCACCGCTTCCCCGTCTCTTAAGAAGAAAGCGAAAACCTCCGAGCCTTCGGAGAATGACGGCGGCGCGCAGAAGCGGCCACTGTTCCAGAGACTCTGGAGCCTGGACGATGAGATCGCCATCCTCTCCGGTCTCGTCGAGTACCGCTCGAAGAAGGGAACTCTCCCATCGTCCCATGAGATGGATCAGTTGCACAATCTGATTCGTGGCTCTCTTCAGGTTGAGGTGAGCAACAACCAGCTCAACGACAAGATTCGGCGCCTCAAGAAAAAGTTCGAGACCAGTGTTGCTAGGGGCAAGAACGGCGCGGACCCGATCTTCTCCAAGCCCCAAGAGCGCACTGTCTTTGAGCTCTCGAAGAAGATATGGGGGGCTAAGAAGTTTATCTCGGAGGATCCCCGTGCCAGCAGCGGGGAGGAAGAGGAGGGTGAGGAGAGTGACAGTGAGATGGCCGGCCGACAGAATGTTAAGGAGGAGAATTCTGCCTCCCCCGCTGCTGCTCTGAAGCTTCATGATGGTGCGTCGCCTGCTGTCCCATTGGCAAATGGGAGTGCTAAGCTTCGTTACCCGTTCTTAAGCGGAGCAGTTACTAAAATGGCGAATGAGTGCAAATGTGGGGCGGCCATGAAGAGGGCGCTGGAGAACCTTGAGGACTCGAAGGCGAGAGCAATGGAGGAGAAGGTCAAGAAGCTGAAGATGGGTGAGATGAAGACGCACATGCGCCGGATGGATCTGATGAAGGAGACAGTAAAGCACATCTTTGAAGCTCTAGCCAAATCGGATCTGTAGGCATCATTTCCCTTTGTTTGGGATGCTTTGCAGTTTTGGTCTTTACTGGCTTCTTGGCTGGTGATAGGTCTCTTTCTGTTCTAAGTTTAAGTGCTTTCTTCTTTTCTGATGCTGAATTCTCTTTTCTGGTTCTCTTTCTTTATGATGAGGATGGAAGTGTATCACTTGGTGGACTTGAAAGGCCATGCCTAAATGTTTCCTTCTTAATGTTTAGCAATCAGTCGTCTTTTCTGTAGCCAAACAAATCTAACCGTTACTTAATTTGCCAAATTATCATATTGCAATTAATTAGATGAATCTCTTTTAGAATTACTGTTTTGCTATTTTGCCTTTTTCCTTGTTTATTTGGTGTTTGTTATATTGATATTGCAAATTATTATTGGTTAAGAGGTACTTAACCTGATAGGTTTGATCTTTAACATGTCTTTAGGTGTTTTCAGTTTTATATGATTTAGTGGTCTTCTTATGATATTGTTGGGGTTATTTATATTCTTCGAGCTTTTAGATGATGAATAACTGCTTTGTGATCTTGCACATATAATTGCTGATTTCAGTTGCTTTGAGTAGTTATATTTCCATTAGGTAATATATTGGCTATCATGCATCATCGACACATTTCTTCAACAGTCTTGATTTAACAAATTTTC
This sequence comes from Phoenix roebelenii, assembly GCA_025769935.1. NCBI lineage: Eukaryota > Viridiplantae > Streptophyta > Magnoliopsida > Arecales > Arecaceae > Phoenix > Phoenix roebelenii. The sequence goes on along the minus strand of JAOXJJ010000001.1, from coordinate 12,544,885 downwards.
ATTTTGCCTCATCTTCTTACAGAAATTATATTTTATGTCTGGTGTATCCTAGATTGATGGAACAAGGTGTGTTACATGTCATTGCACTTTTATGCTTATGCTCTTTTTCCCATTGTTGTAGCTTCATTGAGTGATGTTTTAGGTTGTAACATAATTGTTTCATCTTGCATTATATGGGTATAAATTTAAGGGCTCTCTTGATTCCTGGATGGCTTGTCTGTGGAATAATCTGTCTGGCCAAGAAAATGGGGTTCTGAGGAGAATTTATGTGAGAGACAGAGTGTTTACTGTTAAAGGAAGCTTTCAATTTACCTTCTAAGAGGAATGTGAATGTGTCATTGATTTTTTTTCCTGTTTCAGGACAGTCTGATAGGGTGCTTCCCCTGATTCACTAAAATTCTTCTCTACCATGGCCTACTTATAAGAGGTTTGTTCCTTGGATAGGTTATCCGGGCTGCCATACAGGCTCTAAATCTCTTTACTCACCTTTCCTGGCTAAGGGCCACTTTGTGCTCCACCTTTTTAAAGCTTTCATCTCTTTGAAACCTTTATCAATATGTGTAAGATTAGGAAGAGCAATTATAAGCTAATGCTGAGCAAGCAATCTTATCAATTCAAAAGTGCACTGTAATAGTTTCAGAATTGTCATACAATTTTTTTATCATTAAAGTCTCTAGGCATTAAATATTTACATGTCTACTAATTTGTTTTAGTTTGATGATTAGATCAATAGTTGACAGCATGATGCTGTATCTTTGTTTGCCTTTTGATTATTTCTCTTTTTCCCTCCTTTTTCGTATTCTTAATTGAATGAATTTGTTTGATTTTGGGGCAACATGTGTGCCGATGGCATGTATGGGGGCTCTGAATCTCACAATTCTAGTATGTTGACTCTCACCATCTTGAGACAAGATATAGGAAGAAGCTTTTCCTATTCTTATATCTTTTGTTTTCCAAAATTTGTGCCCTTATATAGGTTTTTGGTTCTAACTTTAAGATCTTTTTGAACAATTTAGAGCCAAATTGTAGGATTATTTTCCAAGCTGTAGCCAAATTGGACTGTTTGGCTTTTCCCTTCTTCTTTATACCGTGAAGCTGTGGTTTTGATGGACCACTGGATGTGTTATACCAATATCTATTATTAAAATAAAAGGCCTAACGGACTTGGTCTTATGGCATGCTTTAAAAGGCCCCCTTAAGGTTCACTAAGCGGTCTTTTTTGGTGTAGTTGAGCAAATTTAGTTTATGTTTTATACATGCTGTTGTAGTTGATAATCAAATGAAGTTCCTTTAAAATCGAAAGATTTGCTGCTTTGCTTTCTATTTTTCGCATATGATTTTTATTGCTTAGATTTTGTTCATTATTACTCGTAAACAGTCACTTATTTTGCAGGATATGTTTTTAAACATGATTCAAGAAATTCATATAGGATGTAGTGATCAAACTTGTGTTTTTTCAATTAAGTGTTATGTTGTTTTCAGTTTTGATATAATCAATTTAATTGTAATACTTTTGATCTTTTATATTCGCTGGGCTTCTGGTGATCAATTGTTTTTGTGGTTTTGCAATTGGTCTTTTGTTGATTTAAGCTACTGTGGACTATTGTTTTGCGTTCTGATAGATACTGTCTCAGCTTTTATGCACTAGGAAAATATTTGTGATTTATTCAATCATACTGATATATCAAAATCTAATTTTGCTCTGTTTTCTTATACAAGAAACATGATGTTTTTGTGAGGTGTACACCAAAATGATGCAATAAGATGTTTTATATGTCATTATGCAAGAATGCCTTTATACATTTTTTTGTGTTTTTGGTTCACGAAGATAGTGCAACATCAGATCAGATTGTTATGGTGGTTTCATGGTACTTTGTATTAATACGCTGATAAATCATTTAAGGGGCGGTTTACGAATTATGGCCATTAGTCTCGTTTACTGTTATGGATTATGTGAGGAAGACGTATTGCAAATTGGTGCTTCCTTTTCACTTTGCTGTATAAACCCGTGGGAATTTAAGGGTAGATGAACATTCCTGGCTTTTTTCTTTTTTATTTTTTTGTATGTTAAACTCTTGCGGAGGCTTGTTTTACTAGATAAGTGGGTTGAAGTTTGAGTAAATGTCGTCCATGATGTAAGGGTGTTTTTGAATCCTACTATGATAATATATTCAATCACACCATCTTTCAGAACAAAAAACAAAACAGATTCCTATTTCTCTTTCCATATTTTCATTTATCACATTTTCTGCAAAATGCTCTTGATTATTTTCTCTACTATTAAGACTTATTTGAATGATTTGGAATAAAAATCTCTGATACTGTGACATTACAATAACAATATTAGTCTATGACATAATCATAAAGATTTCCTACTTTTTAAATTAACAATGCATTGAACCTTTCATGCTTTATCTATTTGACACATTCGGAAAATGGTGTTTTTTTTGAAATATCATTTTGAAATGGTGTTAAAGATTGCTTTTGAATTGTATAATCTTCGGAGACTCTAACGTTCTTTTTTAAATTAAAGAAACATTTATTCATTTTCAGAAGATTCATAATCTTTTGTTGTTATCATGATACTAATCGAAATCAGACTGTATGAATTAAGAATGAGACTGTTGGAAAGAAAGTCATATTTTATTGTTCATCTGAAATTAAATTAGATTTCAAATGAAGTCTGTTTTCATTGTTCTGGCACATAATATATCTAGATCATTTTCTGATTAGCTTGACTTATGCAGCACTTGTTCAGGTGCCAGGATTTACATTAAAAAGATTGTTCTTTAATTGCCAAGTCTGCTGTAATATTTCGTAACATACCTTATCGACTAATAGAGTAATCATATTTGCATATGTTTTCCCGATCTCAAAGCAATGAAGTTTGCCTATAGAATTTATCAGGTGAGTTTGCTTGCTTTTAGATGATTCAAAATTGATTTGATGAGTAAAGAGGGTTGAAGTCGAGCATATTTCCTGTGTTTTGTCCCAACTAGTTCTTGCAATTTTTATGTATCTGATTGCTAAAAATGCACGGTAAATAGGTCTGTTAATGAGCCGAGCTGCTCGGGCTCGGCTCGGTAAAAGTTCGGCTCGAGCTTGGCTCGTTAGTCAAACAAGCCCGAGCCCAAAATAAGGCATGTTTAAACTCGAGCCCGAGCAACTCATGAGCCCAAATCCCCCCCCCCCCCCTAGCTCTTGCAATGCCGGCGACCTTCGGGAGCTGGGACGGCTTCCGAAGCCCTTCTCCGCTCATCCCAACCCCCATCGGCTTCCTTCAGGTGGCGCTCTGAGCGGTGCTCCGATCGCTGGTGGCCGGAGCCTGTTCTTTTCATCGGGACAAGGTCAGCTTCTAGGTTTTGTGCGGTACCTGTGGGAGTGTTCGCTAGGGTTTTGGAGGCTCCGAGAGGAAAATTCTAAGGTACAGGGTGGTTTTAAGATCTCGGCATCGGATTATCTTGTTGGGTTCTCTTATTTTATTTTAGGGTTGCTAGTTCCATTCATTTGGTCGGAATCTCGAGGATTTGTTATTTGGAGGGTTTTGCTGTAGATCTCGGAAGAGATGGGATTGGGGCCCGAGGCAGCTGAAATGGTGTTCCAGGAGAATGATGGGAAATTGGAAGGAACGGCAACAATGAGAAGAAATGGAGGACGAGATGGACGTGGGTTAAGCTTCATGGTAGTAGTCTTATGAAGAGTTGCCTCTAGTTTGATGAGAGGGAGGAGGTGGAGATGCCATGGCATGATGGGCGGCGGCTCTCAAGCTGGAAGAGAGTTTGAGAGGTGGCGAGCAAGGCTTATAAAAAGCTTATCGAGCTCGGGCTTGAGCTTGTAATTGAAACGAATTTTACGAGCTCGAGCTCAAGCCCAAGCTTGTGCTTTGCCAAGCAAGATCGATCCCGAGCCCAATACAGAGCCCGAGAACCCGAGCCCAAGCTTTTGTGAAACGAGCCTTCTAGGCTCGGGCTCGGGCTCGGCTCGTTAACAGGCCTAACGATAAATGGAGAGAAGTTAATAAAATCAGTCTCTTGAGAATTTACAAATATAAATTTAGTAGCACTTGACGCATGGCCTTACATACGGAAGTCATTAGTAAAAACCAGGTCCAGTCATTCCCATTTAAACTTCTAATATGAGGTAATGGGATTTTATGAACCGGTGGAATGTGGCCTGAGAATGTCCAGAACCTATTATTTTGGTCAAGAAAATTCCTGGAGGGTTGAATATCTTGGTGCAGAACATCGTTCAAAACTCAACTGGAAGAGAGGGAGTGGGACCTCAACTAAGGCTCAAAATCATAGTGCTTAATGCACCACATCAGTCACAACTGCTCGTCTTATTAGAATGTATGATTGGTGTAAGCGCTCGTTTTTATGGGCCTTTTTTTTTTTTTGGCATAATGGTAGCTCATGTAATATATATAAAAAAAACTGTCAAAAAAAAAAGAAAAAAAAAGAAGCCCATAAAGGATGTATTCTTATGGGCTTTGTTCATCAAGCATCCCAAGGATGCATGTATAGGTGCTCGTTTTTATAAGTTTTATTCATTAAATTTAAGCATCACAAGGATGTATGTATAGGCGCTCGTTTTTACGAGCTCTATTCATTAAGCATCACAAGGATGTATATTTGGTGAAGGCGCTCGTTTTTATGGGCTCTATTCATTAAGCATGGATCTACAAGGACAATGTGATTGGCGTACTGCATCATGCGTCCCCAGGATATCATTCCTCCTAAAGTTTTACTTAAATTTTACCGTGTACAGTCGTTTGAGGCCAACCAAAATTTGAACGTTTTACTTAAATTTCACAGTGTACAATCGTTCAAGGGCCAAGGCCAATCAAAATTTGAGGCCTTCTATTTTTTGATTTGATTTTATTTATTTATTATTTTATCCGTAGAGTATAAAGCAGGCGTCCTATTTCTTCTCATAGTATGTAAGGGTGCAAATAGATCGGATCTTGAGTGATCTTGGTCCGATCCGATTTTTTGTTCGGATTTTAATTTTGGATTCAAATTCAACCCGGATGAAAATTGGGTCGGATTCGTGTCGGATCCACGTCCGGATCGAATTTTTTTTTCTTTTGGAAAAGAAGTTGGACAAATCTAATTTGGTCATATCATAATTATGAGGTGTTGGGTGACCCTTGAAAGACTTGCAATTGACCTAGAGATGGGCATTGGGCCGGGCCGCCCATGACCCGGCCCGGTCCGGCACGAAGCGGGTCGTGCCTGGCACGGCCCGATTGCTACAGTATCGGGTCGTGCCTAGCACGGTCCATAAAAGGGGGCCGGGCTGGGTTA
>JAOXJJ010000001.1:12510913-12530469 GCA_025769935.1 Phoenix roebelenii | reverse complement strand
ATCAAGTTCAAATCCTTCTTTAACTTACTTGTTTATTGGTCCTCAGAAGATAAGATATTAGGTATTCTCATTATTGTATCGATTAATTTAGTCCATAAGCCTTTCAAGGGTTCCATTAATGGAAGTAGCGATTTTCATTTACTTCTTGAAATAAAATTCTTCCATTTAAGTGAAGAATTTATGATTCATTAGAACATTTGGTATGCTTACTTGCTCGGTTTTCATCGTTCCATTGTTATTATTTTGGTAATTCAATACTGAATCTAGTTTGCAGACATCTAATTTTTTCCTTTTGATTTTTCCAATTTAAGTTACGTCTCAGTAGAAACACTTGTTTGAATGACCATTGTGTTTTCATTGAATACTGCTACTTTCGCTAGTTGTTTGTTGCCAGCTAAATTTCCTAAGATGAAGAATCAAAGGATCTCCACTGAATGTGAAAATTATGTGTGCTTTTCTAGAGAAATGTTACTGCCAAGTATTTGATAATGTTGTATCCAGTTAAATATTTGCTTATTATTTTCTTTTTCTCTGTGTTGCACAAATGCTTAACATTTAATAGTTGATATTATTACTTTTTTGTATTTTATGGTGCTTTGTTATTCTTTATAGCTAAATCTGAGGCAACACTATGGTGGTCTTTTTCATACAGCATAGAGTTTGACCGTGATGATGAGTTGTTTGCCACTGCTGGAGTGTCAAAACGTATAAAAGTTTTTGATTTTTCTACAGTAAGCTCTTTCAGAAGTATTTTCTTACATTATGCAATTTTTTCCCAAATGCCAGATTCCTTTGGTCATTTTAATGATTTTCAGGTTGTAAATGAACCATCTGATGTACACTGCCCGGTTGTGGAAATGTCCACTAGGTCCAAGCTTAGTTGCTTAAGTTGGAACAAATACTCAAAAAACATTATTGCTAGTAGTGACTATGAAGGGATAGTAACTGTTTGGGATGTGACCACTCGACAGGTAGCTTTATTTACTTCTTGGAATACTATGTTGCTATGTACCCTTATCTATGGTCAAGGTGATCTATACCATGTGAAGTTAGGAAAATTTTATAACCTTTCTACATTTTAGAGTGTAATGGAATACGAAGAGCATGAAAAAAGAGCATGGAGTGTTGATTTTTCACAGACAGAGCCATCAATGCTAGTTTCCGGCAGTGATGATTGTAAGGTAACATCAATATCCATTGACTCTAGATTGCAAATGCTAGCTATACATAGCATATTCCTTTTCTTACCCTTCTCCACTTCTTAAAATTCTGATAGTAGCCAGCTTGACATGCTTATCTTCTGCAAAGACAGGTGCTAGGAGTCTATTGTTGAAATGTTGTTACATATAGCATTTACAAGGCCAATTACAGTATTGACAAATCTTGAATCTGTGCTTGCAAATATTTTATGTGATGTCTCATTTCCACTCCATCCCCCAACTATTATTACCATTAGTTTGTTGCAACTAAGGTTTAAATTATCTCTTTTAGCTAATGTCTAAATCATCCTAATTTTTTAATAATTCTGGTTTATATGTTGTCTTTTACCAAGTCAATAAACGATCATGATTTTTTAATGATTTATTTCAAATTTCTCATTTTCTTGAATGTTTCTTTTTTCTGCATTTTCTATTCTTCAAGCTTTACGGCCACTTCTTCTCGAACTTAACCATAAAAAAGATTCTGCTGCTGAGATTACTGGTTTTCACATGACTATCTATCACCAAACCTGAATGTTTGACAGCCTACAGTCTTATTCCATCAGAGCCACGGCATGTATTCATGAGATTTTGTTTGTGTTTAAACACGCAGGCCAGTTACTAGTATGCTTAGAGAGCTGCAATTATTAAACTAAATGGTTGCAGTTGATAAATATTCTATGTTGAACATTTGCCTCAGGGCATGTAGGTCCATAACTTTGAACTGAAGTATATGTAATTTGACATGTGTAGACATGCTCATTGACTGATATGGAACAGTTGAAATCTGAAGTATTTATTCTAGAGTTTATAAAGCATTTCCAAAAAATGAAAGTATACTCTGTACATAATCGGCTGTTGGTGATGTTTGAGCTAAAGCTTTGTAAGTCTTATTGCTTTTCTTCTTTGTTAATACCATGAAGGGGCAATCTCATGGTAAATTCATTTTGGTTTTGGTTCTTACACCCATGGAGGTAAGATTGACTTTGATTGGAATTATTCAAAATAGAGTTACATAGGTCATTTGGCAAAAAATAATTGGACATGTCTTTAAAAAAAAAATCATATTAATCTAGATGGATTTAGCAAACTATTAGTATTGTGTATTGTTAGTTAGAGAGCAAGTGTTGGAACATAACAAGTCATTGAGGAAGGGAGAAGGGGCACTATGACCAAATGTAACGATAAGTGTACTTGGAACCAAGAATTGTTGAACCATCCTGAATCAGAAGGTTCTGGTTCTACCATACCAAACCAAGATAGTTCAAGCTTGTAGAAGTGCAGGGGGCGAATTGGGCCAAAACTTTTGGTCAATCTAGTGTAGTACTAATCCAGTTCATCCTAGCCGAACCGAACCCCTCCTATAAAGACCCATCCCCTGTTTTAGCCTCAGTCCCAATCCCAATCCTTCTTCTCTCCTCAAATCTCTCTCTTATTCGTGCCTGCCGATCACCCCCGATTACCTCGGCCTCGATGCCGACCCCACCAAGCTTGCCTTCTCTATCACCAATTGCCCTCGACAACCTTGATCTTTACTACCTTCTCCATCACGTTCACCACTATCTCCTTCGCTAGCCACTGGAAGGATGCTGGAACCCTGTGCCTCCCTCCCTCCTCTCGTATCCACTACCACTAACCTCCACCATCACTAACCTCCCTTGACCCCCTTGGCTTCGACACCAACCTCACTAAGCTTGCCTCCATCATTGCCGATTTTCCTTGACCCCTTCAATCTCCACATGCTCCTCAGCCTTGTCCACTGCCACCTTCTTCTTTGCCAACCACGCCCTCCTCTTCTCTATAGTCTTGGGGTGAAAACCCTAGATTTGATGTATCGAAACCAAACTAGTATGGTCTTGCATACTTTGTATCGATACAATATGGCATTGTATGGTACTAACTTGGAATCTAACAGCACGAGTCATGGTATCGATACAACCAACCTTGCTTTGAACTAACACAAATTTTGTTGAAAATTCAAATGGATGGCAGGATCATTAGTTGTATGTATATATCCCAATATATATGAAATCTGATCCTCTAAACCATGACAAATAATACACTATATATGTTTCGTCAGTTAATATTGAAAGTGAAGTAATTTAAGGTAAAGTAACTTAAGTTCTCAAAAGTGTATTTAAATTTTCTCAATGGATTAGATACTTGGTCAAAAAATAATAATTGGAACTTGGAAATGAAAATTCTCTCTATTTGCTTATGCAAGATGAATGGAATGGTACAAGAACTGCCGAACCCTAAGGAACCAGATGGTTCAGGGCATACCGAATTGGTCCAGCTAGAAATCAGGACGGTTCGGCTACCCAATTCAGTCGCAATTGAGAATCGGATTGAACTGTTTGGTTTTACCCGGTTTCAATCCATTTCGGGTTGTTCCAAACCAAACTGGTCGATATGAGTTGCAAGTTGCGACTTCTCCCAACATTTTTCTTCCCACTACCCTCTCTCCCAATCCTCCTCTCCTCTCTCCCCTCTCTCCTCATCATCCTTGCCTCTTGCGAGTCGCGATCCCTCGCTAGGGTTAGCGTTCTATAGCCACCATAGTCCTCGCTGCTGCCAGCAATGACAACAAGGAGCCGCCAAGACAACAACAACATCAAAGATACACCGTTTGTCACTTAATCCCTCTCTCCCCCCTTTTTCCTTCCTCTCTTCCCTCCCTCTCCCTCCTTGTTCTGGTATGCATCGAGTCGGTATGATACGTATTGGTACTGTACCAAACCGGTAGCTAGCATGTACAAGCCTCGATACCAGTTCGATGAACATTGATACGATATACAAAGAATGATAAAATATCCCGATGGGGTGTGATTTTTACTGACCACCATATCGAAAACAAGTCTAGGTGCATGACCGTCAAAAATATTGACCAACTAAAAAATACACTAAGTTTGGATATAAAGATGTTTAGTTAAGGCTCCATTAAAGTGTTATCAGTGCAAGCAAGGTTTTCCATACTGGTGTATATTGTCCTGTACTGAGTATACTATATCATATTGGTACCAAACCGAGTCTTGGTACGTCGAATCAACTCCGACCAGGTGTATCAACACTATACTGGCATGGTATCGGTACCGCTACTGGGTTTGGTACATAGACGGTGAACCTTGGGTGCAAGTATATAAAGGCACACAAAATGTTCATTTGGAGAGGCACTTCTGTTATGAAAGGTACCTCCATTATGAGAAGCGAACCTCAAGAGTTCCAAAGTAGCAGGACTCTTAATCTTATATTGATGCATGAGATGTTGCTGTAAAATGACAATGGTTGTTCTAGCTAAGAAAAACACATCCATGATATTTCTCATTGAGCACAATATGATCATAAATGACATATGGATGCAATAAATTTTGGGAGAGAGTACAATTGCAATCTGTGCTAAGGCTGCATATAGAGCATAAGGATAGACTGTAGATTATAGCTATCATATATGCAAGCATTATTTCACCAATAAGTGGGAGCAAAAGGTGATGGATGGTAGCCCATTAATCTTGTCCAAGTTTAGCCTGAAATGTGGGCTTGGACCTCCATGAATTTTGGGCAGCCCCTAGCCTTTTAAACGGATGCAAGTATTTAATGCAACTACTTGAGGCTAAACTGAAGGGTCATAGCCTCCAACTTTGTCAATAGCCTCACTAGCAATAGCACCACTATTCAACCTAGGTAAGACGTGCATCCAACATGACATGATTGCCACACCAAGCAATAGCACAATAGTGATCTCATTGGCCCAAATGCCAAGCACCATGATCTCTTTTTCAACTGTATTCCGTTCCTGGCTCTCTAGTCATTACTTCCCCAACTTAACCTCAATACATTCAGTATCCCAACATGCAGCTCCCTCATACTCTTCCAAGCATGGTCTCAATTACCGATGGAATGTCCTGTGGGACACCAAGATGGGGTCCCATCTTGAGTGTCCAGACAAGATCATCCTGCCATTGTCCCAACATTCTGATCGGCATGTCTTAGGATATCCCCTGACCCAAGTGTCGAAATGGGGCAGGACAACAGAATCTAAAACCTTGCTTCCACTCATACTCCACGCCTTGCTCTTTTATTTACCCACATAATCACAATGTTGAGCTCCAGTTCTACTCCTCTTTGTCCACCTTCACCCAACTACTCTTGCTTACCTTTGTTCCACTGCTCCTATGGCCAAACACCACCACTCCCCATTTCATCTCTTCCACCCATCAACTCTATGTCTTCTTCCTAATTCCCAATTACTTCTATTATGTCTAAATGTGAGCTAAATTTTTATGAGGCAATGGAGTCAAATTCATATTTGAATATGCCTTTTTTTGTCCAATTCTAACATATAGAGCCAATGATTTGTCACCCAGATTTGGATATGGATTCATGTGACATTTGATGCAAATTTGCTCATTTCTGCTGCTAGCCACAATGGAGACCTCTTCATAGTCATAATATGCAATCCTGAGGCTAGTATTTGAATTACACAGGAGCATAATCTAGAAGATAGGTGACCAGGTCTCAGATTTGATTTTGTCAGAGACCATAAAGCTCCTTTACCAGTGACCTTGCCAATATTGGTGATCTTAGATTTCATTTATAATTTGGTTATCTTGTGATTGTACTAAGGATTTGAGGAAAGTTTTAGTTTTTTAAGGACCATCGTAAGGGCAATTATAACAATTAGGTTTTTGAAGCATGAAGTTCAACTAGCAGTTGTTTAGTAGTGGGTCATATGAATCATCTGGTGTGCATTTAGATTGATGTTTGAGTAAGATGGGGAAATATAGAGTTGAATTAGATGGAAAAGTAAAAGAGGGAAGACAAATATTAAAGTATTCTATATTACGCTTGTGCAAGCTAGGGGCTAGCATCATATGAATCTGTGCTAATACTTGGGATGCAGTGACTTGTAAGGATACCAGTCTACAAAAGATTGGTAGCTTTACGCTATCTTTTCTAACTTAGATTGATTTTGTATAATATAGATGTGTATTGAATTGATGAACTTAGTCGAAGGTGTCTAGCATCATAAATTATCTTAGATATCTATGCTGATTTTTGTAAACTCGTGCATTGCATATTTTCAAGTATTCTATGATACAAAGTGGCATTATGCGGCCATCTTTACTCATTAGCAACACAAATAAGTTCAAAACTCATCATGGAAACTTTGAACCTATAACTATGCAGATTAACATGTTCTAGATGTTGTAGATGTCTTTCCAATACAACAGGATGCTGATCTGTTAATATTCTAGAATATGGTGCTACTTGATATTTACAGTATATATCGGAATAGAAGTACACCTTACATGCCATTTAGTTATTGAAACTGTGGAAATTCTGCTTATAGGTTGATACATTACATGCAATCATATAATTTATGGCAGCCAGAAATAATGCATGGGTTATGCTATTTGACAAGGACAAGCGATCAGCTTTGGGCCAACTCATGGAAGTTTAGTGCATAGCTCATGCATGAGAAAAACTTCGTAGCTGCAACACTACAGAGCAATGCAATTGCTATTGTGTGTGTCTAGGCATACCAGAGCAGCAGTACTTCAAGATGTTAAATCGAAGTTTGCGTGCATTGACATGTGGGGGATGTTTTCATTTAAATTCAACAGTTTCCAGAACTTGCATGGTAAACAGTGCACAAAGTTTTTCCAAACAAAAACAATGTTTAAAGTTTTCTTGAACTTTTGCACCTTCTTGAACGTATGGGTCATCTCTATCTAGCTATTCATGAGCTGAAACAGGATTTATGTTTGATTTAAGCATTTCTTTCATGTTGGTACCACTACAGGCTTCACTAGGAGCATATCATGCTCCTATTAAACAATGCTTCTAGAATGACATGCTATCTTTGTATCAGTAATATGACTGCTGTGGTAATGATGTTTATTGTGTTGCCCATCTGAAGAGACATCCTGACAGTATCCTGCTATCAATTTGAGTGAAAAGGACCTAGGTTATCTTTTCTGGATCCACTTATTAGCTCCCCATATTATGTAGTCAAAGTGGCTACCTTGATTTTTTTTTTTTAAACTTCAAGCAGACTGTTGCTTTTTTTTTGTTTGCCTTTATAATAGAGCTCAGCGACACCAATTAACAGCATCTATGCGGTGGTCCTATTAATTAATTACACCAGCATGGTTGTCACATGAGCTTGTCTTAATCCTCTTTATTGTGATAGCTCATGCTGTTTAGATTTCTTGCCAATGATTTTCAGAAGTAGACTGACACAAGATATTTTGATTTATTAGTGCTTCCTTGTACAATTTGATCCAACACTCCAGTTTCTTATATTCAGTGTATCGAGCAACTTACGAATGAATCAAGAATTCCTGCTCTGTGCTCTCTGTTCTCCTGAGCACAAATTTGGTTGTGACCAAGTGTGATTTTGAGAATAAATATCAGAGTAATATTATATTACCTGCTTATACATCACCTGTACATGTATTAATTAACATACCTTGGAGTAATCTATAGTTCATTGCATACATATATGTTAAGGTACTGGCCATAATAACCGATTTATTGCTAAATGCAAAGCGTCCAAATTTTGCTTTATCAAAGAATCTTTAGATCCCTGATTTTAATAAGTTCAATTTGGAAATATGGCTAACTAATGGTCTCATTGATTGCCTCTTTTATGAGTAGAGAGTGGACTGCAGACAGCAGCAATCAATTTCTTGTGTTGCCATCCATAAGCACTACTAATATGGTGTATATGTGTTTTTTCCTTGTAGCTTGCTTGGTTTAAAAAAAAAAAAAGAAGACATCTTTTATTTTGTTCTGCCTGTGACCAATAGGTGAAAGTATGGTGCACAAAGCAAGAGGCAAGCGTAATCAATATCGACATGAAAGCAAATATTTGTTGTGTCAAATATAATCCTGGGTCTAGCATTTTTGTGGCGGTATGTGGCCATTCATTACCTTGTTTAGTTTGTTCTTGTGACATTTCATAAAATCAACATGTTGTGTCATTTTTCAGGTTGGTTCTGCTGATCATCACATTCACTATTTTGACTTGAGAAACACCAGCACACCACTCCATGTCTGTCGAGGGCACAGAAAAGCAGTTTCATATGTCAAATTCTTGTCCAACAATGAGCTTGCATCTGCATCAACTGACAGTACATTGCGCTTGTGGGATGTAAAAGAGAACTGTCCTGTATGTCCTTTATCTTCACTTATTGTATGCGATATATATGCCTGTCATTCTTAGTTGTTCACTGTTTTCTATACGATTTTCATGGGTAATTGCTGCATAGAGCAACTTACCTCACGGTTGACTCTCTTCTTTTGCATGCAAGTCTGTTGATTGTCATCTTCTTGAGAACAAACAAACATTAATCAGTTTCCATCCATGCAGCGGATACTTTAGTTTTAATTCCATCAATTTATCTAATTTCTAGTTCTCTCCTATTTACCGATGTTTGAGGTTAGAATAATATCAATCGGCATAAGGTACTTCTGTGGCTACTCCAATAGGCCTTTTATTCATTTAAATGGTAAAACTCTATAATCGGTAAATTGAAATATTTAAGGGGTTTGAGATGTGTGATGGTGGATCTCCAGGCCTTGCAAGTTATTGCTCATCCAAGATCTTCATTGTGCAGAAACACCTAACCTTCTTCCTAGTGAGGTTGTGCAACAATTTCATAGGAGCAGCTGTATGATAGGGCTGTGTTATACTGTTAGTACATTTGACTTGCTCCATATGCACCTCAAGTATCGGCATTTTCGTTATCTATGGATTCACTCTGTTAGGTTACATTTACGTATGATTATTGTATTTGTTAGAGTGAAGATTTGATGTCATGAGCAATAGAGAAGTAATCATAAGAGAGGGAGTTTTCAAATTGACACCCAAGGGACAGAACAGAGAATTTTGCTGACCCTCCTAGTATGCATATATGCAGACATTTACATATCTTGAGAGAGAATGTGTGCATTCAAAAATCAATGATGGACCATCTAAATAGGCAACTTATACCACTGATTATAATCTCTACCACATATAATGCCTCAAAATCATGTGATTTAGAGGTCAGTGGGTGCAGAAATAGATGGCTTAAGTGGCGTGATGCAATATTTTTATGTGATCTACGAATCAAATTCTATTGAGTTCCTATTTGTACATGTTTTAGCATGTGTACATTATGATCGGTAGTGTGAAATATTTAAGATTATATGCCCAATTTTTTACTTTAGCATGCTATCCTGATTGGTACCATTCATTTTTGCATCAATTTGATGCATAGGCAGGCGATAACTGAAACATTATTAATTTTCAGTTCTATTTTTAGGGGTACAGATTATTATCAACCATGTAGATCTCCAATTTCCCTTTATTAATTTTGGATTGTTAAATATTTTACCAAAAATTTAATGTGATTTAACATGTGTTTGTATTACCAAGCAAAGATAAAAGGAGTATGAAATATGTATTTGTATGGTGGTGTGGTTTGTTCCTGAATTCTGATTTTGATATCAATGTATGCTGCAAGCGTGTTTGTTTTTGTTTGGTTGTCCATGTCACCTCATTTTTGTATGCCTGGTCCAGTACCTCCATTAAATTGATTCCCTGTGATTTTTAGTTCTGGACCTTCCTTAGCTTTCAATGCTATTCAGAGCCGCGAAAAAAATTGAAAGATTGAGATGACACCATGATGTTTCTCATTCAATATGAAATTGTTTCTCTTCAGGTGCGGACATTCAAAGGCCATACAAATGAAAAGAACTTTGTGGGTCTGACAGTAAACAATGAGTACATTGCTTGTGGCAGTGAAACGAATGACGTTTTTGTGTACCATAAGGTAAGCCAGTGTCTGTTGCTTCAGGTGCCTCACCTCCTACTGATAAAATGACATCCAGTTGTATGTGTTGTGTGGTTCGGAGAATTTTTCTTAAATCTTTAGGTTTTCTGTGTCTCACTTCAAAAAACTGGAAATGATATACTTGCAGGCTATCTCCAAACCTGCAGCATGTCATAGATTTGGTTCCTCTGATTTGGATGACACAGATGATGATTCTGGATCGTATTTCATTAGTGCTGTTTGCTGGAAGAGTGACAGTCCTACAATGTTAGCTGCCAACAGTCAGGGGACTATAAAGGTTCTTGTACTTGCAGCTTGACTTCAGATGAGGGATCATAAGCATTGGAGCTTTTAATTGCTCAAATGTATATTTTGCATTTTGCACGTATATTTATGTTTTGCCCCTCATAGGTAGGTCATCTGCTGATTGTCCAGCATATGGTGCTACCTGGCTTGTACAGTATATATATAGGAATGGATGCATGCCTTGAATACCGTTTAATCGTTCAGACTGGAAATTCCTGTTTATAGGTTGATCCATGACATGTAATCATATAAACTTTAGCATCCAGAAATAATACATGGATTATGCTATTTGGCATGGCCAAGTAAACAGCTTCGGGCAACCTCATGGAAGATTAGTGCATGCTCATGCATGAAAATAATTTTGCAGCTGCAACAGTATGGGGCACTGCAATTGCTATCATGTATCTAGGTATACCTCGTGGAAGATTAGTGCGTGTGCGCGCGCGTGCGCGTGTGTGTAAACTATGTGATATAGTGGAAAGGTGAAACTTCCTTATCTAAATCTTACATTTCTGAGTATGTATAGGTTTTTCTTAGAGAAAAATGTATTTTTTCACTACTAAGTCCTAGAGTGCTAGAAGTTAGTGAAGTTCAGCATGTGACAATTTGGGTGGGAAGGTTAACTAGTTGTACGAAATCAGAAAATCACATAGATAGATAGTGCTTAACTCGGCCTGTCTTTAGCATTACATGACTCCACATGATTTTTAAATTCGCTGATATGGAAAATTAAGAATTAAAGTAATATTTACTACCTAGTAAATTAAATAAAAAATTAGAAAAATCTTAGGTTCGGATCTAGCACTTCTTCAACCCTTTATTATATCATACACCTGGTGTACTAGATTAGCAATACACCAGACAAATGGTACCGAGCCACGTCCAGCGCCGTCAGCGACCTTAACGTCTTCGACCCATCCAGCGCCTTCAGCGATGCCCCCCTGACCCCGCCGGACTCCGACATCGTCAGGACCTCCCTCGCCCTCCGCTCAATCTCCCTCCCCATCTCCCTCGACCTCCCTTACGAATGCCCATGTCGCAATGTGCCTTGGAATCTCAATTTGTGGAACCTGACCCCGGACCACCACCAGTTCGACTCCCTCTCCCACGACCCCCTCCGGCATCCGGTCCCAAAGGAATGCCCACCCCTGCCCTTCCAGCATCGCTGCCAGCTCCACCACCTCCCTGGACAGCAGCCAATTCTATGATCGAGACATCTACACCACTGACCCGACGAAAGCCGATCCAGCCACGCTCGGCAACCGGCTATCACGTCGGTGACGCCTCCGTCCTTTACACCACGGCCAACGGGAGGCTTCAGGCCGGTGACGAAGAGAGGACCCATCGCGAAGGCAGGTAGACGAAGAGGGTGTGAGAAAAATTAAATACGCACGCGGTCTTGCATCCACGTATGAAACGCCCAATCGGGCGTTCACGAAATCACTGCAAGCGCGTCCTAGGAGGCGCGGATGCGTTCGCAAAAAGATCATTTTGCTCTTATAATTATTTTTATAAATATTTCTCAATTTCATCTTTTTCAATATATGGAAAAAAATACTGAAAAAAATTTAGAGAAAAATTCTTCCTCTTCTTAGCCACTTGTGATTTTTATTTTTGCTCTTTTATATTTCATCATTTTTCTTTCGTTCTTCACTAGATCTGCAAGTCCGATCGGATTCGTTTTGACTTCTTCCGGGAGGTACCGAATAAAAAGTTGTAGGATTGTTGTATCTCAGAGGAGGATTGTTGGAAGACACGTACATGGAGGCAAACACTTCTTTGGGACAGCATCTACGTGTTTCGACCTGCCTTCAATCATGTTATTTCCTCTAACTTATATTTTTAATTTAATATTAGTAGTCCGAAGGATTTGCAATTTCATGATTTAATTTTATTAAATGAATAGATTTATTTTATGCTAGAATAGATTTTTTTGTGTTAAAATAGAATTATTTTGATGTCCAATAATATATATATATATATATTATTCTTTATAAAGATTTTTCATAATTGTAATTTTAGATTCATTTGTTTATTTAGATAATATATTGTTAACAATCCAAAAAGTGTTTGTTTATTTTTTTGTTAGTAATATATAATTCAGTAAATCATTCTAAAAAGGTCATAATTTGTTTAACCTCCAATAAGAGGTTTATCATACCTCCATTTAGACTCCTCAAGGAGTAGTTTTCAGATCCTATTCAAACAGAAAATTCAGAAATTGGTTAATACATAATAATAATAATTCATTGAATTGACTTATTAGATCTTAATCAATTATTCTAATAAGGTAATAAATCTTATAATTCATTGAATTGACATTTTAGATCTCAATTACAATATTTGATTTGCTAGCATAAAATTAGTAATCAATTATTCTAATAAGATAATAAATCTTATAGTTTATTGAATTGACATTTTAGATCTCAATTATAGTATTTGATTTGCTAGTACAAAATTAGTAATCAATTATTCTAATAAGATAATAAAATTTATAATTTATTGAATTGATACTTTAGATCTCAATTACAGTATTTGATTTGCTAGTACAAAATTAGTAATCAATTATTCTAATAAGATAATAAATCTTATAATTCATTGAATTAATATTTTAGATCTCAATTACAATATTTGATTTGCTGGCACAAAATTAGTAATCAATTATTACTAATTCAGAAAAATCAAACAAAAAATTTGAAAATTGGTTAATTCGTAACAATAAATTTAAGTTTGCACTTAGACTTTTGTAAAAATTGAATTTGTGTGATTTCTAGTGATTATATCCACTAACTAATAGTGTCAAATAAAAGCTTATCAAAAAGGCATACGTGCCTAAGAAAGGCTGGTACTTAAGTGAGCCTAGTTTTTTACCACTGATTTGGAGCTGATCTGGCTATTATTTTTTGAATATATCAACTAGACATTCAAAATTCAATATAAATTTTAGTGCAATCTTTTGACATAGACTTTTTGCTTTTATTCAAGTTTCTGTCCCTTCTTTATAACCTTGAACCTATGGTCTTAAATACTAGTGACTACCTTAGTACCAAACCTAAAAAAATTGATAGCCATAACTTTAGAAGGTGGCAGAATCAAATGTGGTTCTGGCTCACCACATTAGGGTTGATTTCAGCCATAAGTGAGAGCACCATTGAAGTTGATAATGGTCCAACCCAACTACTTCATGATATGGTACTCGCCAAAACTCAAACTAGAATTCATCCTCCTCCTACACTGAATCTTCTGCATCCACCAACACACTCTCTAGGACACCTAATGAAATAGACTATCATTACACCTATAGAATCCTAGATGCCCTTTTTAAGAGGTTGTATGACATTTATTATACAGCCAAGAGTGCCAAAGAACTCTGGAACATCTTAGAAAGCAAATATGGTCTTGATGATGCTGGGGTGAAGAGGTTCAAGGCCTCCAACTTTAATAACTTTAGGATGGTGGACTCAAAGCCTATGAATGACCAAATTCATGATTTTGAAATCCTAATCCACTAGCTTAGTGCTAATGAAACCAATTTGGATGAATCATTTCAGGTAGTCTGTCTGATAGATAAACTACCTAATTTCTGATCTGATTTTGCTAAGACTCTGAGCCATACCCAAGTTTTGAACTCCACTAGAATAGAAGAGCAACATAGGCTCCCACCACAATGGGAAACCTATCCAATCCCAGGAGCAGAAGAAGAAGAAAGAGGATGGTGGTGTCCATTTCTGTTATATGTGTGGTCGGACCAACCATTTGTCTCTCTTGTGCTTCTATAAGAAGATTGTACCTCTTCAATCCAAGAGTAAGGGTCCACACACAACCAGTGCTCAATTCAACATGGTGACTTCCGGCGCTAGCTCCTCTGAGACAGCTTTTAGGTTTGTTTCCTTCACTCCTAAAGATAACACGATTTTACAAGCACTTGATTGGTGAATTGATATCGAAGATGGTATTCATATTTGTTCGGATCGCTCCTGGTTTTCTTCTTACCAGATCTCAAGTGAAGGAGCTGTGATCCTGGCAAACAGCTCGGAGGTGCGTGTGCTAGGAGTAGGACAAGTCAATTTAAAGCTTACCTCTGGAAAAGTCTTGTCCCTACACGGCATCCAACATGTTCCAATTGTTAGGAGAAACCTCATTAGTGGTTCCTTGCTTGTCCAGCAAAGCTATCGTCTTATTTTTGAGTCCAATAAAGTTATAATTTCTTATTGTGTAATGTTTAATAAAAAAGGATTCCTAAGCGAAGGATTGTTTAAGTTGAATGTAATAGCTCCTTTAATGAATGAAAATTCTTTGATTATAAATATAGAACCTCCTTCTATTTGGTATAGTAGATTAGGTCATGTAAATTATAATTCAATTAAGCAACTTATGAACCTAAATCTAATACCAAAAAGTGATCTTAAGAACCATGAGAAATGTCAAATTTGTATAGAAGCCAAACTCCCTAGGAAGCCTTTTAAATCTGTTAATAAGAATTCGAATCTATTAGAGTTGATCCATAGTGATGTTTGTGACTTGGGTAGAACTTTTAAGGGAGGTAATAGATACTTTGTGACCTTCATAGATGATCTATCCAAGTTCTGTTACATCTACCTAATTAAAATCAAGGATGAGGTGCTTAGCAGATTTAAGATTTTTAAGATCGAAACTGAGAACTAACAGGAAAAGAAAATTAAAATTCTTAGATCAGATCGGGAAGGTGAATATACATCAAATGATATAACTCAATTTTGTGAAGATAATGGAATCATTCATGAAGTGACTGCACTCTATTCTTCCCAATCAAATGGAGTGGTAAAAAAGAAAGAATAGGACTTTAATGGATATGGTTAACTCCATGCTTATAAGCTCAGGAGTACCAGAGAATTTGTGGGGGGAAGCTCTAGTTTCAGCCTGTTATATTCTCAATAGAATTCCCTCTAAAATTAATGATCTAACCCTATATGAAGTTTGGAAACATATAAAACCTAATCTTAGCTATTTGAAAGTGTGGGGGTGCTTGGCAAAAGTGAAAATACCTGATTTTAAAAGAAAGAAAATAGGACCTAAAATAGTGGATGCAATATTCATAGGATATGTAGCCAATAGTAATGCTAATAAATTTCTGGTGACTAATTTAGAAGAAAATAATATTAGTAACAATACCATCATAGAAGCCAGAGATGCAACATATTTTGAAGACACCTTTCCACTTAGGACTAGAGTATATAGTGGTATAGTTAGTAGTTCTAATAGAATAAGAACAAGTGAAATAGAAGTAGAAGTAGAATCTAGGAGGAGTAAGAGATACAGGGTAGAGAAAATATTTAAAAATGACCTCTATACCTTTCTTATAGAAGACTCTCCGACTACATTTGATGACGCAATGAAATCCTTAGATTTACCTTTTTGGAGAGAAGCTGTGGACAATGAGATGCAGCCAATTATCCAAAATCATACTTTGGAATTGACTGATCTTCCTCCTGGCTATAAAACTATAGGGTGCAAATGGATCTTTAAGAAGAAACTTAGGCCTGATGGCTTTGTAGATAAATTTAAGGCTGGATTAGTTGCCAAGGGTTTTACTCAGAGATTTGGGGTAGATTTCTTTGATGTCTATACACATGTAGCTAGGATTACAACTATTAGGGTCCTTATAGCATTAGCCTTCATCCATAGATTAGTAATTCATCATATGGATGTCAAGACAGCTTTTCTAAATTGAGACTTAAATGAAGAAATCTATATGGACCAGCCAGATGAATTTGTAATCCCAGACCAAGAAAATAAAGTTTGCAGACTAGTCAAATCTCTCTATGGTCTTAAACAAGCACCCAAGCAATGACACTGAAAATTTGATGAAACCATAATGACATTTGGATTTAAAATCAATAGCACAGACGGATGTGTATATCATAAGAGAGTTGGATACAAATTTGAGATCTTGTGCTTCTATGTAGATAATATACTGATCTTTAGGACAGATCTTCAGATAGTTGATGAAGTAAAACAATTCTTAAGTCATAAGTTTGATATGAAAGACTTGGGACAAGCTGACTTAATTTTAAATACCAAAACAATTAGAAGTGCAAATAGAATTGAGTTATCCCAAAGTCATTATGTTGATAAGATATTCAATAAATTTAATTATTCCGATTGCCAGCCTGTCTCTACTCCCTTTGATTCCTCTACATACCTAAGAAGAACTTAGGAATTCTTATCCTTCAAAGCCTATATGCTCAAATCATAAGCTCACTAGGATTCCTAGCAAACTACACAAGGCCAGACATAGCATATGCTGTAAATAGACTTAGTAGATATATTGTTAATCCAAATAGAGATCACTGGACAGCATTAGAGAGGATCTTTAGGTATCTTAAGGGTACGAAGTCCTATAGTTTGCACTTTAGTGGGTTTCCTGCTGTTCTAGAAGGCTATAGTGATGCCAACTGGATTAGCAATACTTTAGATGTTAAATCTACCATAAGATATGTTTTTCTCCTAGGACGTGCCGCTGTGTCTTGAAAATCCACCAAACAAACCTTGATATTTAGGAGTACCATGCACTTTGAACTAATTGCCTTAGACACCACTAGCACTGAGACAGAGTGGCTCAGAAATCTACCAATAGACTTTTCTGTAGATGAGCCACTTTTACCACCTGTCTCCTACATTGTGACTGTAAATCTGCAATAAATAAGTGCAACTAAGAAAATGCAAATATAAAAATGAACATGCACTTAAAAGTGCATCATAAATCATTAAGATATAAATTAAAAAATAGCATTATTGCTCTGAATTTTGTAAAGTCTGAAAATAATTTGGCTGATCAGCTTATAAAAGGTTTATCTAGAATAGTCGTCGAGGGGGATGGAGCTTAACCCATAAAGATAGATCACTACGGTGGAAACCCAACCTTAAAAGGTTCAATAAGTAGAAAAAAATCGGAGTGTGACTAAGAGGAGCACTGTTTTATGTTTTCCTCATCCCTATGGCGCTAGTGCTCATAAAAACAAGCGGTAGGATGAGTTTGTTTGTATAACTCTTAATGAGTCCGAGACCCAAGAGGCAGGAGCTTCCTTTTTAACTTTCTTATTAGGACTTACCTATATGTGCAGTCGTGAGGCTGAGATTATGGAAAAATAGTGATTCCCTAAAAAACACATGATAGATACCTGCGCATGGTCATATTAGCGCAACCCGTTTAGAATCCAGATTGGGCTATATTATGTAAGCTGTTGATTTATTCTAAATAATGGACTGAGGTTCAAAGTTAAGACCATCTTGGCTCCACATATGTAATCAATTGTTACTAAGTGAATGTTCAAATCGAAAGGTACCTACATCTATTACATAATATAAGATATACAGCATTTTGTTTTGATTTTAAAATTATTTAAAAATTAATTTTTGTAGGGGATTGTGGAAAAAATTAAATATGCATGCGGTCTTCTTGGGCTGCATGCGCATTTGAAAGAAAGGCATGCTTGCCAGGCGTTCCGCTGGGAATAAATGGGCTCGTTGCCAGCATTTGCGGAATTAATCCGTTGGCTACATTTGAATTTAGCGAAACGCCCTATCGGCCGTTCGCGAAATCACCGTGGGCGCTTCCGCAAAAAGATCGTTTTGCCCCTGTAATTATCCCTATAAATACCCCTCAATTTCATCGCTTTCGATATACAAAAAAATAGAGAAAAATACTGAAAAAAATTCTGAAGAAAAATTCTTCCTCCTCTTAGCCACTTGTGATTTTTTATTTTTGCTCTTTTATATTTCATCCTTTTACTTTCGTTCTTCACTGGATCTGCAAGTTCGATCGGATTCGTTTTGACTTCTTCTGAGACGTACCAAAGAAAAAGTTGTAGGATCGTCGTATCTTAGAGGAGGATTGTCGAGAGACCTGTATGTGGGGGCAAACATTTTTTTTGAGACAGCGTCTATGCGCTTCGACCTGCCTTCAATCATGCTATTTTCTCTAACTTATATTTTTAATTTAATATTAGTAGATCCGTAGGATTAGCAATTTTGGGATTTAATTTTATTAAATGAATAGATTTATTTTATGCTAGAATAGATTTCTTTTGTGTTAAAATAGAACTATTTTAATATCGAATAATATATATATATATATTATTTCCTATAAAGATTTTTTATTAATTGTAATTTTAGATTCATTTGTTCATTTAGATAATATATTGCTAACAAAGGGGACCCTCCGTCCTTCTCCCCCGGCTCCGGTTTGGCCTTTGTTCTTTGTTTGCGTCTCTTTAGTGGGGTATTGTGTTATTCCGAGTGAGAGTGGTCGGTGGTGGTTGTGCTTAGAAGAAGAAGTTGATGCTAACTGTCCAAACTAAAAATAAGAAAAAAAAGTCCACGCCAAAATATTGACGAGATTTGTGACATTTGTCCGGCGTAGGACTCATAGATGACTAAGTCAAGCAGAAATTTTAGAAAAATAATGGAGATTTGTGTAAGAATAGAAGAGGGTTGATGAGTGCATGAGAGGAGCATACTTGGAGGTCGTCTGGGCGATGTTTATTTTATATAGGGTGAGGGCCAACATCCATTATCAAGTAAAGCGGACGTGCGGCTTAAACTGCGGGACTTAACTGTGCATGATCATTAGCCTGAGATGCAATCATTGCTCGTTAGAGAAGATTTAAACGTCTTTATGTCATTTTTAATGGAAACCAAGTGGCGAGCTGCCATTGGTCGGTTCATATGATGTTGGTAGAAGCCGGATTTGAGGCACAGCAGGCATGGATGCCGTAGACTGATCATATGACTTTTTTTTTTGTTGCTAAACTTAAATGTATTCAAATACCCATGGGAATCACATCAAAGGATGATGAAAAGAGTAAAGGCTCGTCACCTCTCAAACTTCAATGTCTCTCACAACCGCTTAGCTGGGGGAGATTCCAGGTTGCCTCTCCTCCTTCCCTCTCCCTCCTCCTCTGCCGGGAATCTTGACCTCTGCGGCAATCCTCTACCCCGACATTGCTTGAATTCGATGGCGACGAGCAATGGCCGATGCCAAACTTGGGTGGTCGAAGGAGGTGGATCACAACAAGAGGGGAACCGAGGAAACTTGAAGATAGATCATGGCGGCACTCGTCGCCGGCGAAGGTGTTGATGGTGGCAGTGGTGCTCCTTCATCGATGGTGAGAGAGAATAAAACGATATGGAGGGGATCAGAGAAACTAGAGGAGGCAGTGAAGAGGGGAAAACGGGGAGTGATTGGGGG
>JAOXJJ010000001.1:12483404-12510813 GCA_025769935.1 Phoenix roebelenii | reverse complement strand
GGGGGAAGGCGATTCAAGCAAATTAATTAATTAATAATAAGATGTTATGATTAGTTAATAGATGGACGACTCTCCTTGATTATAATAATTAATCAATTGATAAACCAGATATGGATGGTATCTTGGTCAAACAACTAAACGTGAAAGTATTTTGGCCAAACAATAATGTTATGCTATCATGTAACGGTTATATACCATCATTTTGTCAAGGAAGTTGAAATATTCTAAAAATCCAAAAAAAATATTTTAAAAATTTTAAAAATGATAAAGTATTGTACCGTGCAAAACGTCAAAACTTGAAAAAAAAATAGAATTATATTTTTTTGTGTTAAACTGATAAATGATGGCAATAAAGTACATCGAATAAGAAAAGCTCTCCATAAAAGAAAGTCGAGCATCCGTTTCTAGATGACACACGACACATGTTACGGAAGTACTGTGTTGCCCAGTTCAAGCATGTCTTTCGGGAGGCAAACCAAGCTGCGGATTAGGTCGCCTCATTTGCTGTTCATCCACCAATTACATGGAGCGGCCGCAGATCTTGTTAAAGCAAAACCGAGCATCCGCCACAGATCCAGCAGCTGGCAGCCACCCAGACCAAACAATGGACGGCACCAAGCTGACCATAGAAAAGCCCGAAAACCAGCAGCCAAGCCGGCATACCAGCTTCCTTTTTATGCTTGGTGGACCAAGCGGTCCTTCTCATCCACACAAACTTGATGTAAACCTAACCCAAATCATTGTTTAGATCCATGAGTTGGGTGTGAACTAACTGGACCCTTTATCAGAATCAGCCCAAAGTTATTTAGAAGCCTCAACCGATCCTAAAGTTCAAGCCTTGCACAGAATTAACTTTACCTAAAAAAAATGAGTTGGGTGTGAACGAACTTTACATGAAGCAAACTCCTGACCGGACATCCCATGTCCACCATTTAGCATCCACCTTGTCTTAGATTGCCTGTTCTTTCTTTCTTTGTTTGAGAGAAAAATGAGATATGTAGTAGGTTAGCAACCACAAATGGGAGTGAATGTCATCTAGCGTATCTAAACATCTACTAAATTTCTGGTCAAGTAGGGATTCATGAACAATTCCGTTTCATCCAAGGTAAATTACCCTACATTTGCATGTCTTCAATTTTAGCGTACATGGATTATGGAATAACTTGCTGAATCTAAAGTTACAACTCATACGAACCTTCATAATGATGTATAGGTGGCAAAATTTATTTTATCGATAAATAGTTAGTATTCTGCAATAAAATTACATATGTTGCTAATCAAATTTTAGTCTTTTAATCATAAAATGTTGGCCTTACAAGGTACTGTAGCAACATAAAGTTTTTTTGCAATATCCATAAATAACTGTTACAATATATAGACATTATACAATAATTTTGTATGACTGTTACTATAAAATTTAATTTTTTGTGGCGGTTATAAAGTACTGTCGCTATATCATAAATTTTAATAACACTGTTGACAAACTGCAGCAATATTGTATATCTTTTATAATATTTCTTAAAACCATTACTAGGGAGCATTTATAGTAACAGATTTACCAGGTGTTACTAAAATTTCGTTACTACGGACTTTGTTTGCTCTGGTGCTTTTTTTTTGGTCAGGGCATCAAGTGGACTCGACCAGATTATTGTAACTAAAATCGGACATATATTGTTTATCCTAACCAGACTCCTACAGGCTCAGAAGCAATCAGCCCTTGTTTTATTCATATTGAGGTCTAGTTCTTTTTTCAGGGTCATTAATCTTGGGTTTGGTGCATAGAAAAATTTAGGCTGAGCTTCTTGTAACATCCTACCCCGAGCAATGCTCTTGTCATTGCGCTATGAATTTTACCAGTACAATCAGTTCCTTGTAAAGACCATTGGCTACGGTACCTCAATTTTAGGAGCTTGCCTTTAGTGATCCAATGTATCGAATTTTTATCTCTACAATTGTGTGATATGTCTTAAGAGCCTTAAATACACATAATGTTTGTCTTTCAACATCAGACTAATCTCGAGTACCGTGAGGAACTAAATACGACTGTTTTATGATTCAAAAAGGTTTCATTATTTCATAAAATACAATTAACAGGATCTCTTCTGTAATTTTGTTCATCTTGTTAATTGGATCGGCATTTGTCTAGATATTAATTCACCCATTGTG
This sequence comes from Phoenix roebelenii, assembly GCA_025769935.1. Taxonomy (NCBI): domain Eukaryota; kingdom Viridiplantae; phylum Streptophyta; class Magnoliopsida; order Arecales; family Arecaceae; genus Phoenix; species Phoenix roebelenii. Next base: position 12,508,647 of record JAOXJJ010000001.1, on the reverse strand, counting down.
AAACTACTACATCTTGTAATCCATAACTGTGCTTTATCAACTTCTTGGAGCAGTTCCAAGCCGTAGCATTCTTAAATACTGATTTATGATAAATAATTCATTTTCAGAAACATGTTGTGCCTGAATTCTGCTTTGCAGCATTGTGGTATCATGTATCTACCACATACCTCGATAAATCTCCAAGCCATAATTTTGCAATTAGAATATACATGAGATCATTAGCTGCATCCCTCGGAAGGCATGTAATGAACTTCTGCCCAACCTCATGTTGTACAACCTTCCAAAATAATAGCTTCGCAACATCATTTCTTAGCAGCTTTCTTCCAGAGGATGATGTAATTCATTTACAATAAACAAAAAATGACTTACAAGTTGGTAAAGTCTCTTGTACTAATGTAAGAGAGCTGGCTTCAATGCTGCCCTCCTGCTTCCAGCAGTGCTAGTTTATATGCAAGCAATCTCAAATAGCAGTCTTCTAGGAATCCATTTTCACAAACTTTTCTACTTGATCTCTGCTTGTAGCATATCGGTATTGTGTATTTACCATAGGTATGTTAATAAATCTCCCAGCAGCGGCCACAGATCTGCAGCCTCTGCTCTGCCATGAATTTGCAATGGATATGCACTGGAGAATATTAGCTGTATCCCTGTGGTGTGTCGTGAACTGCAAGTCTCCAGCAAAAACTTTTGTTCTTAGCAATTCATGAGGTTGTACAAACATCCAGAGGAATGGCTTGGCAATACATGATGCCTTAGCAGCTTTCTTTCAAGGGATGACATGATTCATTGTCTGCAAACAATTAATGAACCACAAAACTTGATCCTTAACATCATCTGCCCATCACACATGATCCATGACCGACACCTCTCCTGAACTTCCTTTCACCAACCAGGGAGTCTAGAATCCGTTTCTTTTGGCCTCTTCTCCACAGCCTGGATAACTTGCTGAACGTTTTACTTCACCCCGAGATGTATGAATATATCATTCGTCTTGAAATTTTCGAGGGATGTGTTGGCCAACAAAGCTAAGACCAGCAAAACAAGGATATATACGGTCATTGCAATTGCAGGATAAGTTGCTTTGTGCTTTGGTTGCTTCAGCTCATGCTGTCTCTTCCACTTCTTCATACCTGGAATCGTTTGGCATCGGCAATCATTGACGGCCACAAAAAATAAAGGATGGAATCCATCGTTATCTCTTCTGATCAAACCTGGATGCTTATCTTTACTGTTCGATGAATTTTTTAAGCGAGCAATAACATGGGCAGCAAGGAGGCTGAGCCGAGCCAGCCAGCTCTGGTCCAACCATAAGACCACAAAAATACCAGAACCCACGCATGATGCACCACATCCCATGTGCACACCGTGTCCGTGATCCTCTCCTGCACCCTTCCCTGGTAATGCAGAGCAGCAGCCCATGCACAGAGAACCACCTTTTTCCTTTTATTTGATTCAACTCGTATAGGCCCAGTACAATAGGCAGAGCTTCTTTTTTTTCCACACATTTTCTCTTGCACCTATCTTGACAAGAAAATTCAAAAGTTAAATAAGAATTAGAGGATTCCTACCAAGGGAGCCTATCACTCTCCAACTTAAAAAAAAGAAAAGAAGAAGAAAAAAAATTACACGAGCAAAGAGAAATCATATGCAAAGAAAGATCATTTTCTTCTTCATCAAGCCTCTCCTTCTATCATCTTTCTCAGCAAGTTGTCTCCCTTATTCGTAAGGATCTTTCTTCCTTCTTTCTGAAAATTATATATCTATTTACCTAAAAATATATATTAGAATATTTGATGACTATTTTGCTAAATATGTATCACCTACCGTATAGTATGTACTCATGAATATCGTATTCTGACAATTATGAATTAATATACTTAAAGATATGTATTGGATTGCTTTTGAATGTATATCAAAAAAGCTTACAGTATATATTAGAAAGTAGATAAGTATGTATCACTTGGTTATTTAGTGTGCATGATTGAGCATCATATTTCGAACTGTGTATCGATTTACCTAAAAGTATATATTAGAATGTTAGATAACTATATTGATAGGTGTGTGTCGACTAGCCATGTACTATGTACTAGTAAACTTTATAATCTAAACAATATATATCAATTTACTTGAAAGTATGTATTGCGTTACTATTAGGTATTTATATATTAAAAAAGCTTATAGTATGCATCGAAAAGCTGATAAATGTATATAACTAGGCAAAAAATAAAAAGGATGTATGATAGTTTTCTTTGTGCTCGATCTCTATTGATGCATGAAAAAAAATATTTTTTTTAGATTATAAAATTGAGGGATTCTGTTAGTACAAAAAATTCTAATTTTTATTGGACTTCTTAGTTTTCCCTTTAAGGTAGATATAAAAAACATAATAAAAAAAAATTCTGCCACTATGGTGCCCACCCATATGATTTTTGTTCCTCTGCAGTTCTCTACTATGTGAAATCCCCAGGGAAGCGTCGAAACGAGGCGCATTGCATTTATACACAGTATTGAATTCTACCGGCCATCGCCAACCAACCATCACTCCCCCAACCCCCACTACTTTTCCTTCAAGTGGTGAGCAACCCACCCCAACTTTTCCCGTCCACCCAATGGTCTCCATTCACCATCTCATCGAAAAAATAGCAAAACAATATCAAATCATGGCGTGGCGTAGAAGCTCGGCAACCGAGCCCAAACTCCACCCAAAGCGTAGAGCGTGCACCAAATTGGGTGGCCGGTCGCGGGCTGTGGGCCCACTACGACCAGTCCCCGCTCTTGACCAAAATTAATGAAACGGGGAAGGAAAAACTAGATTGAAGTCATAAAACGGACTCAAGGCCAAAAAAAAAAAAAACTCTAATATTTCTCATTCATCATTGATGGTTTTTTTGTACAAAACAAGGAAAAGAAGAAAAAAAAAATGAGGGGCCAGAGAAGCAACCCCCATCTCAGATTTATGCTACAGCTAAATGGATTCAACCAGAGAAGAAAATAAGAGGAAAAAAAATAACAGAAAAAAAAATAAAAAGGACTACAGCAGAAGAAAAGAAAGAAACATATAAAGCAAATAGTTTTATGTTTTTTCATTTTTTTTTCTTCAGCTGCGGCGCGGATCGGGGCATCAGAGGCGGAGGACGGTGCAGTGAAGGTCGAGGTCGTCTTCGTCGGGCGGCGGGTGGAGGTTGAGATCGAACGGCAGAGGCGGATGGCGGTAGACGGACGCGATGACCCCGAGATCATCGTCCACGACGGAGGACGAGGAGCCACAGTCGCTGTGCAATTCCTCCTCGCCGGCGGGGGCGCGCGGTGGATCGACCTTGCGGCTTCTAAGCTGAGACCTGAGGGGCGCCGCGGAGGAGCGCCGGGGCCCACTGAAGGATTCCACGGTGCTGCTGTGGCTGCTGGAAGCCGGCCACTGTGGCGGTGGTTGCCGCTGCCGAGGGTAGGGGGTGTGGGGGAAGGCGGCGGCGGCGGCGATGGCGGTGGGGGAGGAGGAGAGAGGGAGGGGGGCTGCCGGGAATGGAGGGCATGGGGCGGGAAAGTTGGTCTTGGCCTTGCAGCCGCGGAGGCTGATGGCGGCCGCGTCGTAGGCACGGGCGGCCTCCTCGGCGGTGTCGAAGGTGCCGAGCCAGACGCGGGTCTTCTTCACCGGGTCGCGGATCTCGGCCGCAAACCGCCCCCACGGCCTCTTCCGGACGCCGCGGAACCGGACATCAAGGCCCGGTCCAGATCCGATCGCAGCCGCCGCCGCCGCCGCCGCCGCCGGGGCCGCGACAGCTCTCCCCTTCCGCATCGCGATCGGAGGAAGGAAAGAAGGTAGGAAGAGAAGGGGATGAGGGTTTGGAGGGTAGGTAGAAGGTGGGAAGAGGGGAAGAGAGGGAAGTCTAGGGTTTGGGGTGGGGGATGCGAGGGGGTGCTGGCTTTCTCTCCTTTTAACAAAAACGAGAAGCGGTGTCTTGATTTCTCCACCTCTTTTCCCCTACTTCCTCTCACTCTCCCGTTCGCCCCCACAAACGACTTGGCTACTTTCTTCCACCCTTCCCCAGCTCCCTAGTCCCCTTTGTCTATTTTCCCATCTTTGGTTTTTAGCCGGCGGAATGGCCAAAACGCCCTTCCCTCTTCAAATAAGGGCAACAAATATTAAATAGACAGAAAGGATAATTCAATTTATCTCTTCCAATTTTTAAAACTTAAAAATTATCAAAAAACATAAAAAAAAAAATACATCCCCCCCCCCCCCTCTTTCTCTTGTTGCCCTCATCTTAGAGCAAGGAGAGAGAAGAGAAAACTTGGTTGATGGGAAAAGACTGAGGAGCGTAGATGCACATGCTTGGCATACTTCGACAATAATAAAAAAAATTATCATTTTTTTCTGCATCTCATTGTTTTGATTTTTTTTTTAGAGTTCAACAAATTTTTTCTCTATAGCTGCATATCTATCGTATAGTTTATTTATCATGAGAGATGAAACATAAACAAATGGCAATCGAAATTGGACATAAACTCTTTTTTTATATATGTAGAATCATTAGTTTGCAATTTTTAACCAGGATTGTATATCCAGAGGCTCCGATATCCCATCCTACTTTTTCTTTTATAGTTTAGTATGACACAAAATTTCTACCATTAGATTTTCTTTTAAATGTTGATATGTTAGAATCTATTTCTAGAATATTTTTACTAACATGACACTTGATCCTTGATATTATTCTACGTACAACATCTTCTTTTCTTTTTCATATCTATGAAATTATGATATACAATTTGAAAGTAGGATAGAAATACGCTAGATATCCTTTCTTGTTGGATCTTTTTGATTCTCGGTGCGAAATCTCTATTTTCTTTAATTTCTTCTGACACGTAAAATTTCTACCTTTTTTTTCTCCTTTAAAGGTCACACCTTGTCGGAATTACTTTCAGGATTTTTTTGTTATTGCAACACTTGCCCTTCTATATTAATTCTAGTTATGTTAGTCTATTTGTCGTTTGCGAAATCATCAATATATAATCTAGACTTAGGATAGAGATTGGTCGGACTTCCTACTCTGTTGGAATTCTTTGGTATCAGACATCTAATCTTCTTTTCTTTTAGTTTTCCTGACATATTAATTTATCATTGGTCTCCTTTAAAAGCTGGATCTCTTGTTATATTAATTCTTCATATTAACTTTTTATATTAAAAGTTAGATTTTTTTCGTTGACAAAATACTTGGTTTTTCATATTAATTCTAGGTTGCCAGTCTCTTGTTTTGTTATGTAAATTCATGGGTGGCCATTTAAAAGTAGTATGGAGATTGGTCGGACATCTTGCTCGGTTGAATTTTTATGAACTTGGGTATCCGTTTCTTGTTTTTAATTTATTCTATCACAAAATTTCTACCATTAGATTTCATTTTAAATGTTGATATGTTAGAATCTATTTCTATAATATTTTTACTAACAGGACACTTGATCCTCTATATTTTTCTAGGTACAACATTTTCTTTCCTTTTTTATATCTATGAAATCATGATATACAATTTGAAAGTAGGATAGAGATATGCTAGATTTTCTTTCTTATTGAATTTTTTTGATGCTCTGTACGAAATTCTTATTTTTTTCAATTTCTTATGACACGTAAAATTTCTAGCTTTTGTTCTCCTTTAAAGGTTATATCTTGTCGGAATTACTTTCAGAATTTTTTCGTTATTTCCAACACTTGGCCATCTATATTAATGCTAGTTATATTAGTCTCTTTGTCGTTTGCGAAATCATCAATATGTAATCTAGACTTAGGATAGAGATTGGTTGGACATCCTGCTCTATTGGAATTCTTTGGGATGAGGCATCCAATCTCCTTTTCTTTTAGTTTTCTGACATATTAATTTATCATTGGTCTCCTTTAAAAGTTGGATATCTTGTTATGTTAATTCTTCATATTAACCTTTTATATTAAAAGTTAGATTTTTTTGTTGACAAAATACTTGGCTTTTCATATTAATTCTAGACTGCCAATCTCTCGTTTTGTTATGTAAATTCATGGGTGGCCATTTAAAAGTAGTGTGAAGTTTGGTCAGACATCTTGCTCAATTGAATTTTTATGAGATTGCATATCCGGCCGGTTCTTGTTTTTAGTTTATTCTATCACAATTTTTTTGCTGATGGCTCCCTTTCAGAAGTTTTCTATCCTATTAGAGTCTAATTCTAGTTTTTATCTTTTACAATGCTTGACATTCTATATTAATCATAAGTATGCCTTTTCTTTTCCTTTTATCGGCTCCTTTGCATTAGCAATTATGTGAGAAATGCACAAAGACTACATTTGAATATCCCTTTCCAGGTTATCTTATCATCTATACACTCCAAAAACATTACTTTCAGTTGTGGTTGTTTCAGCTTTGTTGTTCCTATTCCATGGAGATAGAGCAATACATGAATTAGAATGATGCAGGTTTTTATAGTTGTGTAGATAGCAAATATGTGGGGAGCCAATCCAGCCTTGGAGACCTATAGTTGAGTCAACACATTGTATGCATACTAATAAAACTTATTCTTATGGAATGTTCATACATGGTATGGTTATTAATACATCCGTAGACCATGTCAAAAATAATTCTTTTGCTGAATGATAAATATTTAGAGGTTTCTTGACCCCTCGACTTTAAGTATGAGACAAGTGGTAATGAAAAAAAGAGTTATCAGATTTTTGAAATATATTTGGTTCCAGTAATATGTTACATATGTCGTCTATTTAGATCTCAAGGCAAAGATATCCAAAAATATTGACATACATGTTGACTTTAGGCAAACACAAATAATAATGAAGTGCTACAATATCTGTATGCCACAATATAGCAAAGAGTTCAATATAGCCAATATGATGTGTTAAATTAATAACATTCAGGGGGGAAATTAGGTTTTAGAAATGAAAATTATAAAACCAGTCATACAATTAGTATGCCATATATCTAGTTTCACTCTCCTACTTATTTCCAAAACCTTTTAAATGGTATTAAGAAGAGACATTGTAAAAGAGATTGTATTTACCAGAGGCATGGTTTGCATGTGTGTGCGTGCATTTGTGTGTTTTTTTGTTATATTGAATCAGATATGTAATATATAACTAAAGATTTTTCATCAACTTTGAGCCACAAAATTATCTACTATGAATTTGTTATGGTGAATTTACAATGAAAGCATATATCTTATACTCCTCAAAATTTAGATATATTTCAAACTCACAAACTTAAATGTAATTCATCATTTCTTTATTTTTTTAAAAAAATAGTATAGATGAGAAAAAGTCATATTATCATAGTTTTCATGCTTAAATAAATTTCTTTGAGATTTTAATTCTTCTTTATAAGAATTTGTGCTTTCCTTGGGCCTAGAGCAATCATGTAACAGGAAAAGTGGGAATGCAAATATATTGCCCTATAAGTTGAATTTTTTGCAGGGACGACAATCAATATGTTGGGCTAGGTAGGGCTCAGATTGAGCTTATATATCGGGGCCATATGATTTGACCCAAAGAGACAACAAAAAAAAAAATTTCCAAACTTGAGCCCGCAACGAATCTGTTGATTCATTTAAAGCCCCAAACCATTTAATTTTGAGAGTTATATTGAATAAGTAGGGTATTTTTTTATGGTTTTTAGATTACTCGTGCTATACCTCATCTCTCCTTTCATATAATTTTTAATTTCATATTTACATATATATTTTAAAATAATTAGAATTATTCTTTTCACGACCAAATTATTTAAAGGGCTTTAATCCAAACTTAACCTGACCTATTAGTGGATCGAGATTGGCTAACTCTTACCTGACCCATGAACCTAGTGGGTGGAGTTAGGCAGGTCAGGCTGGATTAGATGCGTAGGTCGTGTCATAAATTGCTGGCCATAATTTTATGTTGTTAGAGTCGATCATTATACTAAAAAATTTTAGATATTCTAAACTCATTCTATTACTATTGCTGCCCAACTATGATTATATCCACGGTTCATAAATAAGTTGTCTCAGAAATGGATGAGATATGGACTATTGGACTCGTGCATTCTTTAGGTAGTCCAGCGCATTTTAAATATGATCATGGGGAAAAAGTAGGGGTCTAGGACACGGTTTCGACTAGCGAGCTATACTTGTATCCAGTTACGATGCGAGCCCCGCGTAACAGCTGTGGTCGGAAAGGCCATCGCAAACGGTGGGCAGAAGAGAAAAAGATGTGCTGTCATCCGAGTGGAGTGCTACATCCATTTTTGGCATTTAACGCGGGACGGCAGTAAAAGCTTCGCTGCCGCTCCGCTGTCCGTCCGTCTTGGCCCTTCGCACGTCAGGGTAGGGCACGCGTTTTAGGCGTGCGACCGTGCACGATTTTGATCCGGTGCGACCCGTAGATTAGCCCTGAATAAAGTTCTTCCACGCTCGGTTGGGTAGGCAAACAGGAAAACGGAAACGGAAAGTCGGCTGCCCTCCGCCCGTCCTGGCAAGCGGCAGCCGGTGATAGCGAGTGAAGATCCGGTGAACTTGCTGATATATATATATATATATATACGGTTTTTTTCATAAATATTTTTTTAAATTTAAATTTATATAAATATTCTTTAAAAATTATATTTATTTTTGTATCCTGGTTTTGTATAAATGCTTATGTTATAACGGCTCTTCTAGTATTGTTAATAAAAATCATATTTATTTTAATTCAAAATAAAATAAAATTTTGAAATTAATTTTTTCTTCTTTTTCTTCTTTTTCTTTTCTTTTCTTCCATTTTCTTTTCTTTTATTCTTTTTCTTTCCTTTTTCTTCTTTTTTTTGTTTTCTTCTTTTTGTTTTCTTTTTCTTCTTTTTTTTGTCTTTTCTTCCACTGTATTTTTCAATATCAAGAAAAGAAAAGAAAAAAAAGAAAAGAAAAAGAATAAAAAGAAAAGAAAAAGAAGAGAATAAAAGGAAAAAAGAAGAGAAGAAAAGAAAAAGAAAGAAAAGAAGAAAAAATAAAAATAATGAGTGAGTGGCAGTTAGGTTAGTAATCTTGGTACACAGATAATATAGAATGGTTAACTTAACTGTGTGCAGAGAAACCATACCAGTATGCAGGGAACAGTAAACTATGTGCACAAAACAGAAAACTGTATTTCGGGGTTAATTAAGTATGTGCCATCATTAATTAAGTGTGTTTCTAAGTTTAATCGACTATGAGCCATGTTAAGGTAAGACTTGGCTCACAAGAACAACCTATATTAAGTGTCTATCACGATATTATAATTAATTCGAAATATTCTACAAAAATCAGATTGCTTAACTTAACCGTGTGCAGAGAAACTATACCTGCGTACAAGAAACGGAAAACTGTGTGCACAGAACAGAAAACTGTATTTTAGGGTTAATTAAGTGGGTGCATTGGTTAATTAAGTGTGTTTCAAGCTTAACCAACTATGCGCCATGCCAGGGTAAGTCTTGGCTCACTCATTATTTTTCTTTTTTTTTTATTTTCTTCTTTTTCTTTTCTTTTTCTTCTTTTTCTTCCTTTTCTTTTCTTCTCTTCTTTTTCTTTCCTTTTTCTTCTCCTTTTTTTCTTTTTTTCTTTTTCTTCTCCTTTTTCTTCTTTTTTTCCTTTTCTTCCTTTTTTCTTTCCTTTTTCTTTTTTTCCTTTTTCTTCTTTTTTTTTCTTTTTCTTCTTTTTCTTTCCTTTTTCTTCTTTTTCTTTCCTTCTGTTCTTTTTCTTTCCTTTTTCTTCTTTTTCTTTTTTCTCTTCCCTTTCTTTCCTTTTTCTTCTCCTTTTTTTTCTTTTCTTTTTTTTCTGTTTCTTTCCTTTTTCTTCCTTTTTTGCCTTTTTCTTTCCTTTTTCTTCTTTTCCTTTCCTTTTTCTTCCTTTTCTTTCTTTTTCTTCCTTTTCTTTCTTTTTCTTCTTTTTCTTTCCTTTTTCTTCTCCTTTTTTCTTTTCTTTTTTCTTTTTCTTTCCTTTTTCCTCTTTTTCTTTCCTTTTCTTCCTTTTTCTTTCCTTTTCTTCCTTTTTCTTTCCTTTTTCTTCTTTTTCTTTCATTTTTCTTCTTTTTTTTATTTTTTTTCTTTCCTTCTCTTTCTTTTCTTTTTTTTATTCTTTTCATTCATTCATATATATATATATGTATTTATTTATTTATTTTTCCTTTCTTTCTTTTTTTTCTTCTTTTCTTTTTTTTCTTTCTCTTCTCCAGTGGGATGGGAGATAAAGCAAAAGGGATTAAAATATCCATATGGGGCATTTTCGTCTAATAATAAAGTATTGAAATATGGCTGGACTGATTGTTAAACAACCAGTCAACAGGGATTAAATATTAGAGACTGGTCAATAAATGGACCGGTGATTAATTACCCCATATTTTCATGCATATTTATCCATAAAAAAATATTTTAGTTATTTTAATTTAAAATCGTTAATTTTTGAACAACGTTAGATGGCATTGATACATATGCAAAAATAAGGTTGAAAAAAATAAAATAGCAAAACAAATATTTGACGAAGATATGCACGTAAATATCAATTTTAGAAGAATATTCATATAAAATTTAATATTTAAAATAATATTTATAAAAAAATATTTTATATTTTCTCTCATGATAAAAGAAAGCTATTGTGACAGTGATTTTTTTTTTGGGGTGATAAAAAAACTTTTTTTAAAATTTTGCCATTTTCCCGTTAAGTTCTGTGCCGGAGTAGACGGACAAACGACGGCGAGTCGATTTTCTTTTCCATATTTTTTCCCCCTGCCGTTTTGAATTTTGAATCAATAGTTCTCCCTGGATCATTATCAAGGTTTTTGGAAGATACTGGAATTTGACGAGGGTAGATGAGGAATCGAGAAGCTTTACGATGCGAGCCAACGAGCCATTAATCCCCGCGTGGAGCGTGCTTGACCCCTGAAGTGCGGCGTGAACTGAAGTCTTATCAGTCGTCCGGTGGGGTACCATTTGGCCTGGGCGTCACCGAGGGCGCTCCCTCCTCAAAACGAAAAGAAATTCTACCCAACAGTTCCCTCCCAAGTCCCGACCCAGGATCCCGCTTAACGTTTTGCGTCGGCCGCCGCATCTGCCGACGCTCCACCGAGAGGTTATAAAAATTCAAATCGAACGGCCCATCTTTCAAAGATCGCCTTCGCTGTTAAGACCATCCCCCCTCACCATCCACTCCCCCACCCAAAAAAACTGTGCACTGCTCTGGCAGTATCCCGATCGTCTCTCTCTCTCTCTCTCTCTCTGTTGATCTAATGGATATCGTCTCGTCTCCGATCAGTACTTGTTCGAGAGAGCATCAGAAGATCTACAAAGAGTGGTTCTCTGCCGCCGATTCAGGTCTACTCCTTTTCACGCTCCTTCCGTCTTTCTTGATCTTCTTTACCTTTTTCAGGGTTTTCAAACCACCGCCTCTTGAGGATTTTTTTTTAATGTATAAAAAATCGTTATGGTTTTATCACTGGAATAGATGGGGATGGGCGGATCACGGGAAACGATGCCATCAAATTTTTCGCCATGTCCAAGCTATCCCGCGCCGAACTTAAACAGGTTACTCTTTTTTTTTTTTGTTTCAATTAGATCCCCTGTTGTTCCTGCTTTCTTTCTTCTTATGTAGGGTTAATTATCGTTCCTCTATCTCTGTTGCCGTTGATGTTGCTAATGCAGTTCCATTTTGTTTCATTAACTTAGCGCTTTGTTCTTGTTCTTGTTCTTGTTGTTGTTGTTATTAAATTTCAAAAAATTTTCCCATTATACTCGTTGCTTCTTCTTACATTGTCTCCTATTTTGAAGTTTGTATGTTGTAATTCAGGCAGTTCTTTTATAATGGGCAATTTCGGGAAAGTTTGATATTCTTGGAGTATGATGCACTCTTCTTGCTTCTTCTTGGATACAGAGTGTTCAAAATTTAGAGCTGCACGGTTTTCTTTTCTATGTTGCTCGAAGATAATATGATTACGAGTAATATCAGGCATCTGAAGTCGATTTCATAATATGTATAGGAATATAATGGAATGGTGAAAAAATTATATGCTTGTAAGACATGGCGTTTCCTTTTTGACATTTTGAGAAGAAAAAAGAAGACAAACTAATCAAGAGGAAAGCAACCATAAACATGATTAACAAATTTTGCTATAACTAAAACATGTCAATTTTTTGAGCTCTCGCCATTTCTTTGGTTTAAGGGATACATTCTGATTCTTCCTATCTTTTTTTTAACTTTTTGAACATACTCAAGACAAATTTCCTTCCATGGTACTGTCATGTCTTCATCTTATGTACATGCATCTTGGTTGGTCCTTCACCTGATGGTGGTGAATTGGTTCCAATTCTTATGCGTCCTCGAATGCACTCATTTTAAAACTAATTATCTTGGTTTCTACAAGTATTTACCTTAGCATTTTTGTCAATGAGATGTGCATCTCATGTACCCCCATCCTCTTTATTGCCCAACATATCAACTTAGGTATTATTGTCGTCTCATATCTCTAAATATTGATGGTATTCAGGTGGCCTTGATGACATTCTTCATGCTTTGTCTAGTCCTGCCAATCCTTTACTATTTTCCTACATGATTCCAATTTCGTGTCCAACCATGTTCTCATTTCAATGATTACTGTTATGTGTAGGTTCATTTATGACAAGTGTTAGTATAAATGGTGGTCTTGATTTCGTATTTAGGGTAGACACAATGGCTGAAGTAATGTTCTTATTTTGGCTATGTCCTAAGTCATGTTATGCCCTTAGAAATTTTGATGTACCCTTTAAAACTACTTATACTCATGCATATCAGATTAACCCTTTCCACACTCCACTAGCGCATAGAGATTCATAGATGGACAAGATTAATAGAAACAAGGCCCTAAGTTACTCGGACCATTTTTATGAAAAGTACAGTGCCTTTTCTTAATTTTGTCATCCTTTAGGATGGTTAAGAAGCCGAGGACATGAAACTTAAGGCTGGTGACTCTATCAAAATTTTAAAGGCTCATCACTCAACTGATTACCACTACTGCAAAACTCTCATACAATGACCACTTTATTGGAAGGGGCATGCTCCGTCAATGGGCAATGCCTATCTTGACCTATCAGGTGCACTACCATGGATGGAGGCTGATCGACATAGTTGGAGGCAATTAATCTCATATTATTTTCAAAAAAGACAATCAAACATTGGTGCAATTGGTACCTTGACAAATTGGTGGAGAAAAAGTCTTACCTCAGAAGCAAAAGATGCCAAGAAGGTGAATGCAGACAAAATATGGAGGTGGAGAGTGAAGCAAGATAGAATAAAATGGCTAAAAGAACACAAAATATCGAAAACTAGTTGAAGCAGGATAAAAAAATTGTGAAATGAACTTGAAGGAGGGGAAAGGATTAAAAATTTTGTTGGGAAGTAATAATAATACAGAGAGATCTTGACTACTTGTGATTCATAATGGTAAGAGTTACATAGTTTGGCATATGTTGGAAAGGTGATCAGATAGAGACAAGGGTTCTTCAAGACGTGAGGTAGAACTCAAAAAAATACCAAAGCAAAACAAAGAAAGTACAAGGTAATATATAATCAAACTCCAGAAGTACATTTGTCTGCTAAAAAAAATGATGTAGAATAATGTTGGAGAAGATGAAATTTGGCAATTCTAAATCTTGCATCTCTCGATCTGCATGGTTGATACAAATTTAAATTACATCACAAAACTTTCTTCTGCAGGGCATAAAAGCCCTCTCATTCTCTTGATCTTAATCAAAAATTTTAGTTGCTAGATCCTAATGATTGTTAGAATTAAGTGGTCCTTAAGTAACAAAGCTTTAATGAGGACAAAGCTTTGACATGATAATGCATGTATTATCCTTAATTCAGTCACGAGGCTTGTACAAATTTAGAATATCAATAAAAACTCCAAAGCTTACGAGAGGAGGGCATCAACCTGAACTGGCTTACGAGGAATTTGGTCATTGACCTGATGAGAATACCACACAACCTTTTTAACTACAACTATTTTACCTCACATTTAGGTTGATACAGTTTCCATGCTCTTGTTTTTGCCCTTAAAATTCATTTGGCTTGTAGTGTGCACATTCAAAACTACTAACCTGTGTCATAAGGCCAAATGTGCTCATGGTAACCCTCATCTTCAAATACTGCAACAGATCATTGGACTGGCTACCTAGTCTCAATGGTTGAATCTTTCTTCAACTGCTTTTATGTGCTACTAAGATTTTTTTTTTTGCTTATTTGGAAATAGCCTACTTGCATACAAGCACATTTCTGATCATTTTTTCTGTGAAATGGATTAATAGGAGCTCATTAATATCTTACCTTGTTCAACTGGGAAAAAGGCTTATTCTTTGTATTTATATTTACTGGAATCACTTATTCCACATGCCAAAGTCTGACAGTTATTCATTTCTTTATTCACGATCATCAGTAGTTTGTAATCATTTTCTTCACCATGTGACCATATATTTTTGCATTGATATTTTGCTGCTGAAATTTGCCTGAAGGTCTGGGCCATTGCGGACTCTAAACGACAAGGTTTCCTTGGATTAAATGAGTTCATTGCAGCAATGCAGGTTTTTACCTCATATTGTTTCATGATATGCATTCATATTGGCAAAAACATAGACTTAATTTTCCTTAATTGCTAGTTGCTTTATGAATTGGACAGCTTGTTTCACTAGCACAGGCAGGGAACGAGATTACCCAGGATGCCCTCACTCATTCAGGTGAACAGTGAAGGAGAGAAAAATAATCAGCTAAAATTTTTAGATTAAACTATTAGAACTGACTTAGTACTTCTCTGCAAGCATGCTGATCTTTTTATGCAACCTGGACACACATCATTTTGTGACTGCAGAATTGGATAGCTTGAAACCTCCAGTGATGGAGGGTTTGGATATTCTGTTAGCTGTAAGTGTCATTCCTTTTTTAACACCATGTACAACTGAAGTTTTCAAATTGATTTGCTAATGTTAAACGTGCTGTTTATTGTTTGCTTTCTAGAAAACTAAGCCTTCACCCAAGAAAAGCAATCCTGATCCTGATGGTACGGAACTTATTGTGTTTAATGGAGTTAGAGATGAATAGCTAGTCGAACAATTATATAACTATCAAATTGTTTCTGATGCAGTAAGTTCTCAGCCCCAAGTTTCATTAACAACTCAGTGGTTTAGCTCGAAATCAGCAAAGAAGGTATTACATTTGCCCATGTCTTTCTCTTCCTTCCCTTTTCCATCTCTAAGTATGATGTCTTCATGGTCGTTTTGGTCCATTCGATCTACAATTTTGGCAGGGATAGATAGATTTTTAGACATTGTAGATTCTTCTCCTAATTGGATTTCTATGTGGTTCAGTTAAGACTTCAACAACTTATTTTTTGTTGTGAAAGCAATTTGGTTAGTCTTTCTCACTTTGTTCATGGGCTTTGAAAACAACTGAATCTCCATGTGGTGCAGTAAGCTCTAAACCTGTTAGATTTTGTTGCAAATGTACTTGCACAATACACCAATATACAATTATATATCTACACTGTCAAACCAGCAATACAAGATGAAGAGTTTGTGCAATATATTGCTTGTGTTTGCATGGCTGCTTATGAATAAATCTATGTGCTATCTAGTAGTTTAGTGACAGATGAGCTGTGGATTTAGGAATAAAGTGTTTTATAAATCAAATGACAATTGGTGTTGACTTGCTTTTTTTGCTTGTGTGAAATGGATTGTTCGCAACTTGAATAGCATTATATTTCATAATAATAATGATAGGAATGTTGAGTGTGGCACCCTAGTTGAAGACAGCACTGAGGATAAATAACATCCCCTGTAATGTTTATCATTGCATGACTTAATATTTGATGCTTGGAGAATCATTCCTAATTTTTGGCCTTGTAAACTAACATTATGATTATGCATTTGATGTCAGATACCTCTGAGCTCTGTTACTTCAATTATTGATGGGTTGAAGAGATTATATATTGAAAAGCTGAAGCCTTTGGAAGTTACCTACCGATTCAATGATTTTGCTTCCCCATTGTTGGTGTGTAAGAATCATATTTATAGTCCAAATACCATATTATTGCCATTTAGATATCAGATCATGGCTATGGTAACTAGAAATGCTTTATTGACATATCATTGTGACATGATCTAGAAACAGGTTTGTCTCATGCTTCGTTTTGGTTTCTTTTGTAGACAAGTAGTGATTTTGATGCAAAGCCGATGGTTATGTTATTGGGACAATATTCTACTGGAAAAACAACGTTCATCAAACATTTATTAAGATCCAGCTACCCAGGTTTGCTCCACTATCTGTTTATTCTTTCTGTTAGTTTTTCTATTTATTTGTCATAGTGAACCATAGTTGCATATTCCTACTTACCTTTTCCAACAATTTATGCAGGTGCTCATATTGGACCAGAGCCTACAACTGATCGATTTGTTGTTGTCATGGTATATGAAATCTTATATGGGAATATATTTTTTGCTATTGATATTCTATTATGGTTCTTTTCCCCGCTTTGTTCTTAAAATTTGATATCAAAAGCTAGATAATTCGGTAGTTTATTCAATGATCGTGTATCATGACCAAATTATTCTTATTATTTCGTTTTATTCTCTTGTTGACTGGATATGAATGTGAACTTGTTGTTGTCATAAAATAGGCTGCCATCTGTTCCAGGTTACGGCGAGATGTTTGTTTTTATTAGTAAGCATACCATATGTTGCAAATCGTAGAGAATTAGAACTTGACACGTGCTATGCATGTGTTTGAGTGGAGAAGGATGAGAGAGGCAACTCAGGAGTCCAGAAAAGGACACTATGAGCTAGCTAGCAGTTTGCTCCCTCTAGAATGGATTGTAGGTTTACGGCATCAGCTTTTATATCGCAAAGGACACTATGTGCTGGTTTCTTTACATTTTGCTAGATAATTCCCTGCATCCTAAAAAGTAGGGCACACGTATAAATTTCTTAATATAAGAGGAGAGGATTTAGAACCTTGCTTAGATTGCTCAGATACTGGTAAATGCAGAATTACTTAACGAGCACCAGAAAGTTGCTACCAGCAATCAGCTTCAACAGCTTAGCTCTTGCCATGCAGCCTTTTAACAAAAAGGAAGTATGAAACCCACCACCTGCCCTCAAAATTCAACAGCTCGACAAATTCTTTTAAGCTCCAAAAGCAATTGAAAAATGTAATATAAGGTAGTATATGGAAAAAGCACTCTTGTTTAAACGAGTGTAACGTCTGCTCATTAATCCAATTTTTTTAAAATAATCTAATCTGCATAAACAATGGATAAGAAAAAGAACAGCCAATAGATGGTGAAGATGATTTAAGGACCACATATCTTGCCTATCACTCTAGCATCATATCCTTGTTTTGCTCATAAAATACCCTTGAAGCACAGATTAATGTTCTTAACTGTTACTGCTCATTTTTTTCATTGCTCAATTGAGATCATTAAGAGATCTTGAGATTCCAGCTCAGATCTTTGAAGCCAGCTTATGGAGGACACTATCTATTCCATAGACCCTTTCTCCTGTATATTATAGCTTCTTAAACGTCTAGAAGCTTGAGGACTTGTTTTAAACTTGAGGATGGTGGATATAACTAGTTTTGGCTGAAATTGACCAAAACTCATCGAAGCTTGAGGACCAGTTTTAACTTGGTTCCTAGCTGAAACTGATCTGTTTTAGCTAGAACATATTGGTTTTCGGCTAAAAGTTTGAAATCTTTTGACAGTCATTTGTCCTATTAATTGAAATAAATTGTCTCAAAAGATTCTCTATATGGTGAATGATATGGTTGCATGCAAATTCTAGTACATGAACATGGAACATGTGGAATGCATAGCTGAAACTAACCATTACTACAATTAAGACCAGATGGCTTATAAAATAGTAAAGTTCATTTTTTTTTTGTAGTTTTGAAACTTTATTTAGGCTTTTAAAATCATATTTTAAGTGATATTGGTGTAAAATAGCCTTATATTATTTTTATATCGAGTTGGACAAGGCATGAAATGATTACAATTTGAATTTTGGTTGTTTTAGGCATCTTTCTGTACAGGGTTACCAGCCCTTCCAATTTCTTTTTTCAGAAAATACTTTGGGGATTAGTTACTTGCCTATCAAGAGTCCTAGTATGCTTGGAAGGCAAGTCTTGTAAAGTCTACAAGGGGGTCCATTAGGGTCGAACAGAAAAGCTTTAGACATTATTAATTATTTGTTTTGAATGAATGAAAGTATTTCTTTAGGTCTATATTATCTCTCTCTTCCTATCCCTGTTCTCTTTTCTATTTCTTTCTTTCTTTCTTCTTCTTCTTCATCATCGTCATCTTTTTCTTCACTTATTACTTCACCTTATTTCTTCCAACTTTCTACTATTCTCTTATTTCTGCTGCTATTCTTCTTCGCTTGATTGTTGGCACTGCAGATTGATTTTCTATAGCATATTAAATCAGATCTATGTTGGAATTAGCTTTAAACTGTTTTAACCCCTTGCTGTCCTACATTAATTTGGTATTAGAGCTAAAAAGTCTTGCTCCATTCTTCTAGTTTTTTTCTTGATCTCTTTCTATTCTCTTTGTTTTTTTCACCTTTTATTGTGTAATCAAATGAGGAGTTGAGTTTTAAATTGATCTTGATGAGCATGTCAAGCATGAGAAGTTCTTTTGTTAGATGGATGATAGGTTGACATCTATCAACAATGATGTGATGTCAGTATTGCAAAAAGCTGTACTGGCTTCAGGCATTGAAAAGCTCTCTAAGACGAACAACAGATCAAGAGTTATGAGAATGAGGAAGCTCAAGAAACACTTCATGAAGAGCTTACAATCGAAGCTTTTGAATGTGAAGAGCAAATAATCAAAGTTTCATCATGCAAAAATGTTGCAATTGAAGATTTATTGATTAAGGATGCTATATATGATGATCTACTAGGTATTTTGAAAGTAAAAGATCACAATGATGAATATTTGTATGAAAAGCACTCATGGTGAGATTGTAACATCCCTAAAGGCAATGATGGGGTTTGAGCAATATGAAGATCCATTCTTGGCCGATTTGTTGGACTTAACGAAGATCTCTATTGGGAGTATGGCCTAAAGCTTGCTGGTTGTCAAGCAATGGATATCATACCAACTAATCAACGATGTGCTTGCGAGAAATTGTTATATGGGTCTTCATCATTAGATCTTGGAGATTCAATAGTGGATCGAGCTTATGAGTGATGTCATGAAGAGCTCAAGATTGAGATTTGTGTAGCAGAAACGAATAATAAAAGAGCAGCCAAGTGCATTAGGCTTCTGCTATTGCAGGTTCTGGGGAGGGTGAGATGCATGCAGCCTTACCACTGTATTTGGAGAGCATGTTTTGTTGTTTCGATATCTCCAAGTCACAATGGAGCAACTTTACCATTGCTCCAAGGCTTACCACTTGCAGCAGAAGCGCATGATGGTGAATAAAACAAGTGTAGTTCATTTCTGTATTTCTTGGAACTATTTTTTAGGTAATTTTAGAATTAGTTTTAGAGTCATATTTTAAGTGAAATTGGTATAAAAGTTTTTTATATTAGTTATATGCTGGGTTGGATAGGTCCTGAAATCATTAGGATTTGGTTTTTGGTTGTTAGGCATCTTTCTATAAAGGGTTATATGCCATCTGGAATTTTATTTTTTCATAAATATTTTAAGGATTAGTTACTTGCCCATCAAGAGTCCTAGTTTGCTTGGAAAGCAAGTCATGTAAAGTCTATAAATGGTCTATCAATGTTGAATAAAAAAGCATTTTACATGAGTCAATTTGAATGAAAGGGTTTCTTTAGGTCGGGTTTGGTCTTTCTTATCTTTCTCTTTTTTCTATCCCTATTCTCTTCTGTTTTTCTTTCTTCTTCTTCTTCTTCTTATCACTATTATACTTATTTTATTTCTTCCCTAGTTTTTACTGTTCTCTCGTATTCCTGCTGTTCTTCTTCTTCTTCTTCTCTGGATTGTTGGCAACATAAATGTGTAAGTTATACTTACTGTCACAACTCCAAGTTTTTGTGGTTACTTTCTAACTCTGTTCATTTTCAAGGATTCTTATTAAACTATTTTTAAAGCTTTAAACCATGACAATCACAACAGTTTGCATGCACTATATTTATAGATCTGATCTGTATTTACATGAATTTTTAGTTTCTCGGTTAGTATGAAGGTCTTTATCATAGATTAAGTTCAACAGATTTTTTCCCCCTTCAGTCAGGACCTGATGAACGGAGTATTCCTGGAAATACTGTTGCTGTTCAAGCAGACATGCCTTAAACTATTTTTAAGGCATTAAGCCATGACAATCACAACAGTTTGCATGCACTATATTTATAGATCTGATCTGTATTTACATGAAATTTTAGTTTCTCAGTTAAACTATTAAAGGAAATAGATTTACATGAATTTTTATAGATCTGATCTGTGTGCATGAATTTTTATGATCTCTATTTCCTGGAAATAGATTCTTATTAAACTATTTTTAAAGCTTTAAACCATGACAATCACAACAGTTTGCATGCACTATATTTATAGATCTGATCTGTATTTACATGAATTTTTAGTTTCTCGGTTAGTATGAAGGTCTTTATCATAGATTAAGTTCAACAGATTTTTTCCCCCTTCAGTCAGGACCTGATGAACGGAGTATTCCTGGAAATACTGTTGCTGTTCAAGCAGACATGCCTTTCAGTGGTCTGACTACATTTGGAACTGCATTTTTATCAAAGTTTGAGTGCTCACAGATGCCCCACCCGGTATGATTTATCTTGGTTTGGATGGAAAATCATTATAGCTTAGGTACTCACTATACCCTGTATTTCTGAAGCTACTGGAACACATCACATTTGTCGATACACCTGGGGTTCTTTCTGGAGAAAAGCAACGAACCCAACGTAGCTATGATTTTACTGGTGTTACATCATGGTTTGCAGCAAAGTGTGATCTTATTCTTCTTCTGTTTGACCCTCATAAACTGGATATCAGTGATGAGTTCAAGCGTGTCATTGGATCTCTGCGTGGCCATGATGACAAAATACGTGTAGTTCTGAATAAGGCAGACCAGGTTGACACCCAGCAGGTGAAGCATTTTGTCTATTGTATCATCTGTTAGTCATCGTATAGTAATTCTACGGACTCTTTGTTCTCGTTTTTTCACTATTACCTGATGCAATCTTATTGGACACATAGTCAAATGTCATTTGCTATTGTATTGCAGCTAATGAGAGTTTATGGTGCGTTAATGTGGTCGCTTGGGAAAGTTTTGAACACCCCTGAAGTTATGCGTGTGTATATTGGGTATGCTGTTGATATAGTTGTATCTTTACTATATTTCATGCAGTTTATTTTCTTGCAGAAACATGTTCCTTTTTAGTATCTATTAAAAAAGGAAATGCTAGATGTTTAATGACTTATCTATTGTTCATTTAGGAGAGTGCTTTTAGTAAACTTATATTCCTAGAATATTTTCATACCTTAAAAGTATGTATGCCATATCTGATTAGAATATACCTAGAATTGCAGGTTGTTTTACACTATCAATGTGTTTCTGTAGTTCACTGGCTTAAAAATTACTGAAGTTAAACTATTTCTAATGAGAATTTTACAGTTCATTCAATGACAAACCAATAAATGAAGCAGCTGTTGGTCCAATTGGAAAGGAACTTTTTGAAAGGGAACAAGATGACCTCCTTTCTGATTTGAAAGATATTCCCAAGAAGGCTTGTGATCGCCGTGTAAGTTTTCTGTTTATCATTGATTTTTTTTTCTTTCAAAAAATGGTCAATGAAAATGATTCAGTAAACCTTCTTTTGTTCACTTTAGATCAATGAATTTGTTAAGCGTGCAAGAGCAGCTAAGATTCATGCCTATATAATTAGCCACCTAAAGAAGGAGATGCCTGCAATGATAGGAAAGGCTAAAGCACAACAAAGACTCATTGATAACCTGGAGGATGAGTTTGCTAAGGTAGTAAAATTCTTTTGTGATCTTTCTATACAGAGACATATAAATTGTTTTATAATACATGCATACATTCATAAGAACATGTATGTCTATGTGCGTGTTTGTGTGTGTCTGCAAGCATGGAACAGCATGTATGAACAACTGAAAGAGCAATTTTTTGAAAAAAAATTATCAGTTTCCCCCCCAATGCATGTTAGCTATTTCTGTCCTAACATGCTTTTAAGGTGACTCAAGCAGGTGAAATATTATCAAATACTCATGGAACTAAATGTCCATGTGGAAGCTATTGAATTTATTTGATAATGTAATATGTTGCAAGTCAATTTAAATATGCGGCTGCACTAAATTGTGTTTCTGTTTGGAATTTTCTTCAACTTAGCATGTCAGCAGGACAAATGCATGGTAATTGACCAATACAATCAGTTCTTTCCTTTTCTGAAAACATGGTGGGAGTTCGACTATCCCGACTCAAGCTTGAGATCTCTCTAAATAGTAGAGGGGTGACCATTGTTTGAGATCTGGTGGGTTAATGTTTTATATATACGTGTGTGCATGCATACGAATGAGAGTTATATGAGGATCCGTTTGGGCATGTGTTTAGTCCCATAAGGTAGATATTGGGTACTTATATAGGATCAAGGAACTCAAATAATACTTTCCGGCTGGCCTTTTTGACTAAGATTTTGGATTGTTATAAATGGTATCAGAGCAAATGCAACTATAGCCTATATGGACTAGTGGACACTGCAACATGGGTCTATTGGGGTTGACCACAGGCCGATCATAGTGTTTATGATTGGATTTGTAGTGCTTATGAATGGATTTGTATGAATTTGGATCCTTAGCTTGGCGAGGATGCCGAGGCTTAAACCAAGGGAGCATGTGAGGATCCGTGCAGGTGTGTGTCCCATATCAGCTATGCGCTTAATAGACTTGGATACTTATACAAGACCAAGGAACTCAAATAATAGTTTCTGGTTAGCCTTTTTGAGTGAGGTTTGGGATTCTTACAAGTTACTAGAAAAATAAGGTTTGAGAAACAATAAAATTATAATGATTTTTCACATTGTTGCTAGATTCAATAATTTGTGTAGCTAGGGTTTAATCCAAATAAACCTCATTTGATTGCTGTCCTCCTCCAGCAAAGGAATTATTGGATGTTATTTCTGTTGGTTACAACTGACAAGCACTTATTTATTTAGTGCTTGGTCTTAAAGTTTGAACAGCTTTTACTTGGATGCATATTTGAAAATGCTTTCTTGAAATTTTATTTGTAGTGGTAGCTCAATGATGGTGGATTTTTTGTTCTTATGCTGGCATATTATTGTAGTTTGTTTCTATATTGCATGTCTGGTACATAAAAAATTCTACAATTGTGTCCCTAATATATATATCAAACTTCGATTTCCTGCATCAGACGTTGATTAGCATCATTTGCATGGTCCCATTAATATTATGGAAGTAGTGAACATGGTTTGGATATTTTTATTTAGCGGGTTTGATATGGTGACCTTACACTTGCAAATAAGCTTCCTGCCTCTCTTATTGTGTTTATTGGCTAAGTTTTGTGGTAATTCTTACAATGAAAGTCAATTTGGGCGCTTAATTAAATACTACACATTTGTCAATACATTTATGCATGCCTTCAGCATATTATTTCATGCGTTTTGATTGAACTTTGAAGCTGCAACTTTGTTTGGAAAAGGGGGGGCCATAGTATCTGAAATCTGTTGAAACAGGTTCAAAGGGAGTTTCATCTACCAGCAGGGGATTTCCCTAATGTTGAGCACTTCAAGGAGGTATTGAGTGGTTACAGCATCGATAAGTTTGAGAAGCTGAAGCCTAAAATGATACAGACCATGGATGACATGTTGGGATATGAGATTCCAGAACTCTTGAGAAGCTTCAAAAACCCATATGAATAATGGCAAGTAATCATTCTGATTGATTGGTGCCATCTTCCTGAGAAAAGCAGAAGATAGTGAATAGTGAACCAGTGATGGTATACTCATGCTATAAGAGCCATGTATGGCTCTGGCCTTCTCTTCATATTATTGTTGATTATTGTTGTAGGGCTATGTTGTAAGGCTGTCCAATTCATGGATTTTGACTTCTGGTGGTTTGGTAAGAATGGTATCAAATGATAAGGATTTAGTCAAAAATCAATTGGGGCACCTGTTTGCTTGAAAAATCTTCTGGTCATCTGCATGACATGTTTGTATTGGACCTGGATATGCACTGTTCATATGCCTTGTTACACATGCTGCCCTGTTTACTTAAGGTTGTTTTGGAGGGTTGTATATTATTTTGGCATTTTCCAAGTTTGCATTGTGGGTGAGACTAATGCCTCAGATTCTGCTTTGTGTGGTTGCCTGGCAGGCTGGCATGCAAGATTTCCTAAACCATGGTATCTTGTCACCATAACTGTATGCTGGCCAGCTCAAATAACCTGGTTCATGCACTACCATGACCAGCTGATGTGCACTTGACAGGCTACCAAAGATTGGCCGGTTGGTGATCATGCTGGCCTGTATGAAGGATTAGTTTAGTACTTCAACAAAGTAAAACATGCAGTTGAAGTTCTGGATTACTCTTTGAATTCATTGGTAGCTTGTTTTCAGTTTGCTGGGAAATAAAGTAGTTGAATTTCTTGGCTGCTAGAGGGCTGTTCCATCATCTTGTGTCATAGCAAACAGGTTTTCAGTATGGTACTACTACATTTACACAAGTATGATTTAAACCGTGAAACATAAGTTTAAGGTTCTGTTTGGGGGAGCGGTTGGTAGTAGAGCTGTTGGAAGTAGAGCTGTCTGAAGTAAAGCTGAAATAAAGCTATTATAAAAAGTTGTTTGCTGTTTGGGAACTATATTTCTCAAGTGATGTGACACTTTAACATATATTTAATAAACAAACTGAGAAAGTACTTTTGTATGATAAAATTACTATAAAGGATATTATATAGTATTATACAACAGAGTATAATAAAACATAACATATATTAATACACAATATCCTAAGAAGCACTGAATTAGACCTCTTGGGAAAGCCCTAAAGGCACAAAGGGCTCTTTTTTCAAAAAAGAATATAGTATAATGTTACTGTAATGTAAAATATTATTATTATAATATAGTAATATGACATTGCATAGCATAACATAATAGTAATATAATTATTAGAGTAATTTAATTTTTCATAATATAAGATAATATTAAATTATTTAACATAACATATTAATGTATTATGATATAATGTAATATATATTATATTTATAGTATAATA
>JAOXJJ010000001.1:12445033-12461930 GCA_025769935.1 Phoenix roebelenii | reverse complement strand
AAAAAAAATCATACAGTTGAAGGGGAAAACGAACATAAATCAACCTTCAGAGTGTAAAACCATATCAACATCAATCAACCCAAATATGTCCCAAATGAATAAATCCGGTAAACTCAAGCCATAAACCAATTCAGATCTAACAAAAGAACATCACATGATCTTCTCAACCAAACTCAAATAAATATATCTATAACATTTATACCATAAATAATGACAATAACAAATTATATAAGAGCACTATAATAAACTGGGGGCACCTCCATGCATCATGGCATGTACAATTTGGAAAGAGCTCTTAACACATGCACTTGCAACCTCAATTGGAAGATATACTCGGCGGTGCGTACAAAAAGCTGCTCGGCCGGCAACTCCCTTCCCCCCGGCACGAGACTTTGGAGCTCCCTCACCTTGCTCCACGCCGACCCATGAAGGGCTCGCCTCCCTTTCCGCCGACGGGCATTTTTTGGCCCGGCGGGCGCACGCCGGCACCCTCTCACCTCCTCTCGCCGCGGACTCCTCATTAGAAGAAGGTGGTGGTGACTGGTGAAGGAAGGAGAGAAGAATACGGGAGGAGTTTATAAATGAGAAAGGTGCCAGAAGCGGAGATATATGGAGGGGAAAAAGAAGGCCATGTGCGCCACCCGGCCTTTGCCCTCGGAGGAAGGGTGGCTTAAAAAAAAAATCTAAAGCATGGCGGCCTTTTGTCGTTTTGCCGGACAGGGGCCCCACTTCGTAGGTGCCACGTCATATCAAGTGCACGTGTCTGACAGCCCTCGCACGTGGAGACCGGAGCGTGCTATTTTACTGCAAGGGAGATTTCACTCGGTCCATCTCTCTGTCTCGAAGCCCTGCATGTTTTGCCACGTGGCAGAATGTGGCACATTTACCTGCTTGTCAGCCCATGGTTGCCAATCTAATCCATTATATTTGAAATTTCCAAATCTAAGCCATCATGGCTCGTTTGGTTCGCAAGAAAAGAAGGGAAAAGTATGGTCAACGGAAAAGTAATAAGATACTTCTTGTTTGATTAGAATTTTCAGAGAAGAGAGATGAAGAAATTGTATTCCCATGAAAATATGATTCCCACATTTCATGGAAAAGTCTTTCCCATTAGAAACATGGGAAAGTTACTTTCCCATGAGGTGATGGGAATCACTTTATTTTTATTTTTTCCCAAAAAGACCTTTCGGCATTAAAAAAGCATTAAAGAGGCATTAAATACCTAATTTTTTTAAGGGCATAATAGGAATTATACATAACTTTCCCAGGAAATTAGATGGCCAACCAAACATAAGTGCTTTGGAAATTTGTCACTTTACCATTGTCAACCAAACATGCCAAAAGTACTTTCCCGGGCATCCTCTTCCTAGGAATTTGTTTTTTAGGAGGAAAATGCTTCCCGCAAACCAAACAAGCCTTAGTAGCCAAACTAAACTTGCTACTTAATCCAAGGTTTATAAGGAAAAAGCTTGATTGCCAATAAAAAAAAGTGAGACCCCGCACCAAACTTTCTTGGATGCATCATCACCATGATTACTGTCAACCTGGCATTAAGCTTCATGCTGTCTGTGGTGCGTTGAATTCAGGCATGGATTTATAGGAGGAATCTAGTTAAAGGTCCTAACTGAAGTATTAGATGGCTCCAAAGCACAGACATAAGTCCATATGGTAGCTCATGGTTGGCTAGCATGCATATGTAACCACAATGGCAAGCATTGAAGATTGATGCTAACTTATCCATCCAAATAATGCTAGCAACATGATGCTGCTGCGTCAAAATTCTTTACTGAACTAAAAGAATCTAAATACTATAAAGTTGGATTGGGAGCTGTTATTTATGAAGTGCTGGGTTTGGAAAAGTTGACAAATAAATGAAACTCACTGTTGAAGTAAATTAGATTTGATTAGGTATCACCTTATTACTTGCTTCAGAGACAATTTTGGATTATCAAAGATGGCTTTGTGCTTTAGACAGGAAGGGATCTTTCAACCTCATCCACATATCAAATAGCTGAATCAATTTGAAGTTTTGGTCCATAGTATCGGAAGTTGATAGAGCTCATTAATCCCCAATTTGTCCAAGCTTTCGACATCATGACCCCAGATATCCTTCTAAAGTATTAAGGCACCCAAACGGCCACACGAGCACGGCAGTGCTCAACCAATGATCAAACAAACATATGAAATCTCGTTCTGGCGATCGAGTTAATGAATCCTATTTGCCTTGATGGCCTTGACGGTGACATAGTGATTGCAAGCCGCTTGGCACAGCCAAATCACATCTTCACGACCAAGGTGGTCCTTCCTCTACCGGTCCACCTTCTTCTTCTTTTTTTTTTCTTTTTTTTTTTTTTTTTTTTTTTTTTTTTAATAAAAATGGCATTTTATGTAGCTCTAACACGAGTATATTCTGCCAAGTCAAAAGCAAGTCAAAAGCAAGTAAAAGATATAAGGAAGAGAGTAAAATTGTCAATGTCGTCCAGATGAACTTTTCGGAGTGCCGAACTACAAATGAGACGATCCAGTCTGCTGCTCTATTCGTCTTCCGGAGCACATGTGCTGTCTGGAATGAGCTAGGTAAACTCGAATCTTACAAATCAGTGGGTGCTCCACCTTTTTTTGAAAGCTCAAATAAGCTACACTTCACCAACCTAGTAACACCCCATGTTCTAACTCATCCATGCACCATAGAGTTGAACAAGTAACAATACTCTCCTCTTTACATGGCTAGTACATATGATACTAAATAATTATGGACATTGCAAGTGATGATCATGGTCGAATTCCTTTCTCGAATTTTGTATGGAATTGTGTAGGGATGCATGGCAGGATGGGGGTACCATGATAAGAAGGGACATGACCAGCTCAGGGGGGAGGAGGGGTGCATCCATGGGAAAGTAAGCAAAAAAGGAGTTTGCTGTGGATGGCACGCACACCCACGAGGGTGGGAGCAGTAATGGTGTTTGGCCCTTTCGCTTAGCTGTTGTGGGAGGAACGGGACGGCGCACATGCAGGCACATGAACCCCCCTCTCCCCATCTCTCTTTCTCTATCAAATTTGCAGTAATTAGAGGTGGAGAATGGGGGGCCGCCATTAATCCAAAGCCCACCTCATATGATCGCAGCTCACAGGACCCACCCTTCTTTCCTTTATCTCGATCGCATCCTCGCTTTGCTTTTCCTCTTCTAACGCGGCAAGGTGGCTGCTCATGCCTCGGTCACTGCTGGAGGCACTCAAATATAACCAAGGAACTCAAAAAAGTTCAGTAATATTACTGGTGTGTGCCTCCAAGGGGTGTTAATTTATGGCCAGCTAGCTACCCCTGAGAATATACGAGTGGTGTCAAGGCTCATAAGAAATGACATAATTACCGTAAGATGTTAGCTAGGAACTGAACAAATAGCAACTAATGCAGTTAGGATTAATCTCATGCATAAAGCTGATCAATGTGACATGCGTTCTATACTTATCAGAAGTTATGAATTTCCATACAGCTGGCCTTGATAGCAGATATTCTTCTCAGTAACACTAGCTAGAAGAGCTTATATATATCTTCAGTTGATCTTAGCCAAAGGTGGAGAAAGCTATAAAAGAGTCATCTTAGACAACATCATCTTCCACGATCTATGGGCCACATTTGAGGATCTGTGAGACTCAGAAAGAGAGAAAGAGAGAAAGAGAGAGAGAGAGAGAGAGAGAGAGAGCAATACATTCACTGCATGGCCGACACTTCAACCATGCCATGCATGTTCTCTAATCATTCCTTGCCTACAGATAGAAACACAGTGGGTGACAAGCTTGGTAGGGAATCTCTTTTGATATATAGGCCTTGCGTGGCCCTGCATCCTCCCTACCTCGAGGGGACTCTTTGCTATGCCTGTCATCATATCTCCTACCAGTATTATCGCATACGTCTCAACGTTCCTAATCGGCTAATCCTTCCCAAGGGCTCTTTGCCGTTCTCGTTACTTTTTCTATGGCCATGCAAGCGTTCCTCCTCCCTTGAATTGCCGTGCCTAAGCACATGCCAACTCGAGTCCGTTGGGATGCACCCCCCCGCGCCACATGCCATGACTAAAGATGGCCCACATGCCATGTGTTTTAAACTTATCGTATATATTATCTTTATTTTTAAATTTGAAATATTATAGATAAAATGATGAGAGTTTTACTCAGACAAAAAACTACTCACTCTTGATAGAGTTGGCATTTACTACTTTCTTGATGGTAGGAAGTGGGTTAAGGTATGCGGGCAAGGGTTTTGGTTTCTCCGATAAAAAGGAGCATGTGAACACCATCAAAAAACAACAATAATAATAAAAAAAAAGACTCTTTTGAGGAAACACGGAGAAAGCCAAAAATCCTGTCCAAAGTTACTATTCCATTACAGAACCAAAAGTGAGGGCTTTAGATCGTGTTAGATCATCCGAAATTTAATTTCAGTGTTTGAATAATCATGATTGGCGGTACATCTTCCGCATCATGCTTCTATAAAATTCATTAATTCTCCTAGTTTGCCTACAATCTGCCCTTACGTGCATACTTTTTGAGCAATACTTGCGCAAAAACATGCCACATGATCGGGCTTTTGGTGCCCAAGGCAAGCAAGGTCTTGCCACCCACAATGGTTTCAACTTGGTTCATGAAGACTTGCTTCCATGAAAAGTTGCAGCACAAATTGCATGCAATGGCACATGGGAGAAGATAGAGCGTGGCTGGAGTATCTTATGGCACAATTCGACTGGGGTTTAATTGACCATGCATGGCTCGAGAGAAGATCATATGTAACTTGGCATTGCGTCCAGAAGCTAGTTAGGTGCGGTACGGCTGCACTAAGAGGTGTCTAGGATAGTCGATCATTAGTTATATGGTTCGGATGCATGACATGTGTTTCCGATGTCACTTGTTAGGTAATTGATACACTTTTACATTTAATGGAGCAGAATTACTGCATATCTAGGCCACATGGTGTGCAGTTGTCTATCATTTTAGTTATATATGATCAATCATTCATACCAGTAACCTAATTGCACCTAAATTGTTCCCGTTATTTGTAGAAATGAATAACAGCTTGTCCCCATAACAGAAGCAACGTACCCTAAACTAGTTCAGGGATCTGTGCATGCATGCATGCGTACATGCGCGCGCGTGAGAGAGAGAGAGAAGGAGAGCTCCACCATAAGTTCTAGCCCTAAAACGAGCTGGTAGGGGCCCTAATCCTGAACTGGGCTTCGACATACATCGGTGGACCCAAACCCATATGTAAGTCTCAGAGCGGTCATATCCGCACGAACTACGAAGGAGCATGTTTTACCATTGGAGGGCGACGCACTACAGGCCAGCCATCTTTGAAGTGGAGCTGCAGGCTGTCTGGGAGGGCATGTCCTGCGAGGAGAGTCCTGAGAGCCGATAGGATATTCTTAGAAGAAGACTCTGTCATGGTGGTTGATTAGATACAGGATGTGGACTTGGATGGAGACGGGCACCCGTTGCTTCGCAAGATCCACGGTTTGGCCAGAGAGACCGACTTTTTTCAGGTATGACATATTTGTAGAAAGACGAACAATGTGACAGATTGGGTTGCCTCCTTTGTAGCCCGATATTCGAGTGGATTGATCTGGACTAGGGTCGGAGATATACCCCATCCTCTGTATCATATTCTCTCTTTTGATTTGGCAGGCTATATTCATGTAAGATCTATATGAATGCTGTTTTTCATAAAAAAAAAGAAAAGAAAAAGAAAAGAAACCATGCACGAGGGCGGCTCCACATCTGCACGTTGGAGATTGGAATCATGTAGAAGGCCAACAATGCATGAATGCAAATTGGGTGCGGAATTGACAACCAAGGATAGTGAGACGTTCTATATAATTCCAAAAAAAAAAAAAAATTCTTATACCACTTGGGCGGCTCCGTGGCTAAGAAGGAAGGTATTATCTTTTTATTGCATAAAGATGGATTAGACCGAGGAGTAGGGGGGAAGCAAGGCCGATTGCCGTATCTTTATTTAGAAGTAAGCTGGTACTGGGCTCAGGGCTGCATTTTGGCCCAGTAACAAGCAGCAGCCTATCCTGCCGGGGGCTTAATGAACCCTGAATAACCTCTCTTGTCGGGGCCCGCTGATAAAGCGGGCTGGACGCCGAGCCAGCCTTACACACTACTTCCAGGTCGATGGAGAAAAAAAGATGATTCCTTGTTAGCTCTAATTCATGTCCTACTTACTTTCTACTTCGGCTGAGTATAGTTGTTCTTTTCACCGTGTACCATCTATGCCTTGACCCACATCAGTCAACATACGTATCAGATATTTAGGCTCGGTCAGGTTGAGATATTAGAATCACAAATTGTAGGCTCTGGTGTCAGGCTGCAAATCATGCAGCAAAATTTTGACATCTCGATTGATCTAATCCTACTTAAAATGGAATATCATGTATCCACATCCACAAGCGATGGGAAGTACGGATCCCCTATCTGATTACTATTGATCAACACATTAATGGGCTGGTGTCTCCTTCTAAAAGCATATTATGTTGGGTGATGGGGGGAAGAAGAGATAAAAGAGAGAATTCGGTTCTATATAGGAGATGGAATGCACGTGAGGTGCATCTAACCCATCGGCTATGCAATAGATAGATTCTCAGTACTTCTACAAAACTAAAAAATTTAAATAATATTTTTTAGTTAATCTTTTTAGATGAGGTTCTGAGTTATTACTAATAATATCAAAGAGGACCAGATCGATGTGGACTAGTTTTAGATTGAATTTTTAGTGCTTGTGATTTTGAAGTTGTTTGTAGTTATGCCATTTGGGATACTGATCAGCAAGGAATGGGTTTCACCCCACTGGATCATGGCAGTTTTTGGTGCTCCGTGTCCACATCTAGAAGTATTTGTACCTTTTTTATTTTTTGTGGTCCTTTTGACCAGCTCTGGTTAGAGGGCGAGAATACTCGGAACCAAACGAATTGCAATGGAGGATGATCGAATGGAAGAGGGGAAAGAGTGCAGGGTCGATTAATACGGGTGCGAGAGAGATTGAAGGGTAGTGGGCTCACGTGTCGTTTGAAGCCGGTCGGAGCCGAGAGAGACGTTAAAGTCGGAAGCAGGCCCCTCCTTTCCTTTCTTATCTTTTTTTTTTTTTTCCATCTTATTTTATGGCCTTTTCAATTCGGTGCATATCTTCACTCTTTCACGACCGCAGCCGTTTCCCCTATTCTTGTTGCATAAATTTATAGGTTGCATTCGATATATTCATATCCGACCGATCTATTAATTTTATTTAACGGATTTATGTCTTTTATTTTTTTGTGGGAATGTCTATATCTTAAGCTGTTTCGATGTTCTTGCATAACTTTAGCAAGGGAAAACTTAGGCCTGTTATGATTACTTATTGGAAATTATAAGCTTGCAAAATGCAGAAGAATAGAAGCTGATGAGCGATAACTTTTGAATCGTTATATTTTAGTTACCTACTAGACTCGAGGCTTAAGGGATTTTTGAGAAGAGATTTCCAATTGGTTTGGTGGTTCACCTATTCCTAACAAGATTGATTGTAACTTAGGCATTATGAGGGAACCTGACTTCTGAAGACAAGTGTAAAGTTAGTGCTAAATTGATTTGAACTAGCAAAGAAATCGAAATAGTTGTTTCTTCTCCTTTATTTCACCCCATTCTTATGAGTCATCTTGAGCAATTGGCTTTTGATTTCACGTTTGTTGAGTCATTCTTATTTTGCATCTTTCTGTTTTGCCTAGTGTCTTCTAAGAAACATCCAATAAAATTGGACTAAACTCTGAATGTATCATTGCTGGCTTTTTTTTCAATATATGCTAATTTGATGTTGGTGTTGCAGCAGTTGGAAAATAGGGTTTAATTCAACGAAGATGTCTTCTCCAAGCAAGAGGCGAGATATGGATGTCATGAAGTTGTTAGTTCTTATACTACTCTTTTGTCTGCAGTGTGACTTGTGTAACCGTTAATTGTTTAGCTGCATTTGATGGAAATAGGAGAAAACTTTTGTGGCTAAGATATAGTGCCACAATATTCGATTATGAATCCTTGTTTGAAGTGTGACTTATGTAAGCATTTTTATTTCCTCCATTATATCCAATTACTTCTGGCTTTACCTGACATTGATAGGCTTTTTTCTTAACATAACCATGGAGAGATGCCAGGGAGCAACGCAAGCTCCGCAATATGCCTGCTTAGTGTAGCAGGGCAGGTGAAAACAAATGTGGCCCTTTCAAAATACATGGATGACATGATAATTTTATAAGAAATTCATGAAGTTTGCTGTACAAAATCTTCAACCTGTTTCTTTGTGAATCCGATTGTTTCTTCTAACTTCTAACTCTATGCTGGTTCGTCTTGTTACTTGCACTTGTATTGTGATTCATTTTTTTGACCATCTCACATAGGCTCAGCCTGCAGTACTAGGACTTAAAATTGATCAAATTGTACTTTGATTTGTGGTCGCTAAATGGTGTGTAATTGATAAATCCTGCATGGCTTGGGATATGTCAATTCTTCTGGAAGCATAACACATACAACAGAGACAACTATCTAGTTCTTGTGACAGTTTGTGGGATCTGAAGCAAAATCTTTATTTAATAGTTACAGAATAATCTATTTATATAAATCATCTAGAAGGAAGGTGACTAGTTTCAGAAACTGCAGGTTGTGATCATGCAGGATTTGGTGCATCAGGCAGAAGAAAAATGCGAGCAAACAATCTTTCTGTTGCAGTTCTTAATCTCTAACCATAACCAAAAGTCTCACCCCTCGATTTGGGCATGCTTGCTCAATTTTTCTTATGTATTCCCTTTTATGACTGAAGATATAGTGAATTTGATGAATTTTGAGCACTATAACCTTGTGATTAGCATCCACCGAAGCAGCTTATGTGGTGGTCGGTGCCTGCAACCACTGAATTACTGTATTCTCTTGTAACATTTTGTTGTTAGGTTGAGTCTTAGATATACCGTAAGTTTTCTAGTAGAAGACTAAGGCTAAATTTCTCGCTGCTTCTAAACAGACTCAATCATAAGACTGTCTTACTCACCTATAGCATAAGAGAGCTACTTATGTCGATTCATTCGTAAAATCATGACTTATTCAACTGGTTTGATTGAGTTGTAGAAGGCTTTGTTAGTTTGTGGTGGATTTTCAAAGCAACATGATTTTCATCAAGAGGTGACCTTGCTCTAGTTGTTACGATTACTGTTATTTGATTGCTAACTGTTGCTGCCATTGTTTGTTTGAGTCCCTTTACCATATTAATATAAAAATTGCAATTTTGACATTGAGATTTCATGAGCATGTCTGCATTTAATGCCATCTTTGCCTCTTCCATCCCCTTTAACATGTTGCTACCTGTTTTGGGCTATCTAATTGTTCCAACAAGCCCCATTTTTATCTCCTAGAACATGTTGACATGTCCTTCTTAAATAACTAGAAGGGGCCATATTGCTCTCTTTTAGAATGATTTTTTTCTAATTATTGTGACAAATACTAATTGGTTCTTTTTTATCTCTTGCAGGATGATGAGTGACTACACAGTGGAGACCATAAATGATGGGCTTTCTGAATTTAACGTTGAATTTCATGGCCCCAAAGAGAGTATATTATTTATCCGCCCTCACCTTTTTCTTTTATTCAAGTATGGCATAGTATTCGTATGATCCTGTGGACATGCATAGGTAGGTGCATGGTTTCCTAGTTTTACTTGGAAGATAAATCTATCCTTTAATATAATGGCTATAATGAAATAGGAAGAACTAATTTTGTTCCATGCAATCATTATTTGGTGCACAAATTTCTTAATAGTGGGTCCTAGGCAGCTGTTTAATCCTTGTATGTCAATCCTCTTGTGTAGCTACCACCATGGGATTGAAGGTTGTATTATACATTTGGTTTGCTACTAGTTTAATATTACTCTAATATATACTAAGATTTTCATACAAAGAATAAATGGGCTACTACAAATAGATGGGATTAGGCTTTGTCTATGTTGTTTATCCTTGCTTCCTCTGGAAGGCTACACCTTAATTATTGCTTATCATGTTTTGGATTCTAATTAAAAGATGAAAGAAACAAAGCGTATAAATAAAATATAGTATTAATGGGATTAGTAGATTATTGGATACACTTTAGCTAGTACATGTTAGAACAGGCATGGGAATTACTCACAAATGTACATCTATGTGATTTCTTATATTCAATTCTAATATTCTACCATTTGGGGCATCACAAGAAGGTTGTCAAATTTTTTTTATAGATGGTCAATATGGAAGGTGAGAGAGATATGAGGTCTTCATTGTGAATGAAATGGAAATCAATCTCGTTGTGATTCAGGTTATTGACTGTTAACTATCTTAATATTATAATGTTGCAATACAGTGGGTAGGTGACAAGCTAAATTTGCAACTCGACATGATACTTGAGCCCAGTGATCAAATAAGCTATGCATTGACAAAATTGTAGGAATGTGGGCAGGGATCAAGAGTATGTTCACAGAATTCGAGAACTTCTCACTTCAAATGGAAAGTAACTTAGTTGCTGCAGATCAAGTTAAAAATGCAATTCTGATTTAGGTAGGAAGATTCTAATTAGAGACAACTACAACCTCCTCATATTTTTCCCTAAGAAATATAGGCATCTATACAGAGGGAAATTGACTAGCTGATTGGAGGAGAAGGAAAATGAGAAAACAAAATAACAAGTTTGATTTCCTAAATGAGTTGAGCAGACGAGTTGGTGCAGATTTGAGTATAATTTAACGTTGTAAGAGTTTGTGTCAAGGTTCGCCGTTTCAATACCGGATTCCGTTCCGGTACCATTTTATTACGGTATCGGTATGCAGTACGGTACGAGATGCAAGGCATATCGAGTGTTAGTATGGTACGAAACTGCGTACTGGTTTGGTACGTGCGGTACGATACTGACCGGTACAACAAACTTTGGACTTTGTCTAATCAACTTGATGCCTAAGGTTTTGGGCACTAAAACAAAACCATGAAACCAAAATTTCATCACATGATATTTGGCCTTCGTGCTAGAGTGATTGGTAAGTTATTTCTTCTTTCCTTTTGAAGTGATGTAACAATAATAAACGAAGATGCATATTACCATGGTTAAACAATGGTCAGTGGAGTCTGCAATTTGATCAATTTAAGAATAACAAAGGAGAAAGTAAGAAAAGTGTGTATGTGTTGTCTAGGAGGTGTCAAATAATACTTAGGAGCCATAGAGTGAATGAAGTGTAAATATTGGTGAATTTACTCTCAACATGGATGAGAGATTGAGGTTCACATGGTAGGTTATTAATTAAACTTTGGGTGGTCTTGTGAGTGGATTTGCAATTGGCAGGACAATCCTTCACTGAACATCTATATAATTATCCTATATATAGCATGAGAGACATTTAAGGCATGGGTAAAATTCTGCTACAAGTTAAATAGAAGTGACCGGTTTTGGGGCCCTATAATTTGCTAAATGTTTTAGAATCCTTCGTCCCTAGAACTTTATTGGAGATATTGCTCGAGGAATTGTATGGTAAAGGCCTTATCACTAACATATGACCATTACTTGGCAGAGAATAGGGTTGGGAACAAGCTACGGACAAGCTTCTCATTCGCTTGAGCCTAGTTTGAATTTTTTTTTTTGGCTTAGAGCCTGGGCCTAAGCTTGAAGTTTTTATAGGGCTTGGCTTAGCTTGACACAGGCCCAAGCACGTCCCAAGGCCAAACGGTCCTAAACCTAAACAAGCCTTGATCAGCCAAAAGGGTGGTTCAGGGTAGATCATGGGTATCCATTCGTGCTTAGGAGGGAGAGGAGCAGATTTGCTGATGGTGGTGATAGCGATGGTGGCAAGCATGGTCTGTTGTGCCATTACCGAGCTCCGAACCGGTTGCTCGGCGGCACGGATCGGTACGGGCCCATGCCGTGCCGTGCCGGGCCTGTACCGACATAGTAGAGGAGGCGGAAGAGAGGACGAACGGAAGAGAGAAAAAGAGAGAGAGAAGGGGGAGAGAGGGAGGGAGAGAGAAGGAGGGCCGGCAGAGGGCTGGCGGAGGCTAGCGACCCAGACAGGAGGCGGAGGAAGGCTCCACGGCCGGATCTCTTGTTTCGTTCAAAACAAGGGTCTGGCCCTTTTTTATTTCACGATTTTTAAGTGAAGTCAGCACCTTTTTTTTATTTCACGATTTTTGCCGATTTCACTTAAAAATCACAAAATTAAAAAGTGGCCATTCGAAATAGAGGACCCAGCCTATTTTTCGGCCATGGAGCTGAAGGAGCGTCCTCTGTGCAGCTCGCTGGCCTCCGCCGGCCGGCTTCCACTTCCTTCTCTCTTCCTTCCTCTTCCCCTCTCTCTTCCTTCCTCTTCCTCTCCCGCTCGCTCTATCTTTTCCTCTCTTTTCTTCTTCTCCTCCAACAACGGGTTTCGTTTTCGTTGCCAAAACCGTCCTGGTCCGCCACCGGGACGGCTTGGTGTGAATGAAACTGCCCGGTTCGGGACGATTCCACTGATCTTGGTGGCAAGGCAGCATCCATTGATGGTGAGAAGCCATGGGGGCAGTTTAGGAAAAAGAAGGATCTAGCAGTGGTGGCAATGTCATTGTGGATATTGAGGGGAGGCAACTAGGTAGGTGATATGGTCGAAGAGGGAGATGATTGAAGAGGAAGAAAGAGGATCCCCATTTGCTGCCATTTGGCAAAATTAGAAATAGGGTATGGGAAAACCCTAACCACAAACCCACTATTATCACTTAGGCTTGGGTTGAGTTGGGCTTTTGGTTGGCTTGGGCCAAGTCAAAATTTATTGGAATCTAACAATGGGTCCCACACCCGATCTGAACTCCCTTGGGCCAAGCCCAAAGCCCAAATTGAAGCTGGCCCAGCCTGACGGGCCTTGGGCTGGCCTAAACCATTTCCGGACCTAGCTTAGAGGCTCTATTAAGCTTAAACAAAAACTAATCATGAAGATTTTCTTTCTGATTTTTGGTGGCATGGTACAAATATAGTGACATGGATTGAGCCATTGAGGTTTCAAAAGCTAAGAGCAATCTCCATATTGAGCTCTGACAAAGTAACTATGATGAAGGGCATTTCTTAACGTTTGGTGTAGAACCCAGATTTCAGAGTCCTTGTGGTTACCTTGCCAATATGAACAAATTTTTCTCATATCTGTATTGCTCTCACTATGGTCTAGTATATGATCAACTTCAAACTTTGCAATAATGAAAGTGAACTTAAAAAACAGTAACTAGAAGAGTGATTTGAATTGTTGGCTACTGACTTTGATCTTGGGTTACAACTTCCAGTAAAGAATATAACATAGCCATGCTTCTTTAGTCTCATCAGTATACAAAATTTAGATAAATGAGAAGATGATGCCTTTCTTTTATTGGAATTTGCAGATGAGTTGCAAGAAATTGAATAGTAAAGCAAATGATCAATGTTTTGAAGACCTTTGCTACAGATAGGCTTAATGGTAGATGTTGAAAGGTCTCATAAATGTTTCGATCATGTAACTTTCAGTAGAACAGTTATGTTAGCATATGCATGTTTCTTTAGGATGCTGCTTGCCGTTAAAAGCATGTCAACTTTGCAAACCAGGTCACTTGTTTACTTTTTTTTACAGATGCATATATGTGTGCATCAATGTGCAGCCACTTTTGTAATTTTGCTGTTAAGCATTTTATTGATGTTTCTTTTTATCTTAAGCTTTTACTTCTCGATGCTATTAGACTTGCGGTGCCTGCAGGTCCGTATGAAGGTGGGGTGTGGAAAGTCCATGTTGAGCTTCCAGATGCATACCCATACAAGTCCCCATCTATTGGTTTTCTGAACAAAATATTTCATCCTAATGTCGATGAGCTGTAAGCTCCAACTTTTCCTTTGGTTCAGCATATGTATTGAACAGGTTTTTCTTAATAATAATCTAACCGCCACCATTTTTTATAGATTAGGTGCTCATATGATCAATCTATAAAATTGTATATAATTGGATGTTTCTACTTTCATTAGCCTTTTGAAAGAAAGTAAGGAAGGGAGAGGGTGGGGAGGGGGACTTATTACATCAGCATTGTCAGCTTTATACATATCCAATTAGTGATGTTCTTGCAAACAATATATTTAGAAGAGTAGGAAATATAAATAATTTTTATGCCTTTTTCCCCTGAATTTACAATTATTTTGTTTCTTTCTTTGCATAATTGTATGGGAAATTTCAGATCCGGCTCAATATGCTTGGATGTCATCAACCAATCCTGGATCCCAATGTTTGGTAAGACCATATATTAGAAGTTAAACGTATTACATCATTTTTGTATACTTTTGTTTGTTAGAAAAATAATACAGAAACGACCATTTACAGGATTCCCTTAGCTGCCTATTAGACCATCCATTTGCATTCTTGCATGCCAATTTGTTCAACGCACTAACACATTTTGGAAGACTATTAATGAAACAAGCTACACATGAATCAATTTAGATATGTGAAATTATGAGTGAATTTATTAATTTAGCATATCATGATTTGAATTTGCTCGAGTGATCCATTCATCTTTTATATCAGGTTTTCTACTTTTTCCTTTTTTTTCCTAAAAAACATATTTGGATTTTCCATATCTCATCATGTTTATGTGGGGCTGCAGATCTTTCGAACATATTTGAAGTCTTTCTTCCACAGCTGTTACTTTACCCGAACCCTGCTGATCCACTGAATGGTGATGCAGCTTCACTGATGCTGAAGGACCAGCAACAATATGAGCAAAAAGTAAAAGGTTGAAGCATTTTCATTGTTCAACTAGTCCTTTTAATTTTTATCAGATAATATGTACATTCCCATATTATAGTTTGGGCAAATCTTATAGATGAAATATTTCTATTCAAAAGATCTTTTATAGGGTCCTGCACACAAGATATAGTTCAGAGACACTACCAAAGTAGAAAAGTATTATGAATCGGAATATCTTCTCAAGAATCACAACTCATTGTAGAGTTGCTGGGATGTGGACACCTATAAACAGTAAGGGATGAATTGCCCAACAAGTTGGGTATTAATGAGATGCAAGAAAGTCAATACGATTGATGCCAATGGTGAGGCCAGACAAACAGCAGATGACAACAAATGTCTTCGATGCTTCTTATACGAGCAAATAACAAGTTATTTTGTTGAAGTTTTGATTATATTCTATATTACTGTCAAGTCAATTATTACGATTTGTGTCAATAGAAATACAATGTAAATAATAGTACAATTCTCCTGACTCAAATCCTGTCAAAATCAACTAAAAAGTAAAACTCTTTAATTTTGATTATAGAACTGATGATTCTCTTAAATGGTCACTAGTTTTTCCTGCTTCCATCGATATGAAAAATATCCATATGTGTTATAGACTAATCAAATCTGTCGCTAGATCCTTCTTCATACTTACATAGATGAGAGCAAGGACCTCTCCTTACCATGTTCTTCTGGAGCTGAAAATGTTAAATTGCACAAGAATTAAGGCATGATGCATAAGCTCCATTGCTTATGCACAGTTATAGTAGGGAAGTTACCTAAATCAATAAAATGATGCACCTTCCAATCATTACAAACTACAGAAATTAAAGCTTCCTATATATACGGGCTAAACTTCAGTTGACACATGGTACCATCTGGTAGAGGCAGGCTCCATGACAATTAGCTTTTACTTTTGACTTTTCCTCATGACATGATTTTGGGTCACTGTTGCTCATGGTATAATGACCATAAAGAGGCTTGCTCAATCAGGTGGATCGGGAAGGTGCTGTTGTGTCTTACATCTTCTATAAGTACTAGATTTTGGTTTCTTGTTGTCGCTCAATACGACCTTTTCTTTTACAGTATTGGATGAGGTAATGTATGTGATTTTTATTCTCGACCATGATTGCACTGCTTGATTTAACTAATGAAAAAACAGATTAATCTTTCTTCTTGATACATGATATGCATTTGCAAGAACTTCTTTAGCTCTCATCATATTGTGATATCGAAAAAAAAAAAATGTTTCAACAGAATATTGTGAGCGTTATGCAAAGAGGGAGAAGTTCGAGAATCCTTCTTTCGATGGGAGTACTGATGAAGAGATCAGTGACAATGAAAGCACAGGGTCGGCCAATGATGACATTCTTGGTGCTGCAGACCCCTAAAGTGACAGGCCATGTATTTCACTCAGAACAATACAACATTCATCCTTGATTAGACTGGCAGCAAGCTTTTATAATGTTGCGGTATATATGTCTGTACTGCTTATCTGTAATACTCGACAGGCCCTTGGCGATGCTGCTGCATGGCCGGCACACTTGTGGCATCCAACTCAGTAAACTTTGAAATGTTCTAGTCTATAACTTATGTAACCATCAACATGATTTAACTGAATTTTATCACCTTTGCAACCAGTAGACAGTTTTATACTGTTTATTATTTATTAATGTTTCTATTATTTTCTGCAAACTTGTGTGGTGTGTTGACAAGTTTTTTTGGCAGACAGGGCTGTTTAAAATATAGAGTGGAGACTTGACACAGTTTGTAACGAAAATTAACTGAAAAGCAATCCATGCCAGTTTAGACCAAAGCTATCAGGAGCTGGATTTGTCTTGCAGCGTTGCATTGGAGCCAGCACTGCGCAAGCATGGTTGAGATCTCAGCGGCAATCTCAGCTGAGATAATGAATGGTATCTCAGCTGAGATAATGGTCGGCATCGGCATTGGAGGCAGTGGTGCTTATTGTCATTGGTCCCTCTTTTGTGTTTGACTCTAGGGGCGTTTTGTATCACCTTGGCTGGTATTAAATCAGCATAATTGAGGCTGATACAATATTTAAATATCTTTCTGAGAAATGATATGAGATCATCAGCTGAGATCCCCCCC
>JAOXJJ010000001.1:12409051-12445003 GCA_025769935.1 Phoenix roebelenii | reverse complement strand
CCCCCCTCCTCCTCCTAACTCGCTTGTTTAAAAGTTTATAGTTAATATATACTGAAGATAAAAATGTAGAATGAATGTTAATGAGTTTCAGTTGTACTATATCTTTTTATTGAGAGCGAGCAGTGACCTACATCAATTATTGTTTTGATATTTCAGTTATC
Source organism: Phoenix roebelenii (assembly GCA_025769935.1). NCBI lineage: Eukaryota > Viridiplantae > Streptophyta > Magnoliopsida > Arecales > Arecaceae > Phoenix > Phoenix roebelenii. The sequence continues at coordinate 12,444,842 of JAOXJJ010000001.1, read as the reverse complement.
ATATATTCTTTGGATATCTAGGCACACTTAAAATTCTTTAACCTTTCATTTTGGTACTTGATATATGGGTTCATAATTTGATATCCAGGCCACCAATTAGTTAGTTTAAAACCTTGCTCGTAAGTTGTGCTGACAGAGATTGCCTGACAAGGTGCATAAGTGACCATCCTCACATTTAGCTCAGGTGGAATCCTAGGGAGTTTCCTATTTGAGTATTGTACTCAATGTTTTCTTCCATTATGAACCATTTCCACTTGTTAACTTCAGAACTCTTGTGGATAATCTTCTACAGAAGTCTGCAACATTTTGGCTCATCATGAACGGAGCATCCGGCAGAGCCCTTCCTTTTAGATATGTGCATGGTCGTACGCTTTTACAGTCTTCAGAAAAGGTAGCATGCAAGCATCCTGAAAAGCAGCCGGATTCACCAGTTCAAAGCGTGCCCTCTGACGCATGTCATTGTAGTCTAGGAAGCTATTACCAGGTCCAGATCAGTTCTCCATTCTGCCACCAAAAAATTAAAAACAAAGAGAGAGAGAGAGAGAGAGAATTTCTAAGTATTCTCTTTTATATGCATATCCTTCTAAATTTCTTTTTTTTTGTATACATACTTTTCTAAAAATTTAAATTTGTACGAACCTCTTAAAAATTATATATTTCTATACCCTCACAATATACTGTTTTTGCACAAATATTCCTAATATAACGGTTCTTCTAACACTATTAATGAAAACCATATTTATTTTAATTAAAAATAAAATAGAATTTTAAGATTATATTTTTGTTTTTCGATCGTTTTATAAATATTTTTGTTTATATATCTTGTATTTTAGTCCTTTTAATTTGAAACTGTTAATTTTTTTAACGTTAGATGGTGTAGGCACATATGCAAAAACAAGAATAAAAAAAAAGTATGGAGTTGTAAAACAAGTATTTTATGAGATATATATTTAAATATTAATTTTGAAAGAGTATTTATGCAAAATAAAAAATAGATCAAAATAGAGGTCAACTATGATGGCTTGCCGACATATGTTTCCATCTGAACAACGATGCAGCAGCAGGACAGCTCAACTCTAATGCATGGCTTCATTTAAATACGGCCAACCGGAATCACCTCGCCGGCAGACCGTTTCCTCCCGCCGGCGTCCAAATTTTAAAATCTCACAACCCGTCGTTACTCTGGTGTCCCATGCCCATCCTTCGAGAACTCAGCCATGCGGCCGGCCTCCTTTCTTCTGAAAAACCATCTCCTCTTTGGACATTTGCCGTTGTCATTCCCTCCAAAAACACGAAGTAAAAAAAAAAAAAACAGGCCACCAACCTTCCCCCTCCAACCTCTTCTCTCCCCACCATTTCTTATCGACATCCCACCATCCCAAACCAGTTCATTGGCTAACCAATTCTCCACCTTGCCCATGGAGAAGATCCCCACCTGGGTGATCTCCATCTCCTTCCTCCTCCTCCTCCTCCTAACCTACTCGGCCAACGCGGAAAAGGATGATGTGAAGGTCTCCCTTATCAGTTTTCTCAGGAAACTCTCCAGTAACAACTCCCGAACTGATCTTGAGTTGGGATGGAATGCTTCCGTTGATCCATGCCTAAATGGTTGGGCAGGTGTGGATTGCAAGGGTACAAATACGGTGCGAATAATAGTCCTTGAAGGTCTGGGCCTCGACGGGTCGATCGATGCCGGCCTCCTCTGCAAGGCAGAGTCGCTCACAGTTGTGAGCCTCAGAGACAATGAACTCCATGGACAGCTCCCGCCCGAGATCTCCGATTGTACCGAACTGACCGGTTTGTATCTCGGCGGGAACCGTCTCTCAGGAAGCCTTCCCACTTCTCTCTCCCTCCTGAGTAATCTCAAGAGGCTCAACATCTCCTTCAACAACTTCTCCGGCGAGCTGCCGCCGGACTTGCCGAGGATATCAGGCCTAAAAACCTTCCTCGCTCGGAACAACAGCCTCGACGGGACCATCCTGCAGCTCGACTTCAGCAACCTCAAGGAATTCGACGTCGCCTACAATCGCTTCTCCGGTCCGGTCCCTAAAGGCGCCGGCCTAGAAAGCTTAGTCGGCAACGCTGGCTTGTGTGGGGAGCCGCTTCCTGTGGCATGCCCGCCGGCCCCATCACCTTCGCCGGGGGAGAAGAAGAAGTCGAAGAATTTATCCGCAGAAAAGGCCATTACGTTTTCTGGCTATATTGCTCTTGGTCTCGTCGTCTTACTCTTCTTCACATACAAGTTAGTCTACAGAAGAAAAGCCGATGCCAAGAAGGACGGCTCTGAGAAGAAGGCAGCAGACAGCAGTACCAAGAGTTCGAGTGGCTCTAAGACTGCAGCAAGCAGATCGGAGTACTCCCTTCCTGCGTCGAATGAGAGCCCTGCTGCGGTGTCATCGTCGCTGGTGGTTCTGGTGAATCCAACAACGAAGGAATTGAAGTTTGAGGACCTGTTGAAGGCCCCTGCCGAGTTGCTAGGGAGAGGAAGATTTGGCAGCCTTTATAAGGTGATGATTGATGATACGACCGCTTTAGCTGTGAAGAGGATTAAAGATTGGGCAATTTCAGCGGAAGATTTCCGCAAGAGGATGGAAAGGATAGACCGAGTGAAGCACCCGAACGTGCTGTCGGCCGTGGCATTTTATTGCTCGAAGCAGGAGAAGCTGTTGGTCTACGAGTATCAGAAGAATGGAAGCCTCTTCAAGCTCCTCCGAGGTAAGACTGACTTCAATTCTCTTTTTCTCCGAGCAAATACTTCCTTCAATTCTCTTATCTTCGATTCAGTTAAGGGTTACGGACAAGAGCATTAGCCACAGATCGTTCTGTTTTGGACTTTGTTCATTTCCACGGTCAGGCGGATTTGAAAGTAATGGAGGAATGGTTGAATTAGGATGGACCAAGTCAGAATGAGAGTCTAAAACATAGATTAAAGGGTGTGATAAATGGGAGACGAAATAAGATTTTAATAGAGGTAGTGAGCCTTCATTTCAGAGGAACTGAAGCAAAACTTGAACTCAAATTGCTATGTATATTTGCACTCTGTCAAGCAAAACCAGCAATTTTGTGAACTATATAAAAGAACAAATGGATGCTTTATATGTGAAGTTTCCTAAGTGAAGCCTCTCTTTACGTAATTTTCAGGCAGCCAAAATGGTCAGGCTTTCGACTGGGGCAGCAGGCTAAGTGCGGCTGGTGGCATTGCTGATGGCCTGGCTTTCATGCACCAAGAGCTCCATGAATATGGGATTGGCCATGGGAACCTCAAGTCTTCCAATATTTTGATCAAGACTAACATGGACCCTTGCATCAGTGAATATGGCTTAATGACCAAAAACAACCACCAAAACCCCCCAGCTTCAAGCAATAGCATTCAAGGCTCCATCCTCAAGGCTGACATCTATAACTTCGGAATCATTCTTCTCGAGATGTTGACAGGGAAGGTGACTCAGAACAATGGGTCCGAGTTAGCTCGATGGGTGAACTCTGTGGTTAGAGAAGAGTGGACCGTGGAGGTCTTCGACAAGGCTCTCCTCTCCAGTGGAGCAGGCGAGAACCAGATGGTGCAACTGCTTCAGGTGGCGCTCAAGTGCACAAATCCCTCCCCTGATGCTAGGCCAAGCATGAACCAAGTTGCTACGATGATCGATGCTATAAAAGAAGAGGACGAGAGGTCTATAGCCTCCGAAGCTTAGTGCAAAAAGATTGATCTGAGAGACGGCATTCATTAGATGAGCATTATTTCTTCCTTTTCCTCCTGAGAAAGAAGGGTGGGAGCATCAGAAGAGCATTATGATCTCCAAAATATGCTGCCGGTTGGTAACGAGCTTATGAGCATTCAGAAGCTTCATATATATTGGCCTTTGAAAATTTACCGATGTTTAGTTCCCGTTACTGTCGTAGAACATACATCTCTTCAACCTTAATTACTTTATAAATGTTGCAGTTAGTTTGTCTAATGATAGTACCAATTGTTTTATTTATTTCATTGTTTGACGTGACACCATGTCTTCCGTGGAAGTCTAATTAATTTCGCTTACATTTTCGATGCTTGGTTCTTTTGGATTTTTTTTCAAATTATGGTTTAAGGTATGAACTTAAGCCTATATAACTTGCGTTGACAAGAACTTGGTGCGCCAATAGTTACTAGTTTGTGTCTGGATGGATCCTGTTTACAGCTCTTTCGTATGAAAAACTAGCTTCCGTGCATACCAGCTTCAATTCTGCCGTTTTCAAAATGAAATCTTCTGGAGCAACGAGACTTGGATCCATCCGCTGCCACCCTTCCTCTAAATGCATGCATTTGAGAAAAGATTTATGTTCCAAACCTAAAACACTGGACTACCTCATTATTAATTCTCGAGAAATTATATCCTACATCATATGTACTATATTCGTAGTGCACCATACCGATCAAGCTGTTCATTTCTGTAGGCTTTATTTGTTATCCGGTAGTTTTTATAAATTTTAAGAATTCATATTTTCTAATTTATTTTTATGGTGCATATAGTGCAGATTATAATATTTTTTTGAAACTTTCCTACTCAAATCCATCCCTTGAAATTTGAGAAATAATACTCTACACCGTGCGCACCACAGCAGGGATGTTCCTCGCCAATCAAGTTTCTCGTTTTCATGGACTTCATTCATTATCCCGGGGCTCCACAAATTTTATGAATTTGTGCCTCCGGATTTGTTTCGATAGTAAAGAGATATAATTTTTTCCGAAACCTACCCTACTCAAATTGGTTCCCTCTTCCTCCTCTTCCCTTCTTTTCAAAAAAGAAAAAAACAAAATGAAAGATGAAAAGGTTCACCTAAAAGGCCCTGACATACGGTGCTTAATTTGCATCTAATCAAACAACCATGAGCCTGTCCATTTGTCTCTATATTAGCCTCTGTTGCCGCCATGTGTCCCTATTTGAGCTTATTTTATAAATTTTAAGAGAATTGTTTACAAAATTTTGGGGTGATACGAAGATGCAGCACATGCATGGTGCTGCTATATTGTATGTACGTTGGATGCTGATAAACCTTAGCTAAGATAAAAGTACCGTTAAATAATGTCATTACTTTTTATTTTATTTTTTTTTTCAAGTACACGAACTGAAACAGCACAACGAACTGTTGAAGGTTTAAGTGAAAACCATCGAAGCCCCGTTTGAATAAGCTGTTGGCAGTAGAGCGGTTGGTCGTAGAGCTTTTGAAAGTAGAATTTTTATAAAAATTTATTTGCTGCTTGATAACTATATTTCTAAAATGCTATGACACTTTAACATATGTTTGATAAACAAATTAAGAAAATATTTTTATATGACAAAATTATCATAAAGAATATTGCATAGTATTATACAATAAAATATAATAAAATATAACATATATTAATACATAAAAATATGATATAGTATAACATTATTGTAATATAATATAATATTATTGTAATATAGTAATATAATATTGTATACTATAGCATAATAATTTAAAATAATATTAAATTATTTAACATAACATATTAAAGTATTATGATATAATATAATATAATATTATATTTATAGTATAATGCAATAATAAAAGTATAAAATATTATAATTATTAGTATAAATTAATGTTGGAGTCTGATCTACGACTAGGATTTTTTGTTAGGGCTCCAACAAATTTTTAAATTTATAATGAGACAAAATATGCAATTGTTATATTTTATTATGAGTATTTTGGTCAAAAAAAATAGTTTTCCGATAAAGTCCAAAACAACTTTTTCGTAAAGCTCCAAAATAGAGCTTTTCTTAAAATGCTGTTTTTAGCTTTCTGAAAAAAACTAAAACAGCTTTTCGAAATTTTTACTAAACACCATTTTTCATCCAAAAGTATTTTTAGAGGACCAGAAAGTACTTTTTGATCCTCCAAAAGCTCCTCCAAACGGGGCTCAAGTCTATTTTCCTTTCATCCATGCAACCACTGATTTTTATTATACAGTGCATTTTTAAGTAAAATTCTCGATATCAAACCATATATCGACACCATACTAATACAACATCAGTATGGTACAACTTTTTTTTTTTGATATATTGGATATCGATATACCATCCGTATTAGATACTAATACCAAACTGATGCAATACGATATATTTTGTACCGCTTGATTCGAACTAATATAACATAGCATGATCAGACAGATAAATATAACCTATCATTTAAGGATTTAGTAAGCATAACCTGCAATACCTTATTATTATTAATCTTGACTAAATCTAAAGTCACACGATACACCTTTTTTTTTTGGTCAAAAATAGGAGGGGGGAGGGACCAGCCTATCCGGGTAGCAGCTTTCACTAGACCCCCCTTCTACCTACAGGTCGCAGGTTTCGCATGCCTTTTCTGACCCATGGGCTCACTTCACTGGGCTTACCGCCTCATGTGTGGGTACATCATCTAGCGTTATCTTGATACAAATGGAGAAAAAGCATATCCGTCAATAAATCGTCCAAGCATGGAGCATTCAGTCCTCTAATTTAATCAATATCTGTGCATTTTGAACTCGGACAACTCGATAAAATTATTATCCTTTTACCATCAGGCTACCATCCTCGTGGCACATATAAACGATATATTTTCCGAGCAAGGCATGGACGAGGAAAGCAGCTTAGATTGAACCTGTTCAAGACACGCAAGACCTCCGTTTCTCCGATGCTCAGCGACGAAGTCCTTGCCATTTACCAAGTCATGCTGACAACGTGATTGTTCCCCGACAGATTTGATGGATCTGAGCCGTCAATTCTAATCCCTAATCGATATGCTAACGTCAGTACAGACGAAGGTTGCGTCATCCTCTCCGCACCTAGTAGACTTGTGGCTCACAGGTTGATACAAGCAAAACCGCTTTGTAGCAGATGATCTATCACGATGCCCAAAAGGTACCGTTGATATCTTTATTTATCAGTGCTTTTCTAAAAAAAAAGGAAAACCCCCAACAAATATTGATTCTCCAATAAGGCCCTAAATTTGTTAAAGCTAGTTTAAAAAAAAAATTCGATCAAAAACTAGTCCGATGTATTTTGTTTACGATTGAAATCAAAATTAAAGTTAAAATCAAAATAGATTTGTATAAAAATCAGAACGGCAAAATATCTGATTGATTAATTTTTTTGTTTTTGATTTCGATTTTTGCTGTAAAACAAATTTTTAAACTTTGCAGAATTAAGTTATCAGTGGAAGAGGCAGAATTTGCTTTTAGAGAATTGAGATATTTTCATTCCCTAAAATTAGTTTTTTTTTGAAGATCAAAGCATTTTTTGAAGGATTGAAATATTTCTATTTCAAAGATTAATCCCAATCAACGGTTGGAGTTGGAGTTATTTTCATTCCTACATCAAAGCTCCTCTAGCTAAATATATCGTTACTTCGTGTGTCGGATTGAAGTTTATTACTTCTTGAAAACTCTCCAGGGTGTTATATGTAAAAAAAAAAAAATCCTTTTATCTTAATAGTGAGGACAAAACCGTTCTTCTTCCCATCTGAGCCTTTACCGGAAAACCACCTCGGGCTTGGGGAGAGCTCCCACCACCCCACCTGCAACCAGACACAAAGGAAGCTAAAGAGTAAAGATAGGAACTACAGATAGAGAGAGAGGGAGAGAGAAGGAGAGACTCCGGCGAAAACTTAAGGAGATCCCACTACTCTAATGGAGGACTCCACAAACCAGAGGTAGGCCAACAACACGCCCTTAAACATATAAAACCTTGCTCTTTCCCTTTCCTTCTACTCTCTTGCTGTCCAGCTGGTTTGAGGGTGGAAAAGGAAGCTTGGTTTTTCTCCTAAAGCTGTAGCACTGGTGTTATACATGGTCTGGGGAATGGATTTCGCCTCAAAAAATTTGGACTTTGAGCCTTTCCTCTTCTTTGCTGGCATGTCTATTGCTTGTATAAATGGATTTTAGCTGAAAGCTAGAAAAAAAGCTGTTTTGTGAGAAAAAAAAAAAATCTAACCTTTCCCTCTTGCGTCTTCTCAACCTGTTTTTTCTGGATTTGATCTATTTTCTTTTTTTTTCTTCAAGAAAGATCATTGTTTTGGCCTACGCTTCTCCTCAAATGAGTTGGATTAGTCCTTTTTCCCAGAAAAGTTTAAATTTTTAGCCTTCCCCAGCTACTCCTTTCAGATGACCTGGGCCTGGTCCCAGACCAAGGAGATGGTTGTTGTATCCTCGCCATCCGCTACTAGAACCCGTTAGGTTATTCTGCCGCAAATCAAGAGAAAAATGGGATTTTTACCTCCCTTTCCATCTCCCCAACTCCATAGCTTCCAGGGGGACTCACTCCCATTCTCCTCCTCCCAGCCCCCACCATCTTCCCCATCCTCCGGCAGTAGAATAAGCCCTGCAGTCCTCTTCATCATAGTAATCCTGGCAGTGATCTTCTTCATCTCTGGCCTCCTCCACCTTCTGTTGAGATTCCTCATCAAGAAGCACCCCTCTGGTTCCTCTTCTAGCCAGTCCAATGGGAACCAGGCGGCAGTGGAGCTCTCGGGCTCGGAGGCCCTCCAGCGGCAGCTCCAGCAGCTGTTTCACCTCCATGACTCGGGCCTCGACCAGGCCTTCATCGACGCGCTGCCCGTGTTCCTCTACAGGGAGATCGTCGGCCCCAAGGAGCCCTTCGACTGCGCCGTCTGCCTCTGCGAGTTCGCCGACGACGACAAGCTCCGCCTCCTCCCCATCTGCGGCCACGCCTTCCACATCAACTGCATTGACACCTGGCTGCTCTCCAATTCCACCTGCCCTCTTTGCCGGGGGGCACTCTTCGTGCAGGACCTGTCGATAGAGAACCCAATTTTCGATTCTGAGGAGCCCAGGGAGGAGGGCGGATTCGCCGGGGACGGGGAGGATGGCTTCTCGACGCCTGGCTGTCAGAAGCCGGCGGATGTGGAGGAGATTGCTGCTGAGAAGAGAGTGTTCCCAGTGAGGCTTGGGAAATTCAAGAGCTTTGGCAATATAGATGGCGGTGCTGGTGGTGATGATATCGATGCTAACGGCGATATCAAAGGCACTGTGAGAAGAGAGGAAGGGGAGAGCAGCAGCAGTAGCTTGGATGCAAGGAGGTGCTACTCCATGGGCTCGTATCGCTATGTTCTTGGGGAGGCCAATCTCCAAGTGGCTCTCTGCAGTGGTTCTACTAGGATTGGTAATGGTAAGGCTGTCAGGGGAAGGGGAGTTGGTGGAAATCCAGCATGTAATGAGGTTTTGGAGGGGAAGAGGCTAGGGATTGCGGGCAAAGGTGAGAGCTTTTCAGTGTCAAAGATCTGGCAGTGGCCTAATAAGAAAGAGGGGAAGCTCCCAATCTCTGCAGATGCTTCCTCTTTGGATGGGGCATTTTCATGGGCCAGGAGAAGTGTTGGGGATATATGAAACTTGTTTGTACTGCTGTGATAATTGTTGTTTTTTCTTCTCAGTGGTGGTTATTCAATCCCATCATAAAAATTCATAGTTACTACCCCTCTTTTGCTTCTCTTTATTTATGTCTCTTGTACTAGTCGATGAAATTTTTTGGAAGGGTTGTTGGATGATGAGCAGAAGATGGTTTTCCAATATGATAATTTGGATTGCTCATTGCCTAGTTATTTTGTGGTGTTCCTGAGCTTTAATTCCCTGACCTTCTAGATTGCTTTTAGCTTTCTTTCTTTTTTTTTTCTTGGGTTCCGTTTTGCTTCTGGGTACTCAGAGACGAGTGATGCAGAGCTCAGACTGCCTTCTTGTTTGTTACCTTCTCCTTGTTATGGTCTCAGGACTGCAGCTTCATCACCGATTGAAGGCTCCAGAGAAGCAGATTTTCGGAACCCAAGGCTTAAGATGCCTCTGCAGCTTTTTTATAGAACAAAACATCTGTGAATGTGCCTTGTTACATCAGCTAAATTTTTGGTTCGTTTTGTTTGTTGCTTCTCTTTCTTCCATGAGATGGTGGGAGTCCATAAAAAAGCTGGACAGTGGATTCTTGCGATGATATGATAAGGAAGTTTGTGCTTTGTCAGTGTTGTAGCTTTCTTGATATTGGTTTGAAGCAGTTGTTCTATCCGGCATGAGTTCCTTTCATGCTCATCGCTACTGCCACTTCTTGAACATCCATTTGATTGACATAAATGGCCGGCCCCCCAATGTAAGCACCAGAATCACTCCTGACTAATTTCTGTGATGTGGAAGAGGCCAAGTATGTAAACTCAATGCTTAATTTGGTGTTGAAAATAAGATTATCATTCATGCTTTCTTAGGTTGAGCAAGGGCACTAGTTCAACTGAACCCTTTAGCAATGACACTCTTCACCTGAGCTGCAATGCAACAGTCATATACTTGCAAAATTTGCAGCTCTTTTTTTTTTTTTTTTTTTTTTTTTTTTGCTTAAGAGGGCAGTTCATATCGCTCGGGTACGAATATACCCAATAAAATCGAAAAACAAAATATCCCGGAATGCTCTAGGAAAAGCTTTTTCAGTCGTCAACAGCATATCTCCCGCGTGGTCAAAATTTGCAGCTCTCGCTCTCTCTCTCTCTCACACACACATACACACAGAGTAAAGCGCGCATGCAAAAATATAAATACAAATTCATGTATGCTCGTGCATGCAAAAATATAAATACAAATACATGCACGTAAATAAGTAAGCCTTGCTTTTTTAGGCATTGGCAACTGCCTGGGTGCACATGAAAATACAAATACATGCATGCAGCCATGCCATTTTTCTTCATATTTATTGGACCCTTTATCCAAACTGTTTATTTTTCACCAAACTGTCAAAAATTAAAAGTTACTGGTCTAACAGCAAGACATGAATTGAAGATTCATAATTGGCTAGGGTTTTGGTTTTAGATTAATTTTTATTATTAAGTAGGCTCTTACCACATAGATAGATATGGTTCATGAAGGAGCACTTGCCTGTTTTTTTTTTTCCAGCTTACCCAAATATGAACTTTTAAGATTTGGAATAAATCTAAATTTAGATTCACAAAGGCTTACATTAATTGTTCCCACAAAATTTATTAGATTGACATAGATGCCAAATAAGCAATTGTAGAGTAGGATTTATACTATCTGCTTCCCAAACCAACATCTAGCGCGAAGATTTGTGGTGATAGTATGTCATTGTAGTGTTTGCATGTGCTACTTCCATGGACACTTAATTATTATTCATTTCTTAGGATGGTGCAGGCCAAAATACAAAATTTTAAGCACCGATACTATAATAAAAATTCAATTTTATTTGCACTGGAATGAATATGCTCTGATCAAAGATTGTTAGCTCAGTTGATTAGAATATTTTTCTTTAATGGCTTGCTCTCAGAAGAGGTCCAAGGTCCGGATCCTGGACATTTCTCAAAAAATAATAGGAGAATGAATGTCCTTAGTTGTTTTTTCACTTTGAAATACATATGTTTAGCAGCTGTCCACAATGCTAGATTAATACGAAGGACGATAATTATGAAGAATAGAAGAGTACATTGTGCTTCTAGGCAGAGAAAGCCATGCACACTGGTTACACTGGATTATAACAACGCCGATTTTGTTAGTATAATTGATTTAAGCAAGTTCTGAGCCACAAAGATTCCACTCATGATCTTGCCAATTAAAGATGGTGCAGTGGCCACTGAGAGGACCACTGTAACATAGTTGTTCTGTTTGGAGTCACAGATCTACCTTTTGGATGGGAGGGCAGTGGAAGATATTCTAAGGTCTTGGGTGGCAATAAGTACCCTTAATCTCATTTTAAATTTGAATTCGGAAGTATAGTGTTGGTGGTTTATGGCATAATAATATGTAAATACTATGAGTAGGTACAGAGGATATATCTAGAAGATGTTAACTGATGACTTGCCAAAAAAAAATAAAGATGTTAACTAGTGCAAGTTGGCAGGAAGATGTAACAACCACGAAGTTTAAAGCAACTTCGAATACTAGGTGTCGACATTGGTGTTCTCTGTGCCTCTATGCACACGCTCGCATGTCACGCACGCACGCGCGCGCACAGAGAGAGAGAAAGAGAGGGTTGGCAAGTCTCTTACTTGGAACTGTATCCTGTATTTTAATGGAAGATGAATGTGTATTTGCAAGTCTCTTGGAGAGTTAATGGAAAAAATAAGAAAATCAAACATGAGGTGCAACTCTTAGGCTAGTAGTGGAACCAGGGAACCATGCAATAGTTTGGGTTAGATAGTCGTGGGGTTAGTTGGTTTACGCCAGTGGCCATTTTATGTGGAACAATGTATGCCATGGATGCAGTTGGGAAGTTTGTATATGTAATTACTCCAAATTCAGCTCCTAACTATATGAACAGCCTATTAAGTGGGAAGATTCTAAGGCTTATTGCAGTGTTTGGTTTCAATAAATTTGCCATCGCAGATAACATAGTGAGGCACCTCATTAATTTTATTGACATGCACTTTCATGGTTTAGGAAATTCTTGCACTTTGAATTGCACTATAGCCCTACCCCCTCAAGTCAACAACTTCATTCTACTCATGGCCATTGAGTATCTTGTGGACTTCTGTCTAAAGGAAGTGCAAGGCAATGGCAAACAGATTTGAGGATCTCCCAATATGGACTTGGTCCAAGGGCACTTTGTGGGACTCATGCTTGCACTTGAGAAAGAATCTTGTTTGGGTGCCAAGTCCTTTTCTGTCCATTATCAAGTGCCTTACAATGGCACTATGATTAACTGGAATATGCTCCATGTTGCATTCTGAAAGCCATGGCCTCACTCTAACTGAAAAAAAACTTTAGTTCAACCAGAAGTAAAAGAACAGTACATACTTCTCTTCCCGAAACCAAGTAACTCGGATTGTTTTAATTCAAATTCTATTGAATCCTCTTTATCTCTTTAATCCTTTAATCTTCTTCCTTTTTGCCGAAAGTCTTATACTTTGAGGAGTCGTCTTTTATATCTTGTGTTCTTTGCTCTTTTATACCATCTCCCTTTTTTTTTTTGTTTGCAGAATCTTCAGTTTCCTTTAGCATGATCAAAATTATAATAAAAAAAAAAGGTGGACAAAGAGAGACTCATTGATAAATTTTCCATGACCAACCAACTTTTTGGACTTGTTTAGTTCACGAAATGAATATCTCTTGCTGGACTATTTTTCCAAAAAAACTGGTGTCTGGGTATATAATGCCTATGAAATTGATTTTTGTATATTTGGTTGATCATTGAAAAGTGACATATTCCATAGTGGCTTATGTTTTGTTGAGCATCTACATTTCTGAAAAGTTAAAATTGTATAAAATATCCATTATGCCAATTTTTTTTAAGAAAAGACTTTACTTCATTCTATTTAAAAGCTTAAGGATATTTTTGAAAAAAAAAATACCTAATTTCCAACTGGTAGAACTAAACTTTTCCATGTGGCATATGTAATTTTCTTTTCCATAGAATGAAGAAATTTTATTTCTATATAAAAGCTATTGTCCTATCTCTTTCTTTTGAAAACTCCAACAAAACATAAGGCATCTTTTCATTTCTCCGTTGACTCCACTTTCCCTTCTCCTTTTTCTACGAACCAAACGAGTCCTTTGTTCTATAAAGAGTAGAGTCGAGCCAGAGCAAATCATTAGCGGAGCCCTTCTGAAATCTTCTAGTAAATCCTAACTTAGACCACTTGTTAATACTTGGTGCATTGTCCTACAACAAGTTGATTGGTTCTCTCTCTCAAAACTGCAATTCACATATTCATCAAGATTATGTTGCTGCAACTTAAAAAGGTCAGTTATGAATGGTACAAGGGAGTTTGTGGGCTCTTTGGCCTTAGGTTGGTTATCATAAAAGCACAGACAGTTATTTAGCTAGTTTTAGTAATTTTTTTTTTATATTGAACTAGCTGTGGAACTAGTGTCATGTTGGTGAGCTCTTTTGCCACGGGGTTGGCACTGACCAGGGAACAACGCAATGCACTAGAGATTTACAGGCCCTCAAGGAAGCCACACTGTGCCCTCTTTGATGAATCAAATGACTAAAATAAGAGCATTGTTCCTCTGGACTAATACAATGAGATCATGGATGTGTTTTCTTGTGCTCGTATGCTGTACCGGGAGGGGTCAAACTCCATATCGACTGGGAGCTATCACTTCCAATCATTCTTTTGCTGGAAATCTTTTCCCATTCCAAAAGTCAAGAGTTTCTTGACCATCAAAGCATTGTTGTGCTGGAAGTGTAAGTCCCTGGCCACCCACCCACCGCCCCACAAGCCGGACACGCACTTCAGTTAATGGATGTCATTTTAGGGCCCCTGCCTATCTGAACCAGGTTTCATGGGACCCAACCAAACCTAGCTTAAACTCATTGGTCCGCCCAATTTGACTGGAGTAGACCCACCCAATTAGACTTGAGCCAGGAAGGAGAGAGAGATGCATAGAAACCAAAATGCATTCTAGGGTTTGGATTTGTTATTGCGCTGAAGTAAAGCATGTCACACAACACAGGATCTTGCTCAAAAGACTAGCTAAAAAATATTATTTGGATTCTTTGGCCCTGTATAAGTATCCAAGATCTATCCAATGCATAGCCAATCTAGGACTAAATACATGCTCGCATGGGTGATAAGTTATAAGACAAACTTTATCAGGAGGTTTAAGATTTTTTGTAGTTAGCGTCCTCAGTGAATCGAACTTTGCAATTTATTTTATCTTATTTTTATTTTATTTTATTTTATTTTACTTTACTTTATTCTATTTTATTGAATGACATTCTTAGAACCATAGCATCAGGATCCTCATGTCTGTCCGAAAAAATATGGGTTGAATGAATGTGGCGAGGATAGGTCTCTGCTGCAAGGACCAGAAAAAGCAGTAAACCTTAGTTTTTTGGAAACACCTACGATAAAATTGGCATTTGTATCTCAAATGAGTAACCTAACCACTCAACCCACTCACGAATTGCATAAAAAATTGGCTTTATACTCAGTAGCACTCATGTGACTAAATATGTTTTTTTGCCTTTCAAGTGGTGAAACTGTGGGTATTGATCCAATACCACCCATTCTTGATTCTTGCAATTCCTAAGAAGAATAGAAATTAAATTACTATCAACTTGCTAATTACGTTCTAGTTAATTATGCACTACCAAACTCGAATTTTAATGAATTTCTTGCATACTTCAAGACCCCCTTAATTTAATACGAGAAGAGCTAGTTTCTTTTTTTTTTGGGTACATCGGCTACTAACACTAATCTCATATGAGTACAGCCATCTGAATTACTAGAAAGTAGACTACACAGTGGCAAAGGAATAGCAGCATGCCCAATCCAGAGGATCTCTCCAGAATGGTGGGCAGCAAAAAAGACGATCTAATCAGCAGCTCTGCTTGCCTCGCGAAACACGTGCACGGTCTGGAAGGCACAACACTCCCTCTGCAACCATCGAATGTCACACAGAAATGGGTGCTCAGCCCCTCGCCCCGCCTTCAGGATGCGCTCAATCACTTCGACTGAGTCCTCCTCGAGGAAGATACGCCCCGTCTTAAGCACTTGTCTCATATAGGAGAGTTCCTCCCATGTTGTCCTTAGCTCTGCCCCAAAGGTTGACACCTCAAAGGAACGATGCCCACCGGCAGTGACCAACCTAGAATTTTGGTCACTGACCACGAATCCCAGCTCTGTCTCTACCCATAGGCATGCTACCGTCGAAATTCACCTTGAGATGGCTAGGGGGTGGGGGCACCTAAGAAACAACGACATACCTAGGCGCTATTATAGCGGAAAAGGGGTCCCATATGTCTCTAACCATCCCAGAAGAAACCACCATGGTAGCCTCAGTAACCTATGCAGCCCGACAGAGAGCTCTCTTCACGACGGACCTCAGGGGTGCCCTCCTATCCTCGAAGACTCTCTCGTTTCTGTCTAACCAGATGTGATAAGCTAAGTAGATGACAGCAATACCCCACTCAGTGGTGCTCAGGGACCGTGTGGCAGACCTCATGAGCCGAATAAGATCTCCAACTGACACGACAGACCCTGATAAGGGGAACGAGACCCTTCTCTAGATCCATGTGGTCCGTGGGCACTCAATCAGAGCATGGCTGATGGTCTTCACCGACTCCGAGTAGTCCACGCACATCGAAGAGACCCTGACCCCTCTCCTGGCCAACAGACTTCTGGTCGGAAAACAATTCCAGGCCACCTTCTAAGTGAATAAAGCCACTCGGGAGTGTACCCATATCCTCCAAATCCATCCACCATCAAATCGCTTGGAGGCCTCACCACCCATCACCGCACATAAGTCCGTAGAGCGCACTCTTGACCTCCTTGTGGCTTTCCAAATATGTCTGTCCTCTGAAGCACCCTCAGGTAGTGGGATAGCTAGGATCCTCTAGGCAAGCTGTATCCCGAACGCTTCCCTAATCAGCACCTCGTCCCACCGGCCCTCTCCATGGATGAGCAGATCGCTGACTGTGAGCTCGGCCACCCTCACCATATTGACCATCGTTGGCATCTAACCTAGCGGTAGCTCCGTTACCCACCTATCCTCTAGGATATCAATGGATTGTCCATCCCTGATCGCCCAACTGATCCCCGATAGCACTGACGGGGTACAAGAGCAATCTCCCTCCAGATGAAGGAGTAGTGACACCCAGCTTGGAACTCCTCCCTCGCCATGAGCGCCCCATATTGGGCCCTCAATAAGGTCCTCCACAAGTTGTCAGTCGCCAAGACAAACCTAGTGGAGCGTCTCACAACTAGTACCTCCTGCCTCGCTGCCAATGAATCAATCCCCAAACCATCCAGTCAGAGCGGCTGACAGACCACCTCCCACGCCATCAAGTGAGTGCCTCCTCTGCCATCCCGTCTATCCCAAATGAAGTTTCTGAATAGCTGTTCCAGAGACCTCAGTAGTGATAGTGGAACCAGGGTGTTCGCCAGCTAATACACTGAAATCAAGCTCAACACCTACCGCACCAGGATGACTCTGCCCATTATGAAAAGAGCATCCCTTTGTTGTCCCTCCAATCTGCATCTGATACTCAGCTTGACATCTTTGAGCTAAAGCATATGGCAGACTTAACCCTATTCACCCACTGACTAGAGGCAGAACAGTAACCCACCAAGATGTCTCGAATCACCCTCATAACTCGCCTAGTCACTTGAACTAACAGCAAGCAATCATCGGCAAAGAGGAGGTGTGAGATCTGAACCGACTCCACTCTCGATTTGTAAACCTCCAAGGCTTGAGTCTCCTCCGCATGCCGCAAAGCCCTGCATAAGGCATCCGAGCATAGGATGAAGAGTAGGGGCGATAGCGGGCAGCCTTGATGGAGGCCAGTTGCGGACTTGAAGAACTATGTGGGAGAGCCATTCACTAGAATGGCAAAAGATGGAGTACACAGACAACCCAAGACCCAATCAATCCACTGTTCATGGAAGCCAAAACACACTAGAAAACTCCGTAGGAACTCCTAGCTTATCCTATCATAAGCTCTCTCCATGTCTAGTTTGATGCTCATCAAATTCCTCAATTCTGAGGCTCTTTGCAAGTCGAACATGAACTACTAGGCAATAAGGACATTATCTCTGATACTCCGCCCTCCCACAAAGTCCCATTACTTCAGACCGATCAGTCTAAGTAGGATGCCCCGCAACCTGGCAATAAGAACCTTCGCTATAGCCTTGTATAGTGTAGTGCACAAACTGATCAGCCTACATGACACGGCCCCATAGCATCCCGTCTTTTTTGGATCATGGTGACAAATATTCTCTTCCAGTCAACTCGTAGGACTGCCGAGCTAAAAAAGAACTGTATCACCTCCACCACATGCCGTCTGACGATCGACCAAGACCTCCTAAAGAAAATCAAAGGAAAACCATCCGGCTTCGGGGCCCTGTCCTCTCTCAATGACCACACAACCTCTTGAATCTCCTCGGCCGACACAGGTTTGATCATAGCTACACTCTCCTCCTCTATGACACAGGCAGAGGGCGGTGGCATAAAAGGCGAATTCCCCTTGCTAGTCTGGTCTGTCCACTTAGATCTGAAAAACTGCTCCAAGACCCTTCTGATAGCATCCAAATCCTCTATCAACTGGCCATTTGTACCCCTAATACCCCGGATCCTATTCCTCTGCCTTCTGATGATGGTAGACTGATGGAAAAATCTGATGTTTCGGTCCTCCTCCCTGATCCACTAAATTCTGGACTTCTGCCTCAAAAATGTCTCCTACTAGCGAAGAAGTGACTCATGAGTGGATAAGTCGGATCCAAGATCCTCCAGATCCACCTCTGAAAGGCCCCCCTATACCTCCTAGGACTGCAGTTTGGAAATTGCCTCCTCGTCCTCCTCTACCCTCCTGAAGATGTTGCCCACCTCATCCCTATTCCGCTTCCGCAGCCGTCTTTTAGTTATTTTCAACCTTCGAGAAACTTTGTACATGACATTACCCTAGATTGGCACCCGCCAAGCTTTCTAGACCATCTCCCAAGAGCAGGGATATGACAACCATAACTTCTCAAATCTGAATGGACAGCGATAAGGAATAGTGGATGAGGTATTCACCAAGATCGGACGGTGGTCCGAGGTGATCCGAGGTAGGTGGTTCACCCGATAGTTCGGATAGCTCTGTACCCATCCAGCCATAGCAAAGACTTTGTTAATCCATTCCCAGACCTCGGCCTACCCCTGATGGTTGTTGCACCATGTCAACCTTGAACCATCAAAGCCAAGATCAATCAGGCCATTGCTAGTGATGAACTTCTGGAACTCTCTAACTTCCCTTTTGTTAGAGAAGGCCTTCCTCCCAGCTTCTCTTGTGGGTCATCAATACAATTAAAGTCTCCAGCTACTAGTAGTGGGGGTTCCTACTGAGACTGTTTAGCTACCTCTTCCCACAAGATCTTTTTTTTTTCATGAACTCCCTACTAGCATATACAACAGCTAGGATCCACAGTCTCTCATTACCTTTAGAGATCACCATCACTACCTGTTGCTCACAGACATTGAAGATATCCAAATCACCAAGCCCCAGCCTCCAGATAGCAATTATCCCACCCGACAAACCATGGGACTCCATAACATAGAAACCCCATGATTTAGGGAAGGCCCGTCTAGCCTGTTGTAAACTTCTCCCTGATAGATAGGGGTGGCAAAATATGACTCAACCCACCAACCCGACCCGTGTTTGACCCGCCATAAACAGGTTTGGGTTTGGCCTAAACAGGTTCAGGTTGTAAACAGGTCGACCCGTTTAACCTATTTATTAATTGAGTCGGATACGGGTTTTAGATATCTGACATGTTTAAATTGTTTAACCCGTTTAACTGTTGGGCAAGTTAAACATGTCTAAACAGGTTAAACGAGTTAAATAGGTTAAACAAGTCTAAACAGGCTAAACGGGTCTAAACAGGTCGGGTTGGGCAGATTAAACAGGTCTAAACAGGTTAAACGGGTCGAATTGGGTAAACATGTTAAATAAGTTGGGTCGGGTTGGGCAAACAGGTTACCTGTTTATTAAATAGATTAAACTGGTTGGGTCGGGTTACATGTTTATTAAACATGACATGTTCAGGTTGTAATTTCTAACTTGTTTAATAAACAGGTCGGGTTCAGGTTTTTGGTTTTCTGACCCGATCTGCATGTGATCCGACCCATTTATGCCCGACTTGATCCGATTGCCACCCCTAATGACAGACGGGTCTCGAAGAGGACACATACATCAGGATTATGGAGCTGCACCAACCTACGAAAAGCCAGGGCAAAGAAGGGCTTTCCTGTCGTCCGATAATTCTATAGTAAAACCTTCATCAATTATCCTTGGGAATAGTATGGACCCCTTCCCCAAGTCCAAAGTTTTTTTTGCTCACCAGCTCCGCATAATCCCTCTCAGCCGAACTCTGCTCTCCCTGCAAGGCCGACTTTAGGTGATGGAAGAGTCTCACACAAGTGTCACGGCTCGAACCGGCATAGTCTGAGCTGGGCCGGCATGCTGGGCCCAGGCACCAGCACGCTGCCCACCCCCTAGGACGGTCTAGTTTCTTTTTTTTTTTTGCTAATGAAAAAAGGGGAAGAGGGGGGAAGGGACAAGCCCACCCCCGCATAGCAGCCTCCACTGGGCCCCCACCCCACCAGGAGAATGTTCGATGCAGGTATAAATGACCGTGTGTTGGGCACCCCAGCCGGTTTTACTCATACCCTCCCCACCCGTGAGCCGGCTGAGTTATCCGACCCGATCCTCCGTGTGAGTACGTCACACCTGGCACCACCCAGGCTACCAGCCGACTAGTAGCGCTTCCAGACCCTATGTCCAAGCTAGGAGCATCCGGTCTCTAAATTTAATCGATACGTATGTGTTTCGAACCTGAAACCATTTAGTTGGAAGCAAACGCTCCATTTTAATTGGGCTACCACCTTGATGGCACGGTCCAGTTTCTTTCGAGGGAAAGAAAAAGCCGGAGCTCGCCAGGACTCGTGAAAGGCCACGGCCTACGGGTAAACCCCATGCGTACTTATGTTTTTCTTTCTTCTCCCGCCAGCCTCGGCCGAGAGGTTCATCTATCAATAAAACCCTAAACCCCCTCCCGTTCCACCGTCGAACTCCACTCTATTCTTCTCTCTTTCCGATGGGTGGCGTTCGCGCCACCGTGCAGGTGTCGAACATCCCGCTGACAGCCGTCGCGCAGGAGCTCTTCGAGTTCTTTGACTCCGCCGTGGGCTCCGTCTTCGCCTGCGAGATCGTCACCGCCCGCCGCAACTGGAAGTCACGGGGCTTCGGCCGCGTCCAGTTCGACTCCTTCACCGCCGCCGACAGGGCCTGCCTCCTCGCCGATCGCGGCCACCTCCCCGACTTCCAGCGCGCCCGCCTCGCCGTCCGCCGTTCCAACGAAGACATCATCGTCAGGGCCGCCGAGGCCCGGAACCGCGTCGAGGGCGCCGCGCTCCACGCGGGGGTCCTGGTGTCCGAGCGGTGCATGGAGATGTTCGGTTCGTGGGATCGCGTGAGGGCCGAGATCATGCCTGAGAGGGAGAAATTGGACATTTTCATGGAAGATGGCGGGGTGAGGTACAAGCTGGAGATCACGTTCGGCGACATTCTTGCCACCTTCGGGTGCCGGTTGGCTGGACGGGGGACAGATGCCATTCTATTGCAGGTGAACACTTCTTTTTGATGCCTAATTTAGGTGTATTTGTATATGCTTTTATTTTAGTTTGGAGTTCCAAGCTAAGAGATATATATATTCTTTCTTCAATACTTTTGCATATTTATGGAACTGTTTTACATCATAAATTTTCTGCATTTGCTAGTGTTTTGTCATGTAAATGTAGTAATAATATAAAGGTTCTAGTTTTGATTGTCAGCTGAACCCCAATGGGGTAAAATGCCACGCAATGGTCATTACTATTTTGCGAGCATGTACATTGGTTGTGCCTCAAAAGAGTGAAATTTGGCATTTTTTTTGTGATAATTGCTATTTTTGGCAGTGGTTGTGCCCTTGGATTTTTTGGCGGTAGGATAGATGATATGGAATTGGCATTTTATAGTATGTTGTTCATGTGTTTATTAATACATCAACATAACACTTAGGTTTTCTCCCTTCTTATTGGTTGCCTTGTACTTGTAGTTGCTGACTTAATGTATGATACCTTCTAAAAGCGTTACAAAGCTTCTTAAGATAATAAAATACACAATGAGGAAGTTAGGTTATATAATATTAGATTTGAGGCATTTTTTTGAACTGTACCTGCTCTTATTGTATGCTAGCTGCATAAAATTTTGGGATTTCTATCTTTGGATGCGCTTCATTAGCTAGGGGTCTAGTACTATTCGTTGCTTCAAGTTGCATGGTGCTGTATATTGTCTGGACGAGTCTTTCCCCGCCGATGAAGCATATAATTATGTAATGAGTATCTTCTCCCTCTTCCATGGGCTTGCATGGTGCTATGGGACAATGCATGCTTGTATAATGATGCACGTAATCTGTGTAAAACTTTTCAGATTTCTTTATTTTGATCAGTTTCTTCATCAGCTAGTGATCTAGTACTATTTGTTGCTTGAATCTGAATGTTCTTATATAGAGATAACACAGTAGCTTCCGTTCTGATTGGTATTTTCTTCCTCTTCTGCGGTCATGTGTGGTACTTCTTTTGCCAACTTTTTGGAATGTCAATGTTGCATTTTCTTGCTAAAAGAAACAGAATGTTCCATTTGTGCAAGAATAGTGTAATTTTCATTTGACATGAAGAGACAGATCTACCAGGAAAGCATTTTGTGCCTTCAAATGTATAAACTTTGGGTTAGTTGAAGCTAAATGTATAAATCTTACCCAACAGGTTCACGTTGCTTCTCTATCTATTTGAACCCTACATATTTCTTTTGAAAGATAATTTGGAGCCTTCCCACTAGCTAAGTGGAGCTAAAGAAGTAGGACGGACTGGAGAGGCTGTGGACTCTAAAAACATCATGATTTTCTGGATGCCACAAAATAAAATGATGGTGATAGGGGATTTTGCAAGAAAATCCACTTTTTGTATTTGGAAAATTGGGCCAACTTTTTGATGCAGAAATCGTCCATCTTGGACTTTGTTGGATCATTATACCACTATGCTCATGACTTTTTTACTTCTAATAATTCAATAACACATGTAATAGTGAGAAAAAACAACTATGACTCAATGAAAAGATGACACATGTGCCATCAAAAAGAAGTCTGGTGCAGTCTATCAAGTGATAGATTGAAGATGTTATGGAAATTGAACCACAAAGGATGTGAAGCAGCTATTAGCAGAACTATACATGGAAAAAGAGTCTTGGAATTCTCTCTCTAGCACGTCAAAACCAACAATGGATTGATATTATGTTTTGTAATCTTTCCTCATGTTTGTAATCTTTCTCGTTGTTATCCATGTTAATTCAGAGTTGTGGAGAAAGAGGTTTGAGATTCTCTCTCTAGCACTTCAAATCACTTGCCGACTTTACTTAAAAATCGCGAAATAAAAAAAAAATGCTGGACTCTTGTTTCGTTCAAAATCGCGAAATTAAAAAAAAAAAAGGATTGGACCCCTATTTCGAATGAAACAGGGGACTCGGCCGTGGAGCCTTCCTCCGCCTTCTGCCCGGATCGCCGGCCTCCACCACCCTCCTCTCTCCCTTCCTTTTCCCCTCTCTTTTTCTCTCTCCCGTTCACCCTCTCCCTCGCCTCCTCTACTACATCGGTACAGGCCCGGCACGGTGCGGGCTCGTACTAAACCGTACTGCCGAGCAACCGGTCCAGGGCCTGATACCGGCATGGCAGACCATGGTAGAAATTTTATGCATAATCCCTATTGCTATATAGGTAAACAAATGTAGGTTGGAAACTTTTTTACAAATTTATTTGTTCTTTCTCCAAAATAATGTCTTAGTCGTTTCTCCTATTTAGGTATATGATATCCCTTGCATATCACCACTAGGTATCCAACATTCTTCCGAAAATTATTAGTAATCTAGATATGCCAAGCTGTACTCAGTTGTAATTTCCCTTAGAATTGTCAATTGGTCTATTTGGTAATGAATACGCTCTGTTTGAATGATGCTTAGCGTACCCCAGCATGTACGCCGACTGGATTTTCCGTGAAACGCTATGGGTAAAATGAGTATTAAGGCCCAAGCACCTACCTCCCATGTATGGGGGCACCAAACCAGGTTTGCAGTCATCCCATGTTTGCATCGTGGTATGCCTAGCAGTACTCGCTCTGTTTATATAACTTCAGCTTCATCTATAGAGCAGCTAGTGCTCCCCATGAGAATTAGGAGCAACTTATCTTGCACATATTATTGTTCAATTTAGGAATCTCTTATATGTAACCCTTTCTTTCTCAGCAATGTTGTGCCTAATGCATTTGAAAGAATGAAAGATCACATTGAATTATATTACGAGGTGAAGGCATATTATTTTATGCCTTGGTTTTTCTTTTAATTAGAAAGATGTGTATGTCCTTTAGTGTTTGAAGTTTGGCTATGGACTGCACAATGCTTTTTAGAAAAAAGAAAAGGCCATTAAAGAGTCGAGCTTCATTCAGGCTGCACCTGGCTTGTCAATTTACCAGGTTATGCATCAGTTGTAGCCCTGATGCAAAAAATAGCAGCCACTACAGGAGCCAGTGAAAGCATTTACTGTTAAATTGGAGTTCATGAGCATGTGCATTGCCTATTTAATATAATAAGCAAAAAGCCCATGCATCCCTTCTAGAAATTTGGCCAAAATCAGGTCCAAAATAAATGATTTGTGTTAGGCTGGTGAATTAATCTTGCATGTTATTAGCTCCCCAACATATTCAGAAGAATGACAGGACACAAAAAAAGCATATTTGGTGGAGGAAGGAAATATGATTGAATGGACTGCATGATCAAAGTTGTTATGATTACATGACATGAAATTTGATCTAAGACTTCAGTTTATGGTCCTTGCCTAGATGATAGCTGCCACTACAATCAGAGGTTGAAGAAATTTTGATGGCGGGACATCAAATTTATAGTTTATTCTTTTTTAAATCTATTAGATAAATATAAAATATAAATATTCTGCATTCATGTTGAATGGATGGCACATCTTGCATAATAAGCTATTGTTTCTTTAATGCCTTGACCATCTAAAATAGTTGATTACTGAGCCTTTTTTGAGATATTGAAAGGTTATTTGAAAACTTTGTCAAGTAAACAAAAAGTCTCCTGAAGCTCATCTGCAGTTGTGCTGCAAAATTACTTTATAAACTTGTTTAGAAATTCTGAGTAGGATGAGGTGTGGATGGTCATTTGATATATGAAAGGGCCATATGTTCGATCTAGACTGCTTGTATGCTAACATTAAAATCAAGATTGGTTGCAGAAGCAAGAATATGGCCAAAGAAAAAATGCATTTTATGTTGCTCAAAGTAGCAAAGACATGGTGGTGGAATAAGAGCATGACATTGGAACACTTAGGCACAACAATTTAGTGATTCTTGCTCTAATATATCCATTACTATGAATGGATACATACATTTTGTATTATATTAACGTATGCATTCCTTTTTGGGGGTTTTTGGTGGGGGTGGAGGGTATATTCATGCACACGTGCATGTAATATGAATGTACATTTTTATGTGCATAAAAGCATGTGTGTGTTCATTTACCTACACCAAAGAAGAGATGAAGTTAATAATCCTCCTAGCAGGATTTTCCATTATTGCAAAATTTGTGTATAACTGTAACTGACATATGGTTCTTGGAGGGTGGTCCAAGTCTCACTGACTTTCCTGGATGTAAAGTGTAGAGATGTTGCAGCAGATATTTGAAATGCTCATAAACTCAGTATTCGTGTCGGAGTAGATCTCAGTGGTTGACCCTTTTCTCCTAAAGAAGTCTTGGTTATGTATTGGGTTGTATTTGTGATGGATGGACACCAATCCTTACGGTAACTAATCCCTCATAATTTATACCTTCTAAAAAAAGGTTCCTGTATGAATACTGTTTTTGTGCACCAGGCATTTCCTAATGCTTCTTGTAAATTCTTATGTACGTAAATTAAGTAATTCTTGAAGAAAAGGCAAATTTTTTATTTGGGTATTAAAAATATTTTACATCTTGTATATATGATTAACCGGTAGATTATATACTTATAGAAGTGTTTCAGTTTGTGCAGACTTAGCTTTGTAAGGATGTTCTAAAATAGAAGCATGTTACTCATATTCATCTTTCTGTACTTTTGATATCTTGTATTATCTTTTGTTTTGTAGAAAAAACTCTGTTGATTGCAATCTCACTTGAAACTTTAATATCTCAGCTTCACTATGCACCAAAAATCTATAAAAGAATTTCTGGGCCTACGATTAGTTCAAAATTTAGCAATGATCGTTACCATGCCTGTAAAGAAGACTTCCAGTTCCTGTGGGTTCGTGCGACAGATTTTTCATCAAACAGCTCCATTGGGAGGTCTTGTTATCTATGTTTGGAACTTGTGGAAGGATTGCCAGGTTCAGAAATTCAAAAAAAATTGCCATTTGCAGGAGAACTTGGTGAATTAGCCCTCTCAATGGGGGAGCTATTTTATGCTCCATCAAAACTAGTTCCCATAATAAGTTGCCCGCCTGAACATTCGGTGGCATATGAGATCCTTTTTCAGCTTAATTCTCTAGTTCACGTGCAAAAAATCTCTTGTGGACAAGTCAACAATGATCTGTTTGACATTCTCAGAGGACTATCTTTAGATACAACTATGAAAATCCTTGCAAGGATGCATAAGTTGAACTCAACTTGCTATGAGCCCATGCAATTCATCAAAAATCAGTTGGCTAACATGAGAAAAAATCGAAATGCTTCGTCACCCATCCAAAGCGCCTATGCAGAAAACATAATGGGCTGTCATAGGGTTCTTGTTACTCCATCAAAAGTTTATTTTTTTGGTCCTGAACTTGAAACCTCCAATTATGTCGTAAAGCATTATTCTGAATATGCTTCTGACTTCATTAGGGTTTCCTTTGTTGAGGAAGACTGGGGCAAGCTTTCCTCTGATGCAATTTCAACTAGTATTGAGCAAGGGGTGTTTTCTAAACCCTTCAGAACTGGGATATATATTCGTATATTATCAATTCTCAGAGATGGGATTGTGATTGGTTCAAAGAAGTTTGAGTTTCTGGCATTTTCTGCTAGTCAGCTTCGTTCAAATTCTGTTTGGATGTTTGCTTCTAATGACAAGGTGACCGCAGAGGGCATTAGAGAATGGATGGGTCATTTTAACAAAATTCATAGTATATCAAAATGTGCGGCAAGAATGGGTCAGTTATTCAGTTCCTCTTTGCAAACAATAGATGTTCCATTTCGGGATGTAAGGACAATTTCAGATGTTACAGTCACAACTGATGGCATACCGTATTGCTTTTCAGATGGTATTGGAAAAATATCTTTAACATTTGCCAGGCAAGTAGCTCAGAAATGTGGATTGAGTCATACTCCTTCAGCTTTCCAAATTAGATATGGTGGTTACAAAGGAGTTATAGCTGTCGACCGCACTTCCTTTCAGAAGCTTTCATTACGTCCTAGCATGCTGAAGTTCGAGTCAGAGAACACCATGCTTTGTGTCACTAAATGGAGTGAATATCTGCCATGCTATCTGAATCGTGAAATTATATGTCTCCTCTCCACATTGGGGATAGAAGATGAAGTATTTGAATCAATGCAACATGATCAAATGAGTCTTTTAGATGAAATGCTAACCAACAGAGAAATTGCTTTGAGAATGTTGGACAAGATGGCTTTTCCTGATACCAGAACAACTGTAAAGATGTTGATGCAAGGTTATGAACCAAATTCAGAGCCTTATCTGTTAATGATGCTTAAAGCCTACCGGGAATATCAGTTATCTGATATAAGAAGTAAATGCCGGATCTTTGTTCCAAAGGGCCGCGTCCTCCTTGGATGCTTAGATGAAACAGGGTCCTTAGACTATGGACAAATATATGTCAAAGTAAGTATGACAAAGGAAGAGCTACAACATACATATGAAACTTGCTTTGACAAGGTTGACCAAACAGCAGCAGTAGTAGTCCAAAAGGTCGTGGTCACAAGAAATCCCTGCCTCCACCCTGGTGATGTTAGAATACTTCAGGCTGTCTATAACCCTCAATTGGATAACATGGGTTTGGTTGACTGCATTGTCTTCCCTCAGAAAGGTAGAAGGTATAGGATTCTATAATTTTTTTCTTTAAATTAAGAAAAATGGATTGTTTTATTTGTCCAAGCCAACCTTTTTTATTGAGTTAAATAATTGCATAAGTAACATGATTAACAAGGTTTTACTAATTCAGGTAGCATAGAGAAAGATTATTGTTGTCTTAATTGATTCCTTGTTCTCAACATATTATATTGTATTATTGTTTTTTCATAGATCTGTATTGCTTGGGAAATATTACATATTAGAGACCAAGGCCCCAGCTTTAAGTTTTAGTGTGCTTATGTCAGCCATTTTGATTTAAGTTCAAATCAAACATTTATGCTGAACGTTTCTTGAAAAAAAATAAAGAATAGGAAGCGTTACTATTATTACTTTCTTATTGCAGTCACAAGAAGAGTTCATAATTCATTTTATGTGCCTTTTTTGTATGGAACCATTTTATGTCTTGCAAGCCAACTATCTAAGGTACAAGTTAAGAAGAAAAAGGGAAACAGAATTATGTTTTCATATGGCATGGCATCATGGTGCCACTCTAATTAAGCCACCTTTTCTGAAAATTTAAGTCCACTCTTCTTTTCCTCATTGAATTTTTCATCTATTACCTTCTAGGGCTGTAAATTTGTTTAAAGGAAACTGTTTAGGTAAAAATGCTGAATCAAGAACCAGGATCTTTTGGGCTTTAATGTGATAAGAAATACAGTTCTTGTAGAAGAAATCAAGAGGGAAAGGGGAATAGGGGAAAAAGAATTCTGAGGGAACCTTTCATGCTTTCCTGTGCTTTTCTTATCTGTTTAGATTGCTCTTAGCTCAGCTTAAAAATGGTTGACATCAATTGATGTTGGATGGGTTTTTTGCTTTGCGGTTGATCTTGACTGCATGCTGCCACCAAAGGAGCAGCTTACAATGCATATTCAAGGGTTGGGGTAACAATATACGCATGAGAACCAGGAAACGACTGGAACAACAAGGATACTTTGAAGCATCTATAAATTGTAGATCAGGAAGAAATTATATCAGGTGGTTGTCAACTCTTTTAAGCATAACTTTGAAAGAAGACTATCCATGGCCTCTAGAAATTTCCTTTGGCATTTGCGATGTAATTTTCTTCTTTCATTAAATGACATGCAGATAATGTCATGTTTGTCCATTTACGGAAACAATGTCGGCTGATCTTTTTTGTTTCAATTTGATAATATTCGGATGCTGAGTGATGTACATTGTCATAGCACATTTTAATAAGCAAAAAGGGGTATTTGGCCTCTCAATTGTATTTTGGATATGTAAGTTTTTTGCTTTACCATGTATTAGTTTAAAATCTTAATTTAATAGTTAACTTCCCCATGTATATTACAACATACGATAGCAAACAGAGCTTAGTCTGCTTGCCAACTGCATCTACTATTGTGATTCTCCAGGTAGACATGTATAAGTCACATAAGCTGAAACATCTTCTATGTAAAGGGTCCATTAGTTACCAGGCTGATGATGTATATGCTATCTGGTTTTAGCAAGTTATTTTCAATTGTTTGAATGTTGAAAATTAAAAATCCTCCGTATCTTGAAATTGTTGTGGAGCGTAACTTTTCATCTTTTTAGCGAAAATAAGTTGTTAATATGCTTAATCTTCCTCGCATTCTTTATGATAATGGGCTGTCGATATGTGCAGGCCTCATCCAAACGAATGCTCTGGTGGAGATCTGGATGGCGATCTATATTTTGTTTGTTGGGATGAAAAACTTATCCCACCGAAGATGGATACACCTATGGACTATAATGCACGAAGGCAACGCCATACAGATCATGATGTAACCCTCGAGGCATGCTCTAACTTGAATTCAAACTTATTTGGTTCTGTTTCATTGCTTTTATTTTGATGCATTCTTGCAGTTGGAAAATAAAGATATATAGCGACCATGAACATTTAAATTAAGAGTGGCTGCTTGCACAATCTAGATATAACTATGTCTTAGCAATATGACTGATACAAGATGATTTGTGATGCCGCTACAAATGGAAGTTTGCACCAGGAAAAGAAAAGCTATTCATGCCAAAATCATCTGGTATATATCAAATTGTAGTTTTGCCTTGCTAATATACCATGTTGTGTTATTGGATAAGCATGGTATGGTATATATTTTGGTCCTATAGTGGTGTAAATGTACAAACATTTCCAGAAGATGAGAAAATAGAATATGAAAAATTAAATATGTTAGGAGATTTTAAGTTGCTAGTTCTTAAATTAAAGTCAATTTGCAATTTGAGTTTTTATATTCTATAGCATTTGACTTATGCCCTCAACTAGTTCATGAGATTTTCAGGATATGGTGTCTGCTTTCAAAATATTTTCTTTTTATTTAAAATGTTAAATCTATGAAAATTTGGTAAGTGTGTTGATGAATTTTAGTAGAGTCTAACAGTCAGATTCCTTTTATATTCAAAAGCATATCATTCTCTTAGAAGCTCTAAAATGGAGCTTGTTGGTTTATTTGATTGTTACTTATAGCTATATCATTTTTCTTGGCCTCAACATGTACCAATTGCAGGAAATTCAGAAGTTCTTTGTTGATTACATGATCAACGACACCCTAGGGATCATTTCAACTGCCCACTTGGTTTATGCTGACAGCGAACCAGGCAAAGCCCAGAGCCCCAAATGCCTTGAGCTAGCAAACCTTCATTCCATGGCCGTCGATTTTGCAAAGACAGGAAGTTCAGCCGAAATGCCAAGGATACTCAAACCAAAAATGTTTCCAGATTTTATGGAAAGATGGGATAGGCCGATGTATGTCTCCACTGGGATACTTGGAAAACTCTACCGTGCAGCCTCCAGACATATAGAGAGGCCAAACACTGGCCCTATGGATGCTGAAATGCTCCCTCAATCTGCATATGACCATGACCTGGAAATCAAAGGATTCGAGGCTTTTCTCGAAGTCGCTGAAGATTACTATAATCAGTATTCTGAGAGGTTGAGCTCATTAATGAAATATTATGGAGCAGAGCATGAAGATGAGATATTAACGGGTAACCTGCGTAGCCGATCAATGTATCTGCAGAGGGATAAGAAGAAATATGGGGAAATGAAGGACCGGATCTTAATTGGGGTTAAGAGTTTGCACAAGGTGGTTCAAGGTTGGTTCAAAAGTAGCTGCGTAGAGAGCGAGTCATTGAGGATGGCGTCGGCATGGTATCATGTGACCTACCATCCAAGCTATTACTCAGAAAATAGATTCTTGAGCTTCCCATGGATATTAAGTGATGCCTTACTAAGCATAAAAGCGTCAAAAGGCCATAAAAGGCAAGCAGGGGCAGGCAATGCTATGTGAACTTTGAGAAATAAAACAATGCTAACTTTTAGTGTGTCAAATGAAGATCTTTGGTTGCTTCATCACGTTAGAATTTTTTTTTTTGCATGTATACCCTTCTAAATATATGAAATTATATGAATATCCTCGTTAAATTATTATTTGTATGTATATCCTTTTTTTTTGTATATGTATCCATACCATCTAATGTCATTAAACAATAAACGGTTTAAAACTAAAATGACTAAAATATCTTTATCGGTAGATTTGTCCAAATAAAAAGTTATAAGGGTATATACGCAAATAGCAACTTTACACGTAATTTATCATATTTAGAAAAGTATATAAATAAAAAAATATTTAAAAAATCAAAACTCAGTTGGAACTTTGTTGAGCTTTCTATGATTCAGTTAGATCGATAAGTTAAAAAGATTGAGTCATATTGTCAATTTTCTTTTTTAAGATCATAACTCGGTCAAGTTGGAATATTAGGGGATCATTTTGGTAATGCTATTTTTTATTTGATTTTGATTGAATTATCATTATTGAATCTATGACATATATATATTCTTCATTAATTTTTAAAGATTAAAACATATCAATTTAAAATTAAATATAGATGCTTAATTTGGTAAAATATTTTTTAGTAATTTATAAATATTGAGTTGTTTGTTTTTTAGCCGAAAATTTTGTAAAAGCAATATAATTCATTCTATAAGAATTGATATTAACATGAGATCATGTGACATAATAATATTATTTTTTTAATTTTTTTTAAGAAAAAAAGTGAATTATCTTTACGGAATTTTGATTATTTTTATTAGATTTTTTAAGTGTATACCCTCCTAAATATGCGTAATTGCATGAATACCATTGCAAAAGTTGCTATTTGCATGCGCATCATTAGAAAGTTTTTTTTTTTGCATATTTATCTGTAAGAGTATTTCAATCATTTTAAATTTAAATCATTTATTTTTTAATGATATTAGATGGTGTGTATATATATATATATATAATAGAAAGAAAAAGAAAGGCATACGTGCAAAATAAATATTTTATGATAGCATACATATAAATAATAATTTTACGAGAATATTTACATAATTTTATATATTTTGGGAGGTATACATGAAAAAAAAAAATTATTTGTTCATGTTGCGGTTAAAGCTTCTTTCAATGGAACTGTCTTCTAGATGTTACAGATTACTGGATGCCCGTGTCAGGTTGAAGGAGTCCATTTCATGTTGTCTAACACTGATTCTAAAAGTCGAATGGAGCTGCTCTTTTTCCTTCTTTTTTTTTTGCTTAAAAAAAAATAAATAAAAAGGAGCTGCTCTTTTTCCTACTTTTCAATCTCAAATATTCTCAAAGCCCTTTACCATCCTAGGTAAAATGCCCTACAGCCCTAAAGCACCAGTTCCAACCGGAATATTTTGTTGATGGAGCTAATGACCACAAAGCTCGCAGGGAAAACGTATACCAGGGGTATCTTCATCTCGATGCTTTTGCTTATCTAGACGTCTTACCTCGTTTCATAGTTCCCTTCTTAAATGATTCCGAAACTCAGTTAAGATGTCTTCTCTAATCTTGCATTTGGATACCATATCATCTATCTCGAAAAAGACGGCACTGGTGGGCTGCTGGCCTCCAAGATGGATGCTTCAACTCTTGTGAAACTGACTGGAGCTGCAAATGCCATAAAAAATAGCGATCATGGCAAACTACATGGCGTTTGGGGAGTTTGAGCGCTCGCCACATACAGTCTGCAAGGGCAAACCCTCGGCAGAAGGGCGTCCGTTCATTGAAAGAAGTGGGTGAAAATTCTAAATAACTGTTTGGCATTTGCGTGAACAAAATTAGCTGAGCCTTTTTTTGGTTTTTTTCATATATATTCATTTACAAACCAAATAAGGAGGCTATAGCCCCCATCGAGGGCTCATGTTGAGCTCACAATGTAGCAGGCCTACAATTTGCGCAGTCGCCCATCAAGCCTTTTGTGCAGAAAAAGATTGCATATTTATTTTGAAGGTAAGGTTGGAAAAAAAAGAATTGGATACGAATCGGTCAATATATTCAAATTTATTTTATTTTATTTTATAAATAATATGTAAATATAAATATTATCGAATATAAAAAAAATTATATTTATATTTATTTAAATATAAATCAAACATTACAAGTATGAATATAAATACAGATATAAGTAAGAAAATTAAATTTTATAGTCGCAGAATCAAAGATATTACTGGTGTATGATAAATTAAGCTAATAACATATTAATATGGTTATATATTTACTTTAAAAATTTATGAACGCTATATAAAATTAAACAAAATTATAAATAAAATTAAATATTTAAATATGGATCAGATAGTTATTTATTTATATATATATATATTAATAAATATAAATATGAATAAAAATATTAATTGAATGCTTAAATTTTATCTATTTTAGAAGAGATATGAATATTTAAAAAAATTGGAACAAATATCAGTCAATCCACTTTTGCTCCTGTTTAAAAGTTAGAATGATGGTTATATATGTTATATTAAAAGAAATTGACCACATTTTGAAAAAATCAGGATGTTAAGATTGAGAGAGAATGAAAAAAAAAAGCCCTCTGCCTTTGCTTCCATTTATTATATATCCGCATTCAAGTATCATACACGTCGTATACAGCAAATTTCCCCAACCCAGCCAACGCACGCTCGGCATCAAAGAAAAGTGACAGCATTTTTTAATATCTATTATAATATTTTTTAAAGGAACAAACCGAAGCAATGAAAGAATCCAGCCACCTGCACCCGTCAAATCCTCCCATTCCGTCGCCTTTGGAAACTCCTCCGGCGCACTCTCTCTGACCTCAACGACCGGCCGGGGCGGCGGAGAAGACCGGAGAGGCACGCCGGCCGGAGAGGTCCACGGATGACTTGGAGGGCGCCGGTGGGTCGGAGAAGTCGCGGTAGCCGGTGTAGTCTCCCTCCGGGCTGCCGCCGTGGCCCTCGTCGAAGTTGAGGGCGTAGCTCAAGGGGTCGTACTGGAACCTCGACGACCCCATCCGCACGACGCCGCCACCACCGTGTCTAGGGTTCCGATTGAACCGCCGGATGAAGGTCTTCCACCGGGGCCCGGCCGCGAGCTCCGACCACTCCCGCACCTTCATCACGGCTCTCCACCACCCGCCCTCCGCCGACGGCCTCCGGTCGTCGCCCCTCTCCGACGCCCGTATCTGCTGCCACCGCTCGACGGAAGACGGCGCCGACGAAGAACGCCCGCCGGACCAGGGGATCCAGAAGCAGCAGCATCTCCGCGCGAAAACGGCATCGGCCGTCGACGCCTCATCATGCGGCACTGAGTGGATCTTCGCCTCCATCGCTCCAGTTGGAACTGGGGGAAGAAGACGGACCAAGATAATTCCTGGAAAGAAACCCGAAACCCTAACCCTAACTCCGGCGCTAAATCTTCTCCCTTTGGTGGTCGCCCTCCTCCTCCTCCTCCTCTCTCTCTCTCTCCCCCCCCCCCTTGAGAGAACGAGCAGAGAGGAGAGAGAAACGAAAGAAATGGGGAAGAACGGGGTAGTGGGACCAGAGAACGTTGGAGATGGGACCCATCTGGCCGTCCGTTCCCTAATCAAATCAATCACTTCTGCTTTTAGTTAGAGCAGAAGAGTGAAAGATAAGGGGGAAAAAAGAACATGAAAAAAAAAAAAAAATCAGAATCTCACCTGGTAATGGAAGAACGAAAGAAATCATTACGGCCGAGATGGGAGGAGCTTCACACAAACCCAACTATTGACTGGTGAATTATCTCCGGTTCTTACGTGAACCGGAAAGAGAAAGGATCTGAACTCCCTACAATTACTCAATGCTAAAGGCCGGTGCCCTATTAGAGAAATTATTAGATGGATCACGCTAAAATAAAACCTCTCATAAAAAAAAATAATGAAGTGTTTTTAGATCCATGGTGATCGAAAATATTTGAAAAATTCGGACCCAAGCACGAGCCGAGTTTGAACCCAATTAGGCCAATCCAAATTACCTATTTAGGCCAAAATTGAGCTGTCCTGGAACAAACAAAAAACAAGCTTTTCAATAACAGGCCCAGGCCCGGGCGGGCCGGCCTGGGCTTGGACCACAGCCCAACCTGAATTATCTATTTGGGCCAAAAACATGGCTAGCTCAAACCCAAAAAAATAAGCTTTTGAATGACCCCAAAATAAATTAGTTATAATTTAATATCCAGCTGTCAAATTAAAGCTAATGTATAAAATAAACAAAACATCCAACCAATCAAACATACTCTGAAGTCCATTAGCCCAAAAAACCCATTAGAGACTTAGGCCTTGTTTGGGGGAGCTTTTGGAGGGTCAGAAAGTACTTTCTGGTCATGTTTTCAGATTTATCGGAAAGCTGTATTTTTGACAAAAATACTCATATTAAAATATAATAATTACATAGTTTATCCTTTAATTATAAAAAATTAATTTATACTAATAATTATAATATTTTATACCTTTATTATTATATTATACTATAAATATAATATCATATTATTATTATATTATGTTAAATAATTTAATATTATGTTATATTATAAAAAATTAATTTATACTAATAATTATAATATTTTATACATTTATTATTGTATTATACTATAAATTTTATATTATATTACATTACATTATAATACATTATATAATATGTTATTTCAAATAATTTAATACTATGTTATATTATGAGAAATTAATTTATACTAATAATTATAACATTTTATACATTTATTATTGTATTATACTATAAATATTTTATTATATTACATTACATTATAATACATTAATATGTTATTTTAAATAA
>JAOXJJ010000001.1:12348788-12408196 GCA_025769935.1 Phoenix roebelenii | reverse complement strand
TTTTATATTACAATAATATTATACTATATCGTATATTTATGTATTAATATATGTTATGTTTTATTATGTTCTGTTGTGTAATACTATGCAATGTTCTTTATGATAATTTTGTCGTACAAAAGTACCTTCTTAGTTTATTTACCAAACATATGTTAAAGTGCCACAGCACTTTACAAATGTAGTTACCAAACGGTAAATAGCTTTTTATAACAGGTCTACTTCAGACAGCTCTACTTTCAACAGCTTTACTGCCAACAGCTCCCCCAAACAGGACCTTAGAGTATTGAACATACCTATTTTGGAATGGGCCTAAATAATTGAACCGGGCTAGGTTCGGGCTTGGGCCGGGCAAATGATCTATTCGAGCCCGGTTCGAAAAAAATGGGCTCTATAATTTAGGTGGCGTTTGGTAGGGGGATAAGTGGAGGATTATGCTCTCAAGTAGGGGGTTATCCAGCGAAAGGACATGACATGGACTTATGTGAAAAAGGTCATTCATTCGGATAATTATACTCCGCCGAAACAGAGAGAGTAGAATTATTTAATGGAATAAGAGGACCTTATCCCTCTTATTTTGCTCCTATTCACTCTTCATATATACCAAAAAATGGAGGTTATTTTATCCTTGCAATAAAATCTAAATAATCGTTAAAACTATTGCACCTGCGATTTCTCCGCTTATCTCTCCAACCAAATACCAAAAAGTAGCTTACTCCGTGGAGTATACTATCCAGGGTAAAGGGGATAACTCTCTAAAAGTTGTTCCTTCTACCAAACACAACCTTAAGTATTATTGGTAGAAATTGCCTTCCTCGATATTCCACTTGTTCCATTAGTCTCAAAAGTTCATTCTAACGTATAGCCTCTATACTTCATATTTGCGCATCTTTCACTTGATTGAAAGCCTGTATTTTGTTCTATTCTCCCTTCTTTTCGGCTATGAATTAGTTTATGCCCCTTGTAGGTTTACTATTGCTAGTCTCGTTAAAAGCATAAATCATGACGAAAATGTATATTCGGTCCATGCATGCGCGCACTCATTCAACGGCTATGTTGACCGAGTGTCCATATAACCATCATAGTTTCTTATACGTGTAAAAATTAAAGATGTATCTTGAGTTGGGATCAACACATACCCACCAGCCCAACCTACCATACGTAAGGTTGAGTTGAGATTTTGTATGGGCCTGGACTCAAAAATCCAACCGAACCTCAAGTAGGTTTGGACGAGGGTTGACCTTTAATCCAACCTAAAACCTGTCAGTGTCTTATTGAAATTTATGAATATTTAAAATCTCAAGTTAACAAATATTAATTCAAAATATCCCATACTTTTTATCTTAAATTTTCTATTCAACCTAATTTAACTCAGTTAGCATTGGCACAACCCAACTCAACCTGACTACACCCATCTAACACAACTAGCCTAACCCAACCCCGAGATCCCAACCCGAGACCAGATTGCGTCGGATTGGGAATGAGGGATTTGGAAGTTGGATTGGGTTAGAGTTTGGAATCAACCAGACCTAACCCACTCAAGCAGTCTGATGATGAGTCTAGCAAGTCCTCAAAGATTCGACCAAACAATTGAGATAATTAATGAACAGAATTTCACAAAAATTCTGTATTAGAGTAGGAGGATCTCGTGCCGGCTTAATATTCACCTCCTTAATGACCCTCCCCTAAACAGAAAGAACCAAAAACAAAAACTCGATGGAAGCGACAACATGAGTCCCACGAAAATGCTATTTTGCGGGAAAACCGTCGGCACCTAACACTTCACGGAACATGGAACAATAAGCTCTCCCCCTCCAATATCGTCGCACCAATCACGGGACCACCGTGATCGGACACGAAGTCCAAAATCGGGGGGTTCGCAGTTTCTGACACATGTTGCCTCATACAAAGTTCTATATATACCGTTGATTTATAGAGTTAAAGAGATGGATCGATCTGGTCTCACAATTAACAAGGACATGCACAACAAGTATGCGCGACATGTGATTGAGACTGAACGCAGTGGAATTTTTTTTTTTTTACTCCCTCTTTTTGATTATAAGTCAGTTACACAGCAGTACAGATAACTTGACTCACCGCGCCCAAATTTCTCAAAGAAAAGGACTCATGGCGCCTAAATTTCTGATAGAGAAAAGGAGGTGAAAAAATTCAGGTACATATCCAAGTATAAATTGAACATTTCATCCGTACAACCACTTCTTCCCTTCCCAGGAAAATGAATCAGAATCAGTTCTGCGACCCTATAAAGGAACCGCAAGGTGTACACTAACCGGAATCGTAGTTCGTACCAGAACTTGCCAATGTTGTATTAATGCCAATTTCTATACATTATATGTGAACAATCAAAAATGCCTGGATTGTCTAAAGATACTCTAAAGCAAGAAAAAAAAAATGAAAAATGAAAAAAAAAAATTGAAAACCCTCCATGAAATAGAAAATAAAAGAAAAAACTCTTAGCACAACTCTCAGGCACCAAACGGCAGGCTCATAAACCAGGAGGAAAATTGTTGATCTGTCCTTGTTCCATCTTATCCTCGTTGTTTACTTTGTAGACCATCCTTACACGCATGGCAAGGGGTTTCTGAAACAGCAGAAAATGCACCAGTAACCCTCAAGTGACTGTAGCTTATAACATATATATGAAGGCAAAAACTAAACAAGGATATATTCAGGTTAACAGTCGAGTAATAACAAAAAATGCTTTGCGAACAAAATTCTATCTAAAATATTCCAGGTAATAACTGTTATAGCAGAGCAGACAAACGTAATAAGTTGAGATAAATTTTGAAGAGGTCCGAGAGAATTGGATGTAAACACAAGAGTCTACAGTGACTTGTAAACCCAAAACAAGCGCCTTACAGAAATATCCACCATGCATTAATTATATTGTAGTAAAGTGCTCAAAACGTTTTTTTTTAAAAAAACTTCATCACAAGGTGCAAAATGAAAATGTTTTGATAGTTAAATTACTCAAAGCAGAGTCCCACTGCTCCCTGAATTCCTAGCCAATCCGCTGCTTGATGCCTTAACAAAATGCTGAACTAAAGCAGTACGATGCCCCTACAATGACGCTGGCATCCAGGATAAGCCACACCTGCTGCAAAAGTATCAGCCAGCAGATTGGCTGGCCGAAAGGACTCTGCCCATGAATGAGTTAAAAGTTGATTTATCTCTTTCTATGACAGCTAAAGGAGTGGATTGTACTTTCTTTATATTTTAATCTGCATTGTTCACCTCCCTCCCACCAAAAACTGAAAAAAAGCCTAGGCTGCCTCTTGAGCACGGTGTGGAGTCAGCCCACATTTATAAGAATCCAGTTACCCATCATGTACCAGTTAACTGTGTAATGCAACAAGCTGCGTCACCTTTACCCAGATATTGACAAGGTCAATTCATCTGCTTACCTGATAGCCTCCTAATCTGCAAGAAATTCAGGAGCTTTGCTATCAACACCACCTAGATTCCAGGATACTCAAACAGCATAGCTAACAAATCCCTAACCATCACTCCCCTGCTACTACTGTCAGTCCAGTAAAGTCACCATCAGAATTGCTTTTGCATGAGTACGGGGTTCCAACCAAATCCAGATCAACACTGATATCGACACATGAATGCATGTACACGAACACTAATGGATGCATCCACCCACATCCACATGCACACTATTGTCGCGAATAAGGCCTCAGCAGCCAGTCCAGCTCTGATCAGTACTTGGTGCCCTCATGTAGTCCATGCTCTCAAATTCCTATAATTCCTTAGCTATCAGATATCACCAGCGTACTCAAGTGCCATGAGTTAGACAGAATTTTGCAATGTTCATATCCATAATTGAAAATAATACCATCTTTTAATGAATTCACTTTTGAGAGCAGACAAATGGCCTCCCGGCAATTTCCAACAGCCAGACAATGCTTCAATTCATCAAGTAATAAAAAGTGAATATACAGGCGTTCCATCTATTTTGAATGACAGAGGAATACATAAATGTACATATCTCCAGCAATCCCACATATTAAGCATGCACAGCAGATAAATGCTGCACCACAAGGCATCCAGTTCTCCAAAATTACCGATAATCTAACAGTGTTGGTGAAGTCAACTTGACAATAATATCACACATTTCATATATAATCACTTGATTTTAAACTTGACT
Source organism: Phoenix roebelenii (assembly GCA_025769935.1). Taxonomy (NCBI): domain Eukaryota; kingdom Viridiplantae; phylum Streptophyta; class Magnoliopsida; order Arecales; family Arecaceae; genus Phoenix; species Phoenix roebelenii. Next base: position 12,404,025 of record JAOXJJ010000001.1, on the reverse strand, counting down.
GATGCATTTAACTACAAACTCACGTGAAATTTTAAGTTTGAATAAACTTAACAATTCACAAACTTTCGGATTTTGATTTCATTCCATTTACAATAGAATGGGGAAAAGACATTTATTAGCATATGGAGAATTTGTTTAATTATTAACGTTCTCAAGTTTGTTATTCCTTGAATTTTTCTACATGTCGCTCACATTTCTTCTTTCCTATTTTTCTCTAGGTCCAATTGCCAAATCATCGGATGCCCCTTCCCTTGTCCTTATTATGGTCCTAATGCTGACTTTGAAGCTAAACTTGACTGTTTAAGGATGATCAAGCATATAAATAAACTGTATATGTAAGCAAACAAAAATGTTGGAATATCCTGGAGATAACAACGTCCCAACAAACATATGAAAGATGTATGGAAATTTCAACTTATATACCTGCCCCTGCTGGCTATTAGTGACACTAAGCGTTTGCATAATTGTCCCATTTCCACTGGCTGGAAGAGTACTGCTGCTAGCTGGGTCTAAATGCAACTGGATGAACTGTGAAAAACAGATATTTTAAGCATCATAAGTGAAATGTCTTATTCTCTCCAAGTAAAACTTCAAGAGAAAAAAATTGAGAACTTGAATATCTTATCCTATGGGCCCATCCACATCCAAGAATCTGTTAGCACATTTTTTGTTGGGAGCTTAAACAAAAAAGTCCAACTGGAACTTAAATTAATATCCATGAAAGAAATGCAATTTATATACATTAATATCACACCATTCACAGGCATATACAAAACATATGACCAAATGTTGTTAGTTCTGTTGGGTAATGCATGACAATCACAGAATTCAAATGGTCATCCATATTCATACGAAAACATAAAAACATTGCTAAAACTTCAGGAACATTGTGCAATTGGTAATCCTCAATGCATTTTAAAACTGCAGCTTCAGATGTTAGTACCAATAACTTTTTATATTCCACAAAGGGCATTACTTGCTATACAATAATCTACTGCAATTATCATCATCATCACCCAACCCTTTTCCTGTCAAATAGTAGTTGACTATAGAACGGAACTCAAAATTTAAAACGCTCTATGGAAGGATTCAGCAGATATTACAACTGGATATCAACCTGACATTAGCCCTCTAAAACTGATGCCGAAATCATGGGAAGGCATATATGGGCAAGAGGGGAACTGCCAGGAAATCTATATGGCCAGTTGGCGAGCAAAGAAATTTCCATTTCACAGTTTAACCTCATTCAAACAAGAAGCAACCATATACTGGTCCCATTATTCATAAAGATCTTCTGTTACACGTAAAGATGAGGGCAACAATAAGGTTGAGGACCTTGAGGTCATTGAAATACTTGAACAGTATCTGCACATGATCACGATGGAAATAAAGAACTAACGACTTGGGAAGCAAGCATAACCAAGCACCCTTGGCCTCAAACAATATAGACACCAAAGAGGGTTACATGAGATTTTTTACAGTTATTCTGCCCGCAACACAACACCATATGGAATGCATGGACAAATTCAAGGATTTTTATAGATGAAGTTAACCTTTAATTATTTATGTTTGACCTTAAACTCAAAATGAATATGAAGATATACAAAGTGATAACTAGGATCTTCTTAAGACAGTTTTATATAGTGATGTATATCTATTTCATGTAAAGTTTGCAATCTCAATACCAGGCCACATACTAATACCATATTGGTATAGTGTTGGTACACCCGGTATGGGTTGGTTCGGTGTGCCGACACTCAGTATGTCCCCCGTACTGAGTATTGCTTTGCTATCGATATAGCGTCAATATGCCCGATACAAGATGGTACACAACGATACTACAAACCTTGATTTCATATATATGTTTGCCTGTCCATCTACCATATATGACTGAGAAACCTGAACTGATGCTTCCAACTGAGATGAGAAAAGAAGCCAAAGAAAAGGCAAACTAGGAGGGATGGAGGTTGCTCATCTCCCCATCCAAATATTTACTACCTTTTAAGCAGATTACATGTCCTTCACATGAAGGTAACTCAAGACTCCAACTAACCCACCAACATAACATTCCAATAGCATATACCTTCCATATTTGGGATATCGCATAGATATCATGGTTATGCATCCACAAACCCTTTAGTGGTTATTAACCAGTTAATCAGAGATCGTATGAAGGTGGTGCCAATTAAAACTTGAAGGATTAATGACATTATAATTTATAAACATAATAACAATCAAAGGCATGAGAAAGAAGATAGGCATAACAAGCCCATATAGGTGATTTTCGCCTACATGCAGTGTGAACCATACACCTCTCTGTGCATCCCACTAACAGAACCATCTAGAACTCACTATAATTGGGAACATGTGCAGTTCATGATTGTAGATGAATATGCATATATTTATCATAGATCAAAATCAAAAATTCACTATTACAACGACCATATCATCGATCATCCCTCTATCCAAGTTCAGCCATTGGGCAGGCATAGGAGAACAACAAAGTGAAAATTTCTGCCCTATGTCAATATGGAATAAAGATGAAGGCTTGATCGTATTCATCATAGTGATCTCAATTCAACAAAAGGTAGGGAAAAACAGAATCAAATAATACTTGCCCATAATTTGAATATCTCATAGATCAAGGTGATGGATGATCGTAGCAAAAGGTTAAGGTTATGATTTTTCAACATCAAGGAAGCCATTTTTTATGGTCAAAGTGATAAGGAAACTGCCTCAGCATCTCATAATCCAAATGATTAACCTTGTCTTAGAAATTAGAACAGTTATCTGGAGAATGGAGAAAGAAACAGACACCCTCTGGTTGTGCAACATTAGTCTTTACTTGTCCATCAGTCTTCAACCAATGTTGTCCCTATGAAGAAAATTACTTGCTAAACAAAAAGCATAATAAGATTATCAATCCATTAAAGTAAGTTGCATGCTTCTAATAAGTAGACAAGACTTTTCACGACATGTTTGGAATAAAGTACTTGCATCAAGGTTCTTTCACAAAGTATATGACCAATAATTCTCTAGAAGGGTATCAAGAACAGTAATTCTCTAGATGGGTCTCAGGAACAGTAATCCTCTAGATGGGTTTCCCTAGGCTTGGACGGCATGTACTTGCATCAAGGTTCTTTCACAAAGTATATGACCAGTAATTCTTTAGAACCACATAGATTGTAAGAAGAAAAAGAAGAAGAAGAAAAAGCCTCCCAGACAAACTTGACATAACAAGCACAACATGAATAACCATTACCTGCTTGCCTTATACAAGGAAAGAAATCAGCACATAATAAACAGTAACCTACATGTGCACTGGGGTTACCACATATGTCAGAATAAGCAAACAACAGTACTTGCACATGAGGAACTAATTTGATTTTTTTTTTCCATAATAGTGCTATTGTAACACAATTTGCATTCTTCAGCCTACCATCCATGGAGTATCATGTATACTAATGGCATAGAAACTCCACAGTACAGTAGATAACTTGTTTTTATAGCAAAAACCAGTTAAGTATATAATATGCCTAAAATATAACTAGCATATCATCTCATGACAAGATATATCTTTTTTTTGTGGGGGGTGGGTGCGGGTGGGGCGCTAATAAGAAACTAATGATGCTTTGGGAAAAAGGTTCAGCTAGTACACGTTACAATACCTTTGGAACAGCTGCTTGAAAAATGAAATCTGTGTAAGTATTAGATGACAAATTTGTAAATGTAGCCTGGATCACTGTATCTTGTGGTTTTCCAGGCTGCTTTGTGAAGCTGAATGAAATCTTCAAGGTGCTACTCTCAAAAGCTGTGATAGATGGATAAATTGGATCCTTGTCACCTGTTTATAGCAAAATAATGTAACTATACTGTTTATTACTCTGCCATGTTAAAAACATTAGCACCAAAAGACCTTACCTGGAAGAGATGAATTTGATGGTAAGCCATCCAAAAAATCCATTACTGAAGCAGGAGCAGTTTTAAGCTCTCCTGCATTCCCTGCAATAATGTCCAGGAATGATATTTGAGAATTTAAGAATAAGATGTAGATCAAAAGAGACAACAGTCTCCTCAGTACAACTAGTAGTTACCTTGGTTGGAGGAAATAATGTTAGGTACTGATACATCAGTTGGTGCAGAAGGTGATCCAATTGATAGAAGATCCATCAGAATATCTGTACCTGCACCCCCCCCTGATGGAGCTACACCGTGACATACAACAGAAAACAAGCATATTGATATGGCTCCAATTTGATAACATTCCAATTATCAAGAATCAAATTCAAAAGTTAGCAGACAACGATTAAAGAGCACAAGATTCTACATGTATAGGTGAAATAATGACATGCAGTTTAAATTGACATATACAACAGCAGTTTGTTCTTTCTACCTCTGTTTATAGATACTATAGATGAAATAATGACCTCAAGTTTAAAATTTCAAGAAATATGTGTGTATAATGTTATTTTACACTGCAGGTCATTACTTCACCTCTATTATCTCTAAACAAAAGGAGAAAGAACAAACTGCTGTCTGGCTTCATCATAGGTTACCATGCAGGACCAACATGGAAGAAAAATCTTTAGGTAAAGATTTTCAAAAGCCACTATTGTAAACATCCATTTCATGATGATGGATTTATAAACCTTCACTCTGAAGATTTTTTTATCGTATTATCAAATAACAATTACTTCCATGCCTCCGTAGCAACTTAGCAAGCAAGGGTCATTCATCTCCATCATTACACAATCATCACTCAATCCATAAGATACTGTCATTTCAACACAATCTTGATAATAAAATGAAAGCTTCTTTACCACTTCCTTCATTAGGTAATTCAGACAATGAGGACAAAAATAAGGTTGGCTTTAAAGGGTGTTCTCTGTGTCCTAGAAGTTCATCCTTGGGGTAGAGGCAGTTCTGCACAAGTGACAGTATCAAAGCCCTGGTCCAAGCCCATGTTCAGCTTCTCAAATCACTCATGTAGCTATTTAGTATTCAAACTAGAATTCCAGAACATAGGGGAAACTTTAGCCTAGACATTAATTACTACGCATCACAATGCAACATAGGTGCAATAGAACAACAGTTGAGTAAATGCACAGAGAAAAATCAAATGACCACATACATCAGTTAAATCAATTGGCAGGAAAAAAGATTATCAAAAAGGAAAAAAGTAATAAAACCTGATGATGATGGACTCATCAAATCACCACCCAACAGGTCATGCAGAAAATCAGTAGTAGATGAAGTAGAAGCTGGCACATCATCTGAACTTAAATCAAGTAGATCCACCAGGGGAGCTGGTGGTGGTTTGGCTACACCATTTGGAAGCTTCAGTGAGGCCCCTGGAGATCCAGAGGTTGGTCGGCTAGATTTATCTGCTGAAAGGGTTGCTTGTGAAGAGCCCACTCTCTTTCCAATAAAAGCTGACTCATCCAGAACAGGCATCCTTTCAACTAAAGAAGATCTACATATGCCCATGACACTCAAAAGTAAATATTATAAACCCAAACACAAATTTCAAGAATTATAGTTATTCTAAACTGACAGCAGCTATGAACCAGTTACTCACTTAATATTCCGATGTCTTTGGATGATCGAGTTGAATTCAATTGATCTTTGCTGTAACTCTAGTTCAACATTTCCTTTATGCTGCATAACTGTCTCTCTTATCCTCCTGATCAGATAATAACAGTAATGAATCAACAGCAACAACGACGATGACAATGACGATATTATGTAAGCACAGCATATAGAAGTAGAAAATATCCTGATTCAAGCCAAAAACTAATGTTCGGATAAAGAAGATAAATCATATCCATAACATTCCAACCTTTTACCACCTATTTGGTGTGGATTATTTCCCAAAAAGCAGCATAAGCGAATTATTTTTTAGAACAACACTAAGACATGTCAAGGCCGGAAAAAATTCGGATAAGCCAACAAAGAAGATTCGCCAACCTAAAATGACGCAGATCTTAGATTTAGAACTAATTGCAGCCCTAGCACATATGCATCCATATTCATAAACATATATACAAAATAGAAGGTTGAAAAAAAAAACAAAAGACAAGAATAACTGCGTTGAAGTTTTTGTTATGAAACACCCTATCAAGGACGATGCAAGTTTAGATGTGAACAGTAATTAACATGTAGCTTTCAGAACATTCTGTTAAACTAATCAGATACATTAGAATGGTGCTAATTAAAGACGATCAAGTGCACAGAGATGCAGGTCAAACTTATGAAAGTGAAACTGATAAAAAGCACCAAAGCATTTTTATGTAATTAAACAAGTTAAAAACATACTCCGAGGTGGGAGGAAAACGTGAGGAGAGCTTCAAAAGAGCAACCAAGGACATTGCTCGAGTTGTGATGTCTGAAGAATGACATTTTAAGGCAACCTCTACAGCATCCACAGCATCAGATTCTGTTACCTGCAACAGAGATTTCTGCCTGTCATGCAAGTGTCAGCACTTAACAGAGCAAAGACATGTCTCAAAAGGGATATAACATTCAACCGCTTTTAGGAGTGCAAGATGTCATAAGTAGAATATTTAAATGATCATGAGATCTCAGCACGGAAAGACTGAAGATGATGACAGAAAAAATTCTGATTAATAGGTTTGAAATTATGGACACAAATTAGAACCAAGAAGAGAACAAAAAGGAGACCATGTCCAAGAATAATGTATCTGAGTTTAAAGTGGGATAGAATAAAATCATGAGAGAAAGTATCGAATGGAGCGCATTAGAACTTCAAAACTAACTTAGCTAATATAACATCAGAATGTTCCACAGTCTTGGAGAAAATAACGGTAAGCAAAAAAAAAAAAGACTGTCTGAAAGGTAAGGTCCAAACCATTAAGAAAAAGGCTATAGCATCAAAGACTTTGAAAGAACATTATAAGAGAAAAAAAAGTAATAGCAAGGGTGCAAAAAAGCATGTCAAATCACATATTCATCTTGTTATGGTCGATATATGGATTGGCTCAGAAGCAAGTTAAACAATAACAATCAAATATTAGCTAAATGCAGGAGAGAGAAGATATAAATAAACTCAGATGCATGAATATGATGATAAGTACACATACATCTACATAAAAGCATACGTGCGTGCCTATATGCATGTATGCATGCATATAAGGTTCTTATTAAGCCTCTCAATAGTAAGGCACAAATTCATAACCTTATTCGACATCCTAATACAAATCTCCATCAAGCATAACTGAAAAGAGCCAACCAACACAAAGACGACCAATAAAACAAACAATCATTCCCCAAGTGCATTAGAATGATAATATTTTAGAAAAAGATGGTGATATTGAAAAAAAGTTAATATTTTTCTTAGAGAACCAAACTATTAGATGATAATGTCATTCTAAAAAAAATTAAATCAGTAAATGTAAGAGCAGGGATTAAACCCAAATTATATTTCAATAACAATATTAGAGAATAAGCAGCCAGATCAATCAGCCCAACATATATCTAAAAGATCAAAAGGTAATTGATCAGGCAAGAAAATTTTTCTACATCTCACGTACCACTTTGTGCTCTCCATGAAAGTTTTAAGTTATCCTTGATTCCACGTTCATCCTTCTTCAAATTGAGATGATTTGACATATCTTCTTATATCAGTGAATGCAATTCAGGGCAAATGGGTTCAAAATCCCTAGTGAATGAATTATGCATCCTTTAGGTTTAAGGACATACATGTAAACAACATCAATTTGTTTTCATTCATGATGTTGAGTATTCTATGGTATTAGACTGATACTGGTTGATACAATGATGTCAAAAATCAAAATATATAAATCTTGAAAAATATGATAGTGATGACTCCATGATACAACATGTGGTATGTAATGCTGTACAAGTAATATAACAGTGAACTTAACGGGGGATGGTGACTAAACGAGATGCTGTGATTCTTGAAAATTTTAAGGAGTCAACTAATTTGGATGGAGATAGTCAAACTGTTTGGCTGCGAATCCAACCTGTAGACAAAATCTAGATTTCGCAAGTTTTAAGATTACAACAACAACAACCAAGGTTTAAAATCCCAAGAAAAGGGGCCATGGAATGGGGCATGCTGCCCTCCCGTCCTGTCCCAACACTTCCAATGGGGGATGTCCCAGGGCATGCCAATTGGGATGCTGAAACAAGGGTGGGACGGTCCGTCCCAACCCTTGGAATGACACCCGTTCCTGGCATTTCGCAAGACACTCCACCAGGATTTGAAACCGCGACAACAATAAAAACAATGATGCAATATGATGTGACAAATTCAATTGACTGATTGAGAAAGAAGGGAAAAAAATAAAACAAATTCATGTGAATTAGTGAAGATGGAACCTAACAAATCAAGCAGATTAAAGAATGAAAAAGGTCTATATGTAAGCAAAGTTGAACAGAATTGTTCCCAAGGCTCGCTTTTTTAATTTGGACAAAACGCTAATTAATATTAGATCTCATGGAGATAAAGGGGCAATACTACATAGAAATCCTAATTAAAGGATAATTCCTTGTTATTCATAGAAATACCCTTGATTCTCCAATTCATTTAGCAAAGTGAGTCGATTTGACAAAATATTTGAACTCAAAAATCAATTTTACATTTGCTCACTTCCATGAGAAGATCAACAAACTAAAAGTGCTTCTTCCCGCTATTGTGATCATCACAGCATCAAAACTTAGATCAAGACAGGGACTATGTTTTCTAATAATTGACTTGGCACAGGTACATATAATCACCATTCCAACAATGCATCAAATTTAAGACATGGCAGATTTTAAGTTAGGTTGCAAATTGAAAGGTTAAAACAATATGTTAGAACTAACAAAAAATTAGTTTATATTTCCAAAAAAATTACTTGAACTTTCAAAAGACAGCCTAGGTTAACAATGCATAACTTAAAAATCACACATAAACACACACATATCCCTTTGAAGCTGCCAATTTAACTTGTAACGCCGGCTTAGCCAAATAATGGTTCTAGAACACAGCATTATTGACAGCCTTACTTTTAACAATATTATGTCTTTTCTTATTAGAAAATGTATTATGTTAAATTAATATAAGAAAAGCTAGGTTAGAAAATAAATCTAATAGTGTAAGAGCGCACTCACTGTCATTGGTAGGTTAGAAAATAAATCTAATAGTGTAAGAGTGCACTCACTGTCATTGGTTCCTCCATTTCCAGCACTCCAACATTATTGACCAGCATCTCGCCATATTCACCAATGCACCATACTGTTACTCGCACTAAACTCTCCTGCACAATGAAGTTAAGCGACTAGTAAGCAAGGCAAACACAACATAGCAAGTACCCTTAGCATCAGCACTGAAAGTAGCCTTTTGTACCTGTTCGTTTGAAGTTTGGAATGCCTTGTATAACGACCTTACAGAGTATCCTTGAAGGTCAGGTGCATTGCTTATCATGACTATTAGGGCATGCCACACATCATCTTTTACATAGTTCCCAGCCTGAAAAAAAGTAATCAGATATATTATCTTTTACAAAAAAGGAAAAGAGAAGAGAGTTAGGATCTCCAGAATTAGATGAACTAGTCGCTAAATGAGATCTTAAGATCTTTTGAGATTTATCAACTAAGTCACCAGTGGTGGCAGCACGTACTAGCAGAATTCCATTGGTGAGTAAATGATGCCAGAGTGGCCAACAATGAAACAGAAATTTCTGAATACAAGTTGTAGACATTTAAAAAGCTGCACCTGCGGAGAAACTTACATACCAAACTTGATGGTGGATAGGGTTGTCAAAATAATGCCCCAAAATTGTGACTGCAATTCCGCATGCATTAGCAGCAAGTGTCCTTAGCAATATGGGAGAATCCGTAAAGTAGAACACATGAATCCGTAATTGCAAATACACAAACTTCTAGGATAGGTACACTTAGTTGCACGAGACATGAGCTAAGAAACATGACCGATAAGGCCATCTCAAGGATCCTACATCTACAAGGAATAATAACCACTGAGAACAGAATGTAATTCCAGGGATCTATGTTATCCAGTCAGGGCTGGAACCATATTCAAAATCAATATTCATATACAAGTCAAGAAATCAATTTTTGTTAATAAAGAACTGTAAATTCAGATGCGACAAAAACAACGAGGAAGAAGAAAGTAGGTAAACCCCATAAATCATAACTTGCAATAAGGTGTTTAGTTTCAAAAATGTATCCACAAATATGGAACCAAGATACACCGTACCGAACCAAACCGAGTGGTACGGGATGTACCATACCGGTACCGGTATCCAGTACGGATGGCATACCAACACTCGGTACGCCAAAAAAATTCGTACTGTGCTGTACTGACACTGTGTTAATGTGGCACCGATACGGGGTCCGGTACCAAGACGGCGAACTTTGTATGGAACAATCTACTGCCCATGAGTTTGGGATGCGTCTTTTGTCATCTGAAAACGGATAATAGTGCTCCATCTACTGGCATGTTTTTTAGACAATTGACAATGAATGCTATAATTAGCGCAGCTAGTAAGTGGTGAGATCCACTAAGTAAACAAAAAATAACTAACATATTAGTTGCACCCTGCAATATGACAGCTAATATTTCATAGCATAACAATTCAAATTAGCAACAAAGACATTGCTTGATAATTCAAAGCAACCACCTCCTCTCAAATGCATAAAAAAGAGTTAATTGTGCGTTAATATTTCATTCTGTTATTACTTTCGGGTCAATCTGTTTACTACATTGAAAATCTATATAACAGCATATATGCAACATCTTGCATGGATGAATGCATGGGTTATGAAGTCCCAAATCTTAAGCAGGTTATTGACAACAACTGAATGAAGATTAGGCTTGCTTGCCATCAACAACAAGCATTTGCATGTATAGCTTGGTTTAAGGGCAAACTCAAGCTGGTAGAAAACATAATTCTACCTGTGCCATTCTTTAGTAATCATATGAACATGCCAAGGATGAAAGCAAAAATTTTAGTGTTGGCACAAAGTATGCTGACTCAAATGGCACGGCATGTGATAGTGGCCGTAACAATTAAAAACCAACACAGTTGAGCAAATACTTGGTACTGAGGCAAAGCGATATTTTGGCTTAGATGAAAACCATGTAACCACATGACACATGCCATTTTGGTTTCAAAATTTCTAGATCAGCAAAGATCATACGAAGATGTGGAAACAGTTAGCATACTTCTTTCGGAATAATGCAGTAGGAAGAACCATCAAACTATGTATTATTTGCAATAATTTTAATGCAATAAATAAGAAATCAATAATCAGTATGTCAATATCTTGTGTCTTTAAAACATGAAACACCCTCCAGCTACTCAACCTACCAGAGATAAAACCTTGAACATCTGATCAATATACCATAGCTTCTCTTGAGAAAACCTGGCAAAAAAAAACCAAAAAAGACAATATTTTTAATTTGTGGTAACCAGCTCTACTTTATAAGCTGTTCGCAAATATATACAGACATAGGTCGACATTGCAGTGGAACAATTATGCCAACTGTCATTCTCATCCAGTAAGCATAATCACTGGCTTTCTCCACGCGCAAAATATGTAAACAGCAACCACACAAAGATTTCACCAAAAGAAGTCTTATCATTGCATAGAGAACATAAGAGAGAATGTGCAGTTGGTCCTTGATCAGAAGAATTTCAATTCACTAAAAGTTGCTGAAGTGTTAACAATGTAAACTTAGCCTTTGTTCCCTTTGATATATGCCAATGTCAAGTTTCAGATGAAAAGGAAACTGTTCTAGAGATTTATTGGAAGCAAAAATACTTCAGATGCTTCTGCATTGCATAGCATTAAGCCTTGTTTATACTGCAAAAATATATTAAATTTACAACAGTTGTAACTGTAGAAACTCACTTGACTGGGTCATAAGTTGCATACTTTAATTACAAACAATCTATAATATTGAAAATATCACGTTTACTATATATAATGGAAACTCTAGGAGTTCTACATGAAAGCTGGCCTCCAGGAGTGAAGCCCCTAGAATCCCAGGTAACAATTACATGGAAGAAAGGAAAAAAAGAAAGTACTCTTGCAGGCTCACATCATTATGAGAAGTCCAAAATAACTTAACTCTCCCATTACTCTTGCCTAGCATGTCCCCTGCAGCACTCCATTTTTTTAATAAAACAGGAGCAGAGCATGTGCAGAGTACTAGAATTTTAGTGGCTTGTGAATATTTGTTAGATGGTCCAGTCAGCCATTATACCACAGATGTTTTTATCGCTGAATATTTGATTACAGAATCCTCCACAGCAAGAAGGATTCAAGACCCACCAGAACGATATGGTACCTTCAGTTTCATACCATTCTGACAGGAAAATTGGATCTAAGACACGAGACACCTACGGGGCACCAGTTCTCTTGAACTGGGATGACTCGGTCCATCCCATGCAAGTGTCGGGAATCAGGATGAACCAAGATTGCATTTTTTTTTTAATTTTTCTTCTTATTGTTCTTGGTTGTTTCAATATGTCCTGGTGCATACTGTCCCATCCCAGTACCATATCACCCCAAAACCAAAACGTGACAAGGCCTGATACTGTGATTTGAACCCTTGCTCCATAAGATCCGAGAAATGCACAAGTTCAGCTTCTGGCTTTATTGCCAATATTGCTATAGTGAATTATTTGTGTTGTGCATTTACAATATTCTGGTAGATTGTGATAATGAATTCATCTGTATCTGTTGTATATTCCGATGTAACAGCATTCCATTGACATACAATAAGTGTATCATTCTTGTGCATCCTCAGTATTTGGCCTTCTTACCACTGTGATTATTGATACACAATTGCACATACTCATACATTAACTTGGTTTTCTAAAGAGTGATTGCTGGAAGATTTCAAGCATCCCCTTTGAGGATGATAACTAAGTCATTCGCAGTTTGCAGTGCATATTGAGAGGATGAGGCTTGCCATGCCCATCAGAGTGATCATAATTAAACTCTAAAAATTTTCCTTCAAAAACTGTTCTTTAGCAGTAGATATAAAGGAGCAAATAGTAAAATAAGTGAAAAGGCAAAAAACAAAAAGGAAGCCATTTAGATATGTTAAATAAATATATATTGTAAGAAGACAAGATGTGCAGAAACCTTCACATTGACCCTCATCAAAGCTTTGGTCTAGGTCCATGTTTCAGATCAAAACAAAAAAGAAGAAAAGTCCAGATTTATATATTTCTGGGCTCATGGTTGAAATTCAACAAAACAGAACAAACTGCTGGTTACTGATGCGAAATCAGCTAATAATCAATCGAAGTCATAGAAAATTAAGAAAAAATAGAAGGGTAAAAAAGGAAAGGCGAATGAATTTTCATTATCACTAAGTATGCCTTTACATTGTGCTTTCCTCCATTTAAACACTGCAAGGCTCAAAAACTGAACCCCAAAGGTAGTATTCACCCTAGCTTCAGCGAACAAACATGATAAAATGAATGGAAAGGTTTAGGAGCTTCCAGTTAAAAGGGGGAAAGATGGCTGGATGGGTCATTGGCTAGCTGGTTACTTCTTTTCTTCCTTCTCTTTCCTTTTTCTTCTTTTTTTTCCATCTCTCTTTCATCATTTCCAATATTTCCAATCCACCTAGTTTTGCTGCACTAGTTTTCTTTATTGCGGCCTTCTTAGGTGGAGCATAAGGTTGGGAATATCCATATCAAGGTCTGCCGTACCGCCATGTACAGTCTGTTACGGGGCGTACCATATTGTACAAATATGAAATACCCCTTCAAGTCGGTACAAATCCCGTACCATCCCAAACCAAAGCATACCGCCCCGTGCCGAGGCATATCGATCTGTATTAAGGCATACCAAGATACGTACCAGACTGAGGCATACCTAAATGCAAATTAAAAAAATGGGTAAGAAAGCTATTTTAGCACAGAGGTGTACTGTACCGAACCGAACTTAAGCAATAAGGTACCAATGCAGTACCCGATACTGAGAATGCATACCTTGATCCATATGCTTCTTCTTCTTCTTCGGTCCTAACATGGGACCGACATATGGGTGCTAAGTTAGATGGGCAAAAAGAACTAAACCTTCTGATGCATAACATAGCTTATCCTCAAAAGAAAATAAAATAGAGCAAAGATTAGAAAACGACAAATTGCTATCATGGTATTCATGTCTCTTCCACATCCAAAGGAAGAAAGGTATTAGAAAATTTGACTTTCCAATTTTTTCCTACACAATTATCCCTTACATCTAGTCAGCATAGACTCTAGCAGTTCTGATGAAAGTTGTGGATTTAGTCAGTTGATGTGAGAATGTTAGTCACAGATCCTCAACAACAAGATCTGAATGTCCTCGCCTTTTGCTTGCTCATTATGGAACTAAAGAAAGATGTTAGTTTATGAAGAAATGTGATAAAGGCTCTCAAACCCAGCCAATTTCTACATCGAATTCATAAATTCCAATCCACATCGATAGACAAGCCTGACACTGGCATTCAGAACTGTTCCAACATGGATCTCAATCTATATTGCGTGTGATTTTCCCAATCGATGGTTGCATTAAATTTATCCATGTATAGACATCAAAAAGTGCCTTTTTGCTTCTCAAAGTGGAATGAACAAATATTCCCTCTGCAAAAATCTGTTACTTGCATATACGCCCCTTCAAGAATCAGAAGTTTGCATACATGTCCCGCCAGAATTCTGAAACTTGCATATATGCCCCAGGATTAGATGGCATCTCCTGCCATAACTATATTAACCTACTATTCTATTTTCGGAGGATTTTGGCATATAAACTCTACAAAAGGTGCTTAATTGTTTATTTGTCCAATAAAAAAAAAGAAGTGCATGTAAACTATTAACAGAAAATTTCAAAATGCCTCTTAAAATTTTCAAACATTTTATATTAAAGGATAAAACAGTAAATGTCAATTTTAGTCACTTTTTAAGTTTTAACTTGCTCTAAGTAAACTCTGAATGATGAAAGTTAATGTAACAGGGTAGGGAGAGTACACAAGCAAATTTTAAAAATTAGGAAAAGGACATGTGCTATTTTGACTTTTTGAAGGTTAGATCTGCAAAACAGGAATTTCCAAGCCAAACAAATAAAATCTATCACTATTTTAGCCAATAAAATGAATCAGAAAAAATTAAGTCACTTGTCCTAAAAGAAATAGTCAGTAGCTGCATTTACATGACATACTTACGTCGTATAAGAAACATTTTGATTGATATTTAACTACACATAAGTTGAAATTAGCGAACATTTTCACTTACTTCTCAACAATTGAGCAAATTTTGGCAGTCAGATCTCCCTTGAATTCTTGATCACTTACTTCTAGGTAATCAATAAGTTCTTTTGTCAAAGACTTCACATTGGTGTCATTGACTAAGAGAAAAACAAGTTCAAGGGCTCTTTTCCGGATGGAGGCATCAGAATCCTGAAAATTACATATGCATATCCATAAGCCTTTATTGCAAGTACAGCAGAGGTGACGAATATCAAGAGGCAGGAAAACATAGTCACCACTAAAGGCAAATACCGACAATAAGCATAGCCAAAGAGCTTTGGCAGAAGCAAATGGAAGCATAATTTTTTTTTCGGAAAGAAAAAAAACAGAGCATAACTATACCACATTAATGGCTTTCAACTACCACATGATTAAAGAATTTATCATTTCTTTAACTTGATAAGTATACTCCACTTTGCATGGTGTACTTCTTTAGTTTCTCTCCCTCTTAGAAATTGAAAATTAGATTAATAAAAAATTTTGCATTTACAAAAATTCAATATTAAAAAATTCGAGTATGTATAGAATAACAAAAAGATTATAGCGAGGAAAACAATGGGAGAAGCAGTTTAGCACTTTAAGCATGAAGCAGGACTCATGGCTATTTTCGATGGGGCTTTAAACCATTATGCCTGGACATCTATGCTTATCATGAAATAGCAATTTGTTGGCAATGACATCACTAATGACACATCTTTGAGAATTGAGGCATTGGGAAGTGAGCTTCTTCCTCACAAATCCCCTTAAACCCTTCTCAAGGTTGCATTACATGGCCTGGCCTAATTTTATAGATGAGAAAACCAACATTTTTACATCAATCACTCGTCGTGTTCCTTTTGTAGTGTTTCATGTGTCCACCTATCACACCAGCATAACCTCTCATATTTTTCACCTATGCAAGTTATCAACCGCATTAATATGTGTTAACAAATTGTCCTGTGCATCCAGAAGTGGCTAAATAGTCAATAAGCATGGACATGTTAAGCTACCTCATGCAGCAACTTTTTTCTTGTTTGAGTTACGGTCACAAAGTGACCCTTCTAGTCACTCTTACATGGTCATCTCATGCAGTTGGATTCTTATTAAGAACCAAAATGCATAATGTTAGAAACTTTTTTTCACAAGCTTCAAAAACTCATCCACAAGTGCAGATGCAGGCAACAAAGCACAGCACTCAACTCCTGAAATTACAGCTTAAAAATAAATGAATTTAATATGTCTCAGATATATCATTTAAGTAATAAATTGTAACAAATGCTAAAATATCATATTAGCCAACTTTATGTCTGCCTCTTAAACACATTACTATATGTAAAAGCAAATCTAAAACTACAGTTTGAACACTATGTTCTCTATTAGAAAATTATAAGATAGCCTTGCATTGAGTTTACTTTTCATTTAGTACATAAGGAAACTATTATATCGAGGATCGAACTTTCATAGATTGATATATTTACTTTTATTCTCTTTTAATATGAAATATACGAAAAGAATAAAAAATAAATGAATCCTGTATCTTCATAGTATAAATAAAACCTCCCATGGGTCTAGTTTAAAACAAGATCTAAAAAGGTGCAGCTGGCAGTATGAATTTAAAAACGAAGAAAAAGGACAAGAAGGCATCTCTCAATATCATTTCAATTTGAACTGGAAAAAAATGTAGTAAAATCAAAGAAAGCAAGAAAAAGTATTCAAATTATTCAATATCCCTGCAGGCAGACATTTCAGCAGGTGAAAATACCACTTATATATACTTATTATTCTCTACTATGCACAGTACATCTTCCCTTCTTACTAACAAAAACATGAAAATACCGTACCTTGACACACTCCAGAATCGTTGTTCTGTGCCTTTGCACTGCTTGAAAATCAACTGTAACAGCCTTCATGAGCATATTAAGGGCAACATATCTGACAGAAAAAAAAAAAGACTAAATAAAAAAATGCCAAATTATTCAGAATAGAGATTCTGTTCTGAAACTTTTTCATTTCATTAGTGCAAGGAGCATATAGAGATATATATCCAACGACAATCATATCCATAAAGGATCAGGCATACATACAGAGAGAAAGAGAGGCATAGAGAGAAAGAGAGAGAGAGAGAGAGAGAGAGAGAGATTGCATTGAGATGTTGATAGGAAACTTTAGATTACCAGAATAGAAAGAACAAGAACACTGCTTATCAGAAATCATGACTTTTGAGACATGCAAAATCTGATATGCGCTGATGATACCATCAAATCAGCACTGACAATCGAAAAACAACAAAAGAGTGACATACCAATCATTCATTATTTTAATATACATAAGCATAAATAAATAGACTTATTCTAACTATTTGATATTAGATATATGCAGTCCTTCGTCGGGTAAACATACAGACATGCAGAAAGGGAGAGGTACTGTGCGCGCAAGAGAGAGAGAGAGAGAAAGCACTAAAGAAACAATAGGAAGCTCAATAATAACCCAATGGTAAAGCAAGTGTTGCCCAATGGAAAGAATAAATAGTTAAAGGGTATTTTAAAATATAAGATGCAATGACATGGAAATCAGCATTAATCATCTGAAAACCAAATCTTTTACATATTCAAATAAATATTAACATAGTACAAAGCCTTGTTCCAAATCTCCAACTTCTTGATATTAGTCCTTCGCCACTGTTGTCTATACGAGACCAGGACTTAAATATGAATCTGAAAGGACATCCTTTGGGTAGTACATGAACTATGACATGGATGTCCAAAGTAATACAAGTAATTTTTCCTCACTTTAACATGTAATAATGTCACTCATTATTTTCTTCAAAATAATATTTCCAATTAATTAATTCCTAATTCAACCACTCATCCACCTGGACATCTAAATCTTGCCTCATGCCATGAAGGTCCACTTGAATGCCTAAAATTTGTTCATGCAGTAAAATTAGTCATAGGGAAGTATTAAATATTGTCTGACCATTCTCTATTTAAATCTCCATAGAATTTGATGATAGCGTAACAACCCAAAGGTCCATCTCTACATCATCCCTCAATTTAGCAGTACTTCAGACATCTCAATCTACCTCTGCATCTTTCTGGAAGACAGAAACGATGTAAACAGAGTGGCCTTCTGAGATCTCATCATCAAATTGAAGCATATCCTCAGCCCTATCCTTATTCGCACTAAAGACACACTCCCATGTAAACATGAATTACTTTTACGCCTACTCCTCGTAATTCCAATATTATGAGCATCACTTCCCTAGTCTTGTTCATTAACAGTGTATCATGAAGAAATAATCCAATTGTATGTGCATCATTTATAGTCACATCATGAATAGCACTTGCACCAAATAATTTGCACCAACTTACCATTTCATGAATAGCAGTAACTGATGCATACATGCACATGATCCATTGGACTACTAGCTTTAAAATTAAACAAGGATCTGCATTCCCTTTACTAGACTTAGATTTATAAGGCATTTGTTTGTAACCAAAGTCAGCACCTCCTAGAGGAAAAACCTGCGCCTACTTCAACTAAAGTAAACTCTAGTTCTCCCTCTACTTTTCTAATCCTCAAACTAGACCAAATGTCCCCTCATCGCTATCTTCTGAAAATTTCTTTTTTTACTCTCAATGGTACTCAGCAAATGCATTATACTTGTGAGTTGCATTTCCAATTCATGCGTGCAACTTATCAGGTGTTGATAATTCTTTATCCTTCTGTCCTTTCTTTGGTAACAAAAGAATGCATATAGCCTTTCTGATGCATCCACGTAATGTAATGAAATAAAACCTCGATGAACTTGTTCATAGCCTCTTTTCATCTTCATTTCTTTTGTCTTTATTTCTTTCTCTGGCATATCATATCACTGACATTAAATATTGGTTTTTGAAGTTTAGCTTTGAGTATATTTCCAATCATTTAATGAATCTCATACATCATGATCATCATCGCTGAAGCCCCAAGGTTGAGATTGGGCAATTGACCCCCTACTTCCCCAGAAATGTGGACCATAAAATGCTCCAATGTTATGTTCCTCTTGTAGTTACCATGGAGTAAATCCAGTCCTTTCCCACTAATTATTATCTTTGGTAAGCATTATATAGGATCCATACTAGTAATATGTACTTTAGTACTATCATATAGTATTATAAAATAAAAGATAATAAATTTGAATATGTAATCAAAATATATTCCAACTAATGTTTTAAGTCTCGGTACTGGGACCCTTATCATTACCTTAATAGTATGGTATTATACAATAGACCCCCCAATCAACACACAGCATATTTTTGAAGTCAGCATAGCACCTGTCCCATATAACCGTACAAAGGCGTACCGAGCCCCCATAATGTACCAATACCATAGCAGGTCAGTAGCGTTCACCTCATACTGCTTAGTTCCATTAGGTAATTAAAACCATGATTTTAGCTGATTTTTTAACAAGGATAGACTGAGACTTCTTCAGAAAACAGTTCAGTCATTTTGGTAACAAATTAGATAATGTCATGGATCTGGAAGATTCTATATGTTTTCCTCTTTAACAAGGGTACTTAGGATGGGCAAAATCACGGCTGAAAAAAAGAAATTACTGTGTAGCCAATAGTTTTCCAAATAGGTAAGATCTGTCGCAAGTTCTTCCACACAATACACAAATGACAGACCATTAAAAGATTAAATACTCATTAAACAAAACATCCGGAGGAATAGTGATTGTGGGTGGAGGGGAGATTGTAGGTTATGTTTTATGGTGCATGTGCCAAACCTGTTTTGCAGAATTGCAGATTGGTCAGCCTAGTTCATGAATCTATTATCCATATCATATGGCTAAAAGGTTGTAATTATGGCATAGGGCCTCTTTGTAAAACAAAATAAAAAGGCATTACTGCAAGATTACATGAGCTTAAATTATAAAACCAAGTATATAGGTCTCTCTAAAAGTCCTCACTTGACCAAAGTTAACCTTTGAGAAATTTTGCCTACTTACAAGACTATGGCATTTGCTTTAAAGTTGTTCTCAAGCTGTATGATGGTGCTTAAGTGGATCTAAAATCTCCATATATCAGATAAGACTTGTTTGTTAAGATTAAGCAGTCCAAATGGAAGCTCTAAAAGCAAGGTCATTGCATATCATCCTTCATAATGATAATATACCAAGCCTACACTAAATTGCATATAGCATTGATTCATTTTTTTTTACAAAGAAAATGCATGAATGAAAAAAGATCCTGTACACGAACTTCAGAATTAACTAACGCTAATAATCCAGTCTGCCACACATTGCAGCATATATGACTACATTTCAGCAAAAGGAATAAGCAAAATATTTTGTCAATGATAATTATAAAATGGAGATTTCTCACAATCAGTCCTTGGAAATTACTGAAAAAAATAATAACCTGATATTGTTGTCACGATTTGACAAGAATCTTCCCAAAATATTGATAGCAAGCACACGAAGACCACTACTAGCTTCAATACCCATGATAGTTTCAACACATTCATACAGAATAGCATTTCCAGCATTTTTGTTTGACTCAGTTTTTGTCGCAACCTACAAAAATATATATATATATAGCCAGTATGAAAGAGCTGCTTAGACTAAATATTCCTGAACAGTTGTTTAAAAACAAAAAAAAATCCATCACTTCTTTAAAAGAAACATTTGCTCCTTCTCAAATTTGAGGCCTAATCAGAATACGTACGAACTCCAAGGAGCATAAAGCAATTATAATAGCATCAAGAAGAAGCAAGCAAACATTTGATTCAACAAAGTGCAGATGTAGGTGAAAGCACAGGGTCCAGATGGCAGTGGCTTAATGTGCCCTTCAAGATACAAGCATGGCCAGTAGCATGAGGTCAAAACCTTATGGGGAAGTTTCTTGTCTCATGGTCTAGTACTGCAACAACCAACAGGCTCCTTGCTACCTACAAGTACAAAAGGAGATCTATAATAAAGATTATATTTGAAGGCATCGAGGATGTATGGTTCATTGACTGGGTGACTGCTAAAGTTTTTTATATGTAATCATAGTCCCCTCAACATATTTGAAATTGTTGAAATCACGAATCCTTCCATGATTAGTGGGATCAGATTTGATCTGATTCAATTTCAGTTTAAAACAGAATCTGTTGAAGAGATAATTTTCAGATTTGATCGGTTGTGATTGCTTATTTTTAGCTAGTTTAAATTTATTTGTTTCTATCTTTTATTCCTTTAATTTAGCTTGTAGATTCCAAGAATAAAGGGATCTGTTTTATTATCAGATTCTACGAATATTTGTATAATCAAAGAGGAATAATAGAACAAGTATTCTGACCTTTGTTCATCCAATTGTAGTGTTTCTATCGTCTCCTCCTCGGTTTCATGGTATCAGAGTCGACGGTTGTTTGAGACGGAATGGCTAAAACAGCCATGACCGGTGCGCGCAGGGATGAGGAGTCTGGAGGCTCTACGGAGACTTCTGGACCCAATCCTACAAGCGCACCCACTACAGCCACCGTCAATAAGCCGTCTGCAAACATCTCAGAAAACTCATCTCTACAAATCACCACAACCCGTCTCAATAGCACCAATTTTCTCCAATGGTTCCGTTCCGCTTTGATGGTTATCCGTGGACGTGGACGGCTTGGCTACATTACGGGAGCAACAAAACAACCAGCTGAAGGAGATGCAGCCTATGCAACCTCGGATGCTCAAAAATTCATGGTAATGGCATGGATTATGAATTCTATGGAGGAGGACATTAAAGAATCTTATCTATACTATACTACAGCCAAGGAGCTTTGGGATGCCCTAACTATGACATTCTCTGATCTTGAGAATTCGGCTCAATTGTTTGAGCTTCGGAATAGAGCACGTGATTTACGACAAGGAGAACAAAATGTTATCCGGTATTACAATGCTCTTACAAGGTTGTGGAAGAAAATTGATTTGTTGTTCAAATTGATTGGGAAACTCCTAGAGATGTTGAGAAATACAGAAAACATGTCGAGAAGGAGAGGATTTATGACTTCTTGGCTGGGTTGAATTCGGAGTTAGATGAGGTACGAGGTTGCCTGCTTGGTATAAAGCCCCCACCATTGATTGCTGAGATCTTTGCTGAAGTTCGCAGGGAGGCCAGCCGAAAACGAGTCATGCTCGAGGGATCAAAGAACCTGCTGACTGAAACTTGAGCACTTGCTGTTCATGGACAGGAGACATTTCGACCGAATAGGAGAAGCAATGTTTGGTGTGATTATTGTAAGAAACCAAATCACACCAAGGACAAGTGCTGGAAACTGCATGGACGGCCTGCAAGGCAGGGTAACCAAGAAGACAGTAGACAGGGGTATCGAGAGGACACAAGACCGAATCCTCGAGACACTGCTAGCTATCAGAGTTTAGCCGAGGGTTCACTGCCTAGACCTACTATTGAAAACATGCAACTTTCCTTTACCAAGGATCAATTAGAGCAGTTGTACAAACTGCTCACTCCTGCCCTTGCAGTAGCCACCTCTTCGGGTTCTTTACTTGCTCAACGAGGTAATTTTATTTCAGCATGTAAGAGCAGCAAAATTGAACCTTGGATTATTGATTCAGGGGCCACGGATCACATGACTGGGTGTGAAAGATTGTTTTGTTCCTATTCACTAAGTTCAAGAAATTTCAAAGTAAAAATTGCGGATGGATCTCTTTCAACTGTTGCCGGAGTTGGGACTATTAAGATTAGTCCATCTATTGATCTGCACTCTGTTTTACATGTCCCTAATTTAACTTGCAATCTTCTTTTCATTAGTAAATTGACTAGAGATTTAAAGTGTAGTGTTCATTTTACTGAGTCTGTGTGCATTTTTCAGGACCTGATTTCGGGAAAAAGGATTGGCAATGCTAAAGAACGTAAGGGACTATACTATTTCGAAGAAGAAGCCATCTTGAATAAACAAGCTCAAACCACAAGTTGTGAGTCTATTCCTAGAGAACAACAAATAATGTTACAGCATCGTAGACTAGGTCATCCAAATTTTTCGTATTTAAAGAATTTGTTTCCAACTTTATTTCATAATACAAATTTATTTCAGTGTGACATTTGTCAAATTGCTAAGCGTTCACGTTCTTCATTTCAATCTCATAACTATAAGGCATCTTCTCCTTTTTCCTTGATTCATAGTGATATTTGGGATCCATCTAAGATTAAACACACAACGGAAAAAAGGTGGTTTGTAACATTTACCGATGATCATACAAGGTTATGTTGGGTTTATCTTTTAAAAGAAAAGTCAGAAGCTGAGAATGTTTTTAAAAACTTTCACTCCATGATAAAAACCCAATATGATACGAGAATAAAAATGCTTCGAACAGACAATGGGCGTGAGTATTTTAATCTTATCTTAGAGAAATTTCTTCTAGAAAATGGGATTATTCATCAAAGCTCATGTATTATAACCCCACAACAAAATGGGATTGCCGAACAGGATGCCAACTAGAGTTCATAATTACGAAACTCCTCTAAATGTCTTCCTAAATACTTATCCGAAAAATAGAGCTGTCGTGTCATTACCTTTAAAAGTGTTTGGATGTACTTCATTTGCTCACATTCATGACCATGAAAGAACCAAATTAGATCCTAAAGCTAGAAAGTGTATTTTCTTAGGCTATTCACCTACTAAGAAGGGCTATAAGTGTTACTCTCCAAAAACTCATAAGTATTATACCTCAATGGATGTCATGTTTTTCGAAAATCAACCTTTTTTTCACAAAATTCCCCTCGAAGGGAGCATCATAGTGATGGGAATTTTTGGGAAACAACTGCCTCCTCTCTTCTCCCCATTTCTGAATTCGAGTTTAGAACTCCAGTTATTCCTACTCAACCTTCAACAAATCAGGAGAGTTCAATGATAGGGGGAGATGAGCAACTCCAAGTACCACCAGAGCTCCGTGTTTATTCAAGGAGGAAGAATCCTCAGATAGTAGAACACCTCACGGACCAACTGCAAAGTCATGAATCTGAACCGATATCAAGTAATAATAATCACTCTACTCCACACTTTGATTCTACCACTAATGATTTGGATATTCCTATAGCTTTCAGAAAAGGTGTTCGGTCTTGCACACAATATCCGATCTGCAATTTCATTGCCTACAGCCACTTATCCGAACCGGTCAGGACTCTTATTGCAAATTTATCATCCTCAGATATACCTAAGTCTATGCAGGAGGCCTTGTCAATTCCAGAGTGGAAAAAGCAGTTGAGGAAGAGATGGCAGCAGTAGAAAAAAAGAGGACTTGGCAAGTTGTGCAAAAATCGAAAGAAAAATCACTAGTTGGCTGCAAATGGGTGTTTACCATCAAATACAAGTCAGATGGTTCGGTTGAGCGCTACAAAGCAAGATTAGTGGCAAAAAGTTTTTCTCAAACCTATGGTGTAGATTATCAGGAGATCTTTGCACCAGTAGCAAAGTTAAACACTGAAAGGGTTCTCCTATCACTTGCTGCAAATCTAGATTGGAAGCTTCAACAACTTGATGTAAAGAATGCTTTCCTAAATGGAGACTTAGAGGAAGAAGTGTATATGGAATTGCTACCAGGTTTTGATGAAGCTAGAGTTTAGGAAAAAGTTTGCAGACTCAGAAAATCTCTATATGGATTGAAGCAATCCCTGCGGGCATGGTTTGGTAGATTTATGAAAACAATATGTCAACAGGGATACAAACAAGCTCAATCTAATCATACTATGCTCTACAGGCATATAGGGGATAAGATCATTGTTTTGATTGTTTATGTGGATGATATAATCTTAACGGGTGATGACTGTGAAGAAATGGAAAGGTTAAAGAGAACTCTTGCAATCAAGTTTGAAATAAAGGATCTGGGTTCTTTACGATATTTTCTTGGAATGGAGATAGCTAGAAACAGAAGTGGCATCTCAGTATCACAGAGAAAATATGTATTGGATCTCTTAGGAGAGACAGGCATGCTTGGAAGTAAACATGCTGATACTCCTATAAATCCAAATCAGAAGTTGGGCGACTGCCTAGGTAGCACACCTGTTGATAAAGGAAGATATCAACGTCTAGTAGGAAAGCTCATTTATCTTTCTCATACTAGACCTGACATCGCCTTTGCTGTAAGTGTAGTAAGTCAATTTAGGCATGCACCTTTTGTAGAACATATGGATGTTGTCTACCAGATTTTGAGATAGAAAAGAACTCCAAGATGTCGTCTATTTTTCAGAAAGAATGAGGAAAGGACCATTGAAACATTTACAGAGCTGACTGGGCAGGTTCAATAAAAGATAGACGATCAACCACAGGATATTGTACCTTTGTATGGGGCAATCTAGTAACCTGGAGGAGTAAGAAGCAAGCAGTTGTAGCAAGAAGCAGTGCGGAGGCAGAATTCAGGGTTGTAGCCCATGGGATTTGTGAAATAATGTGGCTGAAACTATTGTTAAAGGAACTCAGAATTGAGAAGAATGAACCTATGAAAGTCTACTGTGATAACAAGGCAGCAATTGCAATTTCACACAATCCAGTTCATCATGAAGGACAAAACATGTTGAGGTGGATCGTCACTTTATCAAAGAAAAGATAGAAGAAGGAACGATTTGTATGGTTTATATACCTTCGTCCGAACAAGCTGCAGATTTACTAACAAAGGGACTCTTCAAACCTGCATTCGAGAAATTGGTTGACAAGCTAGGTTTGTTCGATGTATATAGCCCAGCTTGAGCGAGAGTGTTGAAATCACGAATCCTTCCATGATTAGTGGGATCAGATTTGATCTGATTCAATCTCAGTTTAAAACAGAATCTGTTGAAGAGATAATTTTCAGATTTGATCGGTTGTGATTGCTGATTTTTTAGCTGGTTTAAATTTATTTGTTTCTATCTTTTATTCCTTTAATTTAGCTTGTAGTTTCCAAGAATAAAGGGATCTGTTTTATGATCAGATTCTATAAATATTTGTATTATCAAAGAGGAATAATAGAACAAGTATTCTGACCTTTGTTCATCCGATTGTAGTGTTTCTATCGTCTCCTCCCCGGTTTCAGAAATCAAAATAGCATAACTGATGTCCCCTAAAGAGACGAGCCTACCAGTATTGTCGTCAAGTAATTACAAGGATTTGCAAAATCCATCTTGATCTTGAAGTGAGGGAGACAACAAAGTACAATGAAAGGTTTGGATTCCAAATTGTGGTGATTAGGCTATGAATCAAGTGTTATATCATCGATTTCTTGGTTACATGCCCCACAGTACAATGTTTCTTGAGTATGGAAAAAGTCATATGTTACAATGGAAGTGGGGATGTATAATTTTCATTTCATGCAGTTGGTGATGCGGGAGAATGACGAGCACAAAGTGGTAGATAAAATGACAGATAACATAGCTAACTACAAAATACACTGGAGAGATGTTGATGACAGCCAGATTTCAGCACTTAATCGCAAACATAATGCTATCACATTTTTTGCTTCTTGATCTTGCTCCTTGATACATTCAATAATTCCTACTTCTTGTTCCTTCTTTTTCTAATTCATGGTCATCATTATCCTTATGCTTTTGTCATTTAGTATGCACTTTTAGTATCAAGACAATATATACATTAGTATATGTTAAACTACCACCAACTACATATAATTATCATCAAACGGTATACCATACTGTAACAAACTTGGATGAAGTTTCTTAATTTTTTCCAAGTTTTTATTACTAATACTTTTTTTAATTTTTTTTAATCATTGAACCCTTTTAATTTCTTTTTAAAAAGTTTCAGATAAAAACAACCAACTAGAACATTTTCCAACAGAAACCACTAAAACTACCAAAGATGCATTTGGGTTAGGCCAGACACTGAATTTCTTCATTGAGAAACTCAAAACATGATTACCGTACCCTACAAGGCCAGCAAAAGAACCAAATTCAAAATATAAAAGCAAAGGAAATTTACCTGAGCAAGAATGTCATTCATATACTCACTGGAATCTGCATCTCCTTGGCCCAGCATACGCATGAGCCTAAGCACTCGGATGTGCAGAAACGGGTCTGTAATCCCAGAAACGTCATACTCAGGTGCATATGGACTATTTGATACATCTCTCAGTATTCGAACCAGTCCTTCTGTGCAGTTCTATAATCAGGATGAAAACTAATCTATGTCATGAAATGTTAAAAGCACAACCACTTAAATAGGAAGTATACAACAGAAGTTTCAAGACATAAAGCAACCTAACACAACTACTGACACCCAAGACAAGAAATTACACAATCTTCATGCAGAAAAAAAAATGAAAATCAGAATGCCTAACACTACACTATACTGTCCAACCAACTTAAGTACCTGGACTTAAGAATAAAAAGATTGCTAAACATATTAGATGGTAAAAAATGGTCCAATTACTTGACAAAAGCATATTTAGCAGGGAATTGCAGTCACAAGACTACTGGAACTATGTGCATGTGAGTGCAAGTGCATGTGTGCGTGTTAGAGAGAGAGAGAGAGAGAGAGAGAGAGAATCTACAAGATGTTCAAACTCAAATACTAGTCAAAGGCACTTATCTTCCACGCAGGATAATAAGCTATTGGACTCCATGATAGGCAATAAGAGTTCAAGAGTTGAAAAACTTTAATCATCCCCTTCATGTAGACTACGAAACTATGAGGAAATAATAATCATCCACAGAGACTTCCAAAAAGAAAACATGGATAAGCCAACAAATGTAACTGATTTATATTTTTCCGTTGCTACATATAAATCACTGACTGATCTGGCGCAGAAAAAGAACAGCATGGATGAAAAATAATGTAATTACATATTACTTCAAAAAGGCAGCAGGACAAGTCTCGCCATGGTAAGGAGATAAATAAAGTCTTAAAATGTTAGAAATACTAAAACACATGGCTCCTGGAAACTGCTAAGATGTCATATTATGCCCAAAAAATATAAGAAGTTTTGTCGTTTGGTGATACTAGCCCCAGTTTTAATTGTTCATGTAGCTCCAACTAAGTTCACAAACCCTGGTAGCACCTGAAAGCCACCACAATAGGCCCCATCCATGCCCTTAGCCTCTGTGGCGCTTTTGGCCCATTAGCAACCCAAATGCCACTAGTCATGCCCTCCATCTTGCACAATTATGCCATAATATGATGCACAATTATGCCACAATTGAGGAAAAAATACTAATTTTATAAATGAAAAATTGGCAAAATTAGAGTCTTTCAGACCAGCAATACACGCCAAATTAAGGGTTTCCATAAATCTATTTTCAGTATACATAAAGCAAAAGTTGCCCCTGACAAATATCTCAGTAATAAGAGTCCAAACCAAGCATATTCCTTTTCCAATCCCTAGCAACACTCATCAAGGCTACCTACCAAACCAGCTTCAGTCATGAAATTCCATTTGGTGCTTCAAGGTGAACCCAAAAGGAACATATCTTATTGCACTTCTTTTACGGCAAAAAACCCTCCTCGCTGTTGTTGCATGGCAAAGATTTGCTCAGAGACCAGTACTGCTACCAAATTTTCAACCTTAATCGCGCTCTGAACCAAATCTAGAACACACAAAAAGCTCAATAATCTCAAATGTTTAAACAGAACATCACCCCGAATCTCTCACTTTCTCTAGACTCTCTGAAAGGAATTTCATGCTATCAGAGAAACCACTTGGAGATGGGAAAATTTCCTCACACATTGCTAGTCCAAAGTACTCCTATGATTACCAGGAGGGGTCAAGCTTAAGCCACCCCAATCCCTTGCATCGATTCTTTCCTTGATGTCCTAGCTAGGTTTTCTGTCATTTCATTGGTCTAGACACAAAGCAAGCCAGCTCCAGCATAGAGATCCGAGGGTTCTTACCCTCCTCATTATTTCCACACCCATTCTCATTACAAACACAAATTAAGGGAACTCTTGAAAGAGTTTCTCACAATTTCTAATATCACAATGTTGTGCTTAATTGAATTACACATCAATTTGGACACTAATCATATGATCATAATGAACAGTGGAAGAAAGGTAGTAAAACAAAATAAATAAAAAAAGAATTAGAAGAAACCAATGGCATATAAGAAAGATATATAATTGAAAGAATGAAAGACTATATAAAGAATCCACATAATGAAAGTATGAAAGAAATTCAAGCATCAGGAAAAGTTAGCTTAAAGTTTTTTAGAGTTCCTGAACTGCAATTACAGTTATGTTCCACTTGCATAGTTTCCTTTACAAAATTGAAAGAGATGTAGGATTGAAAGACTCACCTAATACAAGAAACAAGAAAGTAACAGAAGAGTTTGATCAAGGTCAAAATTAGATAAAATATCATTGTATAATCAACATGGCAAAGAGTTTGAAACAGATACAGTCACGATATGAACCATACCTTTCTCAAATATTCTAGGGCATCGGTACTAGCTTTGCATAGATCTGTACAGAGCTGAACTCCAGCTATTAAAACTCCATGATGTTTTTCCTTCAGCGAAGAAGAAGCAGGGCCCATAAAGTTTTCTGCTAAGTCCGGAACTTTTCTTATTATCCTTATAGAGCACAAAGCAGCCTGAAAAACAAGAAATCACCTTCAGTCACTGAACAATGAAGGCTATTCAACTCTAACAAAGCATTAGGTAAGTCATATTGTATCAGTCAAAAGCACGACCACACAGCCTAAACTCATTCAAAAGTGAAGACGACTATATCAGATTTTATAAGCTTACAGTATTTTTCAGGGCTAAAAGAAACAACGTAGTGATTTCAAAAAGAAACAGCATAGTGATCAACAAATTTTGAGGCAATGGCATTTTTTGTCTGACATAGCATGATCAAATTTGCTTGAATAAAGACAAAATAATCATAAGTTGAAAGAGATATACTACAGAGAAACCCTATATCTATACAGGATACTAATTTACTTTCGGTTTGCTAACTACAACAGAAAATTTACATTCGAGCTTCATTAATTTGAGATGGAATCTCGGTCAGGAAAAAATAAGAAAAAGCAAGAATATTCAAGAGATTTGATTTTTGACATCATCAATTTACTAATTAGCTTCGAATATTAACTTCTATCCAACCTGGGTGGGTTGTCAATCAGGTTTAACATGCTCTCCCTTAGACCTGACCACGGTTCTGCAACCGCCGGTTCCGGTTCCACAAAAACCTAGAACCTTAACCGTAACCGAAAATAGTCGGTTCGGTTCCGGTTCCAGTTCTAGACGGTTCTGATTCCGATTCTAAGCGGAGTTTAAATTTGAATGTGTGACTGCAGTAGTTGCAAATTACTTGCCATGAACCATCTGGAAATTGCACTTTCTTGAAATGCTTGACAAATATGCTGGATTTTGGAGCCCTTCCTTTTGATTGTGGATTTGATGGCAGAACTGTAGAATGACTTCTTGAGTAGCTGCATTTGGATGCAATTCTTGGGGATTTGCCTCATAATTTGAATCAATATCTTCGGGAGATTGAGTTAAATCGAACTCATCAATAGAGGGGGGTCGGCAATTTGGATCGAAAGTATTGGGCATATTATAGCACTCAATATTAAAGGGAAGATCTGATTCGGGAATTGATGGAGGAATGTAATTTGGATCCCAAGAATTTGGGTTTGGAACATATTTTTTCTTGCCTTTATTTGAGCGGGAGGAAGACATTTTTGATAATTGGATTGAAAAAAATGAAAATATGGGAAGGAATTTTATATGACAAAATTATGTGGAAGGTAATTATTTTTTTCTCAAAATTTGATTGAATTTTGAGAGAAAAATAATTAAGTTATGGAATGTGTAGAGAATTGGAATAGATTGAATAATTGAGAGAGTGAAAAATTGAAAGAGAGAAATTTGAAGATTGAGTGGTGTGGTGAAAAAATTGATTTGGAGAGGTATATATAGTGTTGGGGGTAATTTCGTTTCCCAAAATGCCCCTCAAACTAGCCATTTTTAATTGTTAGGAGGGGTAAAATTGTCTTTTGGATGAAAAAGTAAAATGATTGATGGCCATTTGGAAATTCAAACGGTCATTTCCATATGGCCGTTGGCCATTTGGAAATTCAAATGGCCATGTGACCGTTTGAATTTTAAGAGAGATGGGCCATTCTTTTCATTTCTTTTCTTTTTTTTCCGGTTCGAATCGGAACCGAACCGTCGGTTCCGGTTTGGTTCCATCAAACCTGGAACCACGGTCTGCCGTACCAGCTGGTACAGGCCGGTACGGGCCGGTACGGACTAGTACATATCGGTCCGGCCTGTGACCGGTACCGAATCAGCATGAAATCCGGTACCGGTAGTTTATTGTTGGAGAACCGGTACGGAACCGGTTCGGACCGATGCGCGATCGGTACGGAACCGGTTCGTACCGGTCCGGGCCGCCACCGGTACGCCGACCGATACCGGTACGGCGGACCTTGCCTGGAACCTTAACCGAACCATATTCCTCAAGGTTCCGGTTCGGTTAAGAATTGTAGGACATGGTTCCGATTCCGGTCTGGTTCTTTCCGGTTCGGTTCCGGTCCGGTTCCCCAGTTAGAACCGGACCGTGGTCAGGTCTACTCTCCCTTTCTCTATCCCATGCATCAGTGTTTACACATGCAAGCATACATGCATGTGCACTAACAATAAAAGAATAAAAGGTAAAAATGTGTTGTCTCAAGAAAGGTTTGAAGTACTGCAGTATGGGAGTACCAGTCACAACTGGCTCAGAATGGTACAGCCTTGTATCTACTCATGGTTTGCCACGGGGGATAGTACAGTATTCAGTACGTGCTATGGTAGTCATTTTTTTATATATCTTGGTCTAACACTTAGTATTGGTAATAAGATATTATTTAAAAAAATAAATCAAAAAAATAAAAAGAATGTTGCACATACAATCAAATAATTAACAATATCTCAAAACATATTCAGCATCCTCAATTTGCTTTTCAATTTCCAAATTTAACTTCAACCCACTATGTGTAGCCAATTGCAACCACTTTGCTTTCCTTTTCTCGATATCATATAACCAATCCCCAAAAGATTTTTGAACAAAGACATAAGTCTTCGTGGTTGACCAAGTATTGCATGAGAAAGCACTCTACAGCTTTAGTGTCCAACTTTACCACAAACTACATAGGAACGCAAGCACGACATGGCCATATTCCATAAACAGATCATGGAACAGATTTAGAGAATATAAGTCAAGATGCATGCAGCAGTGCACATGCATCTTCACAAATGATAAAGATTGGCAAAGAACATCATCAAACTTTCCATGTTTGAAAGGGAGCAAAGGCATCTCTTTATATCATGAAAAGTCTCTTTATATTGTACCTATCAAAGCATAAGAGTGATTGAATGATCATAAGCGAAAAAAAAATGGATTGTGATATGCATATAAAAGATATTTTTAGGAACTCATTGATCAAAGTCAAGTAAGGCCCACACACAAGTTCATGAAAGGAACAGAGGAACTGCTTTAACCGATACGAAGCTTCCTTGGACCTTTTATAGAACTTTTAGGACCGGTTTTTCTTGTTGGCTAAACACCTACATCTGACATAGACCAACAAAAAGCAAATAGCATGTAATTTTCTGCAACTTGTAAGAAGATTAAGGATACTTACCTGTAAAAAACAACTGGCTGCTTCAGAATATATCTAAACAAGGAGTTCGCATCAGACACTAGAAAATAAGCAACCAACTGGAATTCACATTCTATGCAGCATAGTTTGTCACCAAAAAGGTTTTTCTATATATTGAATAAAGATAATAACACAAAAAACAGACTGCCGTTTGGTGTTGCAAATCCAAGAACATAACAAGGACTCTTCATTCTTGCAATCGTATTGAAAAAATTCATTTTAAGAAGCTACTTATAATAGTCAAAAAACACATTTTTAATAGATAAAAGATCTACCTTTTTTTTAATGTTTGGGTCTCTAATCTGTAGTAACCTTTCTACTTCTGGTGCAAGATCCCGCGCCATTTCTGCAGAACAAATATTCCCTAGAGCACAAAGTGCGAGACCCACAATATACTGATTTGAATGATTGAGATCTCTGCTTGTGTCAAGGATACCAAATAGTAAAACTGTACCATTCCAATGTATAAATTATTATACCAGTTCAGAATACAAATGTATAATTCAATCAAATACTAGTTAGATGAAGTAGGCTAAAGTTATATCATAAGCTTAATGGATACTGTTTCAAGGAATTTGTAACAAGCATAAGAACTTCCTGCCTTTCATCAAGAAGAAGCATTAAACCAAGATAGCCAATTCTCTTTTCAGGAAAACCAGCAGAAGCTATCAGTTTGAGGCATTCCATTTGACCAAAATGAGTAGGATAACCAAGCATGTGAATAAACATGAGCTTCGCAAGATTACGATGCCTATAATCCTGATCATTTTCACTAATGGCAGCACGTATAGCAGCACATTCTTTTCTCACAACAGCACGCTCTTCTGCAGCAGTTTTGCAAGCACGTATAGCTCGAATCATGTCTCTGCAATGTGTTAGAAGTATGGAATTAAGACATTGATAAAACTCAGCTGAGAATCAATATGCTTGTCTGGCTATACTAAATAAATCAGGGATAAATACAAAGTACGTTCAAGTTTCATTCCTAAATATATCACCAAGGGCGAAGAAATCGAGAAATATAAAAGATCTTCAACTATAAAGAACAAAGGAAAATTATTGAGAAACAATAAGGTTTAATTTGTTGTACCATGTGGAGCAAATGAAATGCAAATGAGAATAAGCATGTAAGCTATGACCCCCCTCTATAAATAAAGACATTTTTATTAATTATGTAATTTGATTACTAGAGGGCAAACCTTAGTGCAACAGTAAGGTTGCTCCATTGTGACCTAGGTGCCACGAGTTCAAAATACAAAAACCTCTCTACACATGAGGGTAAGACTGTGTACCCTCTCCAAACCCTACAATGATGGGAGCCCCATGCACCGGATGCCCCTTTATGTAATTTGATAACCATATTCCATTATTCCCACTATTGGTTGGTGTAGTTCTTTTGTTTCTCTCCCTCTATGAGAGCAAGAAAGGAGACTAAGAGGTTTAATTATCAAACATTCAAATATTTATAAATCATGGAGAATGTAAATGTGTGGAAACATGTGGAATTGCCAAGTTAGTCATCCATGCCAAGGAGTCTACATTATGATAGCCCCAAAAATTGGCAAATGTGATGCACATTATTGACCTAAGAAGGAAAACTAGATGAGCGGTCATGATCATATGAATCTGAGTGATAGATGACTATAATCTTATCTAAATTAGGATTCTTTTTTCCATAATGTGAATTAATAAAACACTCTCCCACTTAGCGCACATTCCTCTGCATGCGTGTGCAAATTTCTACATGCAAGAAGAATAACAAATGGTTGTAAGGAGGTAGAAAACCAAAAATAAGAGGGCAGGGGAGATCAAAGGGTTATATAGATCACTTTTACTAGAATACATTAATAAGTGTGTAGTAGGAAAAAATTTATACAGCATATGTTATCAGCAAAAAATCTAGTAAGACTTCTATTCACCCTTAGTAACATATTTTGGTACACCTCTAGAATAGCAGACTTATGAAACTTAAATTTGTCAAATGGCTTCAAGTAACAATTTCTTTTAATAAACCCTATGGTAAATAAAGATGAAACCCAACTGCAAAAGATCGAAATGGTGATGATTTGATCATGTTAAATGGTCCAATAGTCAAAGCAATCTTTGTGTGATCTTCCAAATAATATTCTGCAAGTAAGTTAGTGTTCATTCAATAATGTAGCATAGGTTAGAAATGTCAGGTTTGAACTTCAGAATCTAATCTTCATCAATCACCCTGCCAACATGTGCATCTTGGTTCCCAAATATATTTCATATTTTGAATTTAAGGAATATCATTCAGAACTAAGAGTGTGTGATGATTAGTAGTGTCAAACAGAAACTTGACTCATTTTATTTGAAAAACTGATCTGAATTTTCAAAACAGGTTTGACAGAAAAAGAAAGAAAAAGTTTTGAAAGAGTCCATAATCAAAAAACAATGAACATATCCAACCATCACGTTTAAAATCTAAATCTTAAAAGTACAGCGAAAAATGGCCTTTATCTGATCATCTTACAAAAGGCACCAAAGCAAATTAAGATGATTAGCGTAAAGATCGTATCTGCTCATTTTACAAAAGAGAAACCTAACTAGAATCGAATTAATGTTTGGATCATCCTTCAGTAAACAAAAGGCAAGAAGAAAATCGGAGATAATTTTCCTTAGAAGATAGGCTTGCAAGTTTTCATTTCAGCCCCAGGCAACCTGCTGGGTGCTTCCAAGAGTTTGTATACAAACATCCTTAGAAATAAATAAAAAAGAAAAGAAAAAGAAATATTCATGCCTAGCCCCTCTTAGTATCCTAGTTACATCAACACGAAAGTTGAGATAACCTAACTTGCAAACATTTAACGTAAAATGTTCTTTGTTTAAATTTCATACTTCCATTTGGAAATTGGTTGACATCCTTCAAATAATGTACAATAGGATGATCCTCAAGATTGCAGGAAACTATATACAGCAAACAGAATATTCATTTAAATGTTTTAACAAAAAAGACAAATTTTATTATAATACATGCTGGTAATCACTTTTCCTTAAAATTTTATAGTCAAGTCCTAAAATGTCTTCCAACATCAGTCCTTAAATTTTGGTTAAGAGCAATCCATGGATTACTACCTCCTTCTTTATTCAAAGAACAAATTTAACCTACCATTAAAAAGTTACCTTGCAAGCTTACCAGAAACAAAAAGGAAACATTGTACTAATGTGGCAGCAAGAATCAGATCAAACCGTCCCAAATCCATATGCTAATGAGTCTTCTCAATATGTTGCAGACCCCTCCTCTTAATAAAATATACTGAAATCAGTCCTTAAATTGTATGTAAGCACAGTTCATGGATTTATACCTCGTTCTTGATTCAGAGAACAAATCTAACCTAAAGTTAAAAAGCTACTTCCCAAGATCATCAGTTAAAAAAACCAAGATGAAAAAGAAAAAAGAAAGGTTCTTCTAATGTAGCAGCAAGAACTAGATCAAACTATCAGTATTACGTACAGTAACGAATTTCCTTAATATCCATAATTATACATTGGAATTGGTCCTTAAATTGTAGACGGAAGCAATTCTTGGATCAGTACCTCACTCTTGATTCAAAGACCAAATCTAAGCTAATCATGGAAAGCTACTTTGCAAGGTCACCAGCTGCAAGAAGAAAAATTGCACTAATGTAGCAGTAAGAACCCGATCAAACGGACGCAATTCCAGGCACTAATGATTTTTTTGCAGTCTGCACCTAAAATATACACTAAAGTCGGTTACTGAATCGCAGCCACGGGCACCTGCACTAATACCTCGTTCTTGGTTCAAAGAACAAATCTAACCTAACCTCCAAAAACCGACTCCACAGGCACCAACCACAAAGAACAAAGATTGCAGTAATGTGGCAGCAATAGCCAGATCACATAGTCGCAATCATATAACCTAACGGCTTTATTGATTCCCCGTTTAAACAAATAAAATTGAGCTGAGTGGAATAAAGACCGGAGCGATCTGAGAGGAAGCAATTGCTTTCAAACGAAGCATAAGCAAGAAATCAAGTAATCAAGAAAAAGAACCTTTTGAAGAGTTCGATCGAAGCGGAGGGAAAGATTGGAACTACCTGAGGCGGGTCCCGGAAGAGAAGGGATTCATGGCGAGGTCCGTGCTGAATTCTTCTGCGAGTCCCCTCGGCTCTCGATCGGAAGGGGAGCAGAACACCCAGGTCTCGAGAGGGGGCGCGAGGCGAG
This sequence comes from Phoenix roebelenii, assembly GCA_025769935.1. Taxonomy (NCBI): domain Eukaryota; kingdom Viridiplantae; phylum Streptophyta; class Magnoliopsida; order Arecales; family Arecaceae; genus Phoenix; species Phoenix roebelenii. Next base: position 12,366,943 of record JAOXJJ010000001.1, on the reverse strand, counting down.
GGATCGAGATCCAAGCGAGGGAGTCCGAGGGATCTGAGACGAAAGACCGGAAGGAGGAGAGAGATGCAGCGATGTATTGGATCTAGACGAGAGCGCGGTGCTAACCCGTGGCTCCTCTCTCTCCCACCCTCTCTCCAGAGACCGTGCAGGGAAGAGATATACTTTAATACGCCGGTTCTTGGGACGGCTAAAACGCACACATTCGCCTACACGAAGGCAAAAGCCCACAAATTGAGAGAGGGGGCTGATGCGGGTGATTTCGGACAGAGCTACCGTACCGCTCCTCGCGTGGAACTTTATATGCGAACCAGGCCGTCAACTTGGACCAGGCCTAGAGGCTTGGATGGGCTTCGGCCTAGCTCATAAGACATCGATCCAGGTTTGTCCTGAGGCCCACTCCACTGCAAAACCCGGCATCTGCACCTATTTTTTCCCCAGCTAGAAGCACGTGTAAGAGATAAAATAAAAACAAGAAGAGAAGAAAAAATGTATAGGCTTGAATCATCTCTCTGTGACACCGCACCCATAGACAAACGATAATACCTTCTTTTTCCCCCTGTTTTATGAAAAGAGAACTATTATGAAGCTCTAGATAAAAAGAATGCAGATCAATCAACAATAGCAAGGTTTATGAGCTCATTTATGAAGTTACATGATGCCAATTAGGCTAATACATGTTTAAAACCCTCTCCAGCTAAGAAATGATCGCATTGATTACTTTCTTGATAAATTTGAGTATCGAATTGACCATCAAATCAAACATTCAAAGCAGGAGGTTAATATTTTGGAACCATGGATGCAGCACACCTAGCTCTGCTGCCAACTTTTGTTTCAGCGAAATAATTACTCTTAGGGAATTCCCTTCAAATCAAATTGAAAGTCTTTTGACTCATATTCCCCACTTGATCTTCCTTGCCATGCAATTTATGATCTTATCTAGAATGTTGCTTTACTTAAAAACCGCTCTTAACTTTTACATTCAGTTAGCTTGGGTCGACAGTCTCTTACTCTCTTCCAGGATCAAAATACATTGGCATAAAAAGAAGATATTGTTTTTCGGTCGAGAAATCAAAAACTAAAAAGTATAAATCCTAAACCCTAATTACCAATCTTGTTTCCACAATTCGATTCTTAATCATAGAAATAAAAAAATATAAGCAATAATACTTTCTATCGAATGTGTTTCCATGCTCTTCTTACCCTTTGTGATGCCAATGTGCCATTTTTATTTAGCTATTGTTTTCTAATAACCTATGTTGTAGGGTAGCAGTCTCATAGACAATAATTGATCAATGAATTATAAAATAATAGTGATGGCATGCATCGAGCTACCTCTAAAGTGAAAATTGATGACCCATGATCAATTTTTTTTTCCTTTTGCAGCATAAACAATATGAAGCTTTTATTCGTGTTGTTTCGAACCTCGTTGATTCTAAAGAGTATGATACCAACATATATGGAAAAGAGTGCCACGCTGGATTTTATGCTCCACAGCATAGGTTAGGTGATTTATTTAAGACTTTAGCATACATTTTATCCACAGTAGCTCACTAAAAACCGAATCAGATATGCCACCAGTAGAAAGCATGATTTTGTTTATTTAGATATGCCACCACTAGAAATCTTTCTAAATAAAAGAACAAAATTAATGCCAGAATTGGAGTCACAACAGCAACGAGTGCTTTCTCTTTTATATAAATTTTTTTTTATGCATATATTCCTAAATATTAAAATTTATATACATATTTTTTTAAAATTAATATTTGCATATATATACTCTTATAAAATATTTATTTTGTATATATATTCTTCATTTTTTTTCTTGCATATATGTCCACATCATCTAACGCCGTCCAAAAATTAACAGTTTAAATCAAAAATGATTGAACTATCCTTAATGGGTAGATATGCAAAATAAATATTTATAAGGGTATATATGTAAATAATACTTTGCGATGATATTCATGCAATTTCACATATTTAGAAGGGTTTACATGTAAAAAAATTCTAATTTTATTTTTTTCTATTTCAACCTGTTTTAACGTTCGGATTTATTTAGTGCCACCTCCTCAATATTTTCCGTAAAACTATTGTTTAAGAAAAAGATTGATTCGATAATTAAGATAACAAAAAGAGATATTAGTTTTCAGTAAAATCTATTAACCTATTATCCTCTTTTGAAAGAATAAGATATTTTCATAATTTTAATAATTTTTAATTTAAATAAATATAATTTTGACTAATCATCTTAACTGAATCACTATGTCAAAAATATTCATAAAAAATAGTATTTTATAAGGGCATGTGCATAAATATTAATTTGGAGGGCATTTGTGCAAATTTCAATATTTTAAAAAATATTTATGCAAAAATTTGAGAATTTTTTTATGTGTATACCCTTCTTGATATATGAAATTGCATAAATACCTTCTAAAATTGCTATTTGTATGTATTCCCTTATACACATTTTTTTGTGGTAAATTTATCTATTACGACTATTTTCGTCATTTGGCGTTAGATAACATGGGTAAATATGAAAAATATATATACATACAAAACACTTTATACATACAAATATTAATTTTTTAAAAAATATTAAAATAAATTTTAATATTTAAGAGGGTACTTGTGTCAAACGGAACGAAAGCTTAAGCGGCTTGGAGAAAGAGCGAGAAGTGAGCTCCGATCTTCCTCTGCTACAGGATATTCGGATGATGATAAGAGATGGGGTGGCCTTTTAGGCCAAGCATCTATTTAGAAAGGTCAACGGGATTGCTGACTGGGTGTCTGCTTACATGACTAATCATTCAGGATTTACCTTGTGATCAGAAGAGGAGAAGTTGCTTTAAGCCCTCATTGAGTTTGTATTTTCTAAATTTATTGGATGTATTCGTTTATAAGTTGCATTGTTAATCAAAAAAAATAATAATATCGAGAAGAAAAAAAAAAAGCTGACAAGTGGGGCCCCCACGAGCATAAGAAGGCGGAGTCTGGCATTGAAAGCAAACCACCGACGCTTCCTCCTTGCCGGCGAAGCCTCCTCCCAAAATGCCAGCGATTCTCTCCTCTCCTCTCCTCCAGCTCCTCTTCCTCCTCGCATTCTCTTCAAGCCCAGGTCCGTCGACCCATTTATCTTTACCGTTTTAACTCGTCAACACACCATAATAAAGAAAAGTAAAAAAGAAGAAAACAAATTAATTAATTTTGTCTTTATCCTTCCAGCGATCTCGGACTCGGAGGTCGTGCTGGAGTCCGGCTACACTGTGTCCACCGTGCTGGACTGCAACAAACCCCTCGCCGTCGCCGGTCTTCCCTCTTCCGCCGCCGTCAACCCCTTCTCCATCCTCCCCCGGCCCCGCTCTCGCGACCTCCTCCTCCTCGACTCCTCCGGCTCCGCCTTCTACTCCCTCGCCATCCCCCTCTCTCAAGGTACTCCCTCTTCTCTTCCCGTTGTACTGTCCTCTTGTTTTTGGTTATTCTTTAGTAAAAAGGGCTTCTAGGGTTTATTTCTCCTCTGTTCTCTTGGATGCAGACGGTGATGTCAGGCTGTTCTCCGGCAAGGGTGTCCCCGGCTTTGCCGATGGGGATCCGACGGACGCAATGTTCAAGAACCCCAGGAGTTTCGCGATTGATTCCAAGGAGAATATCTACGTGGCGGATCGGAGCAATAATGCCATTCGGAAGATCAGCAGATCAGGTAATGCCATAAGATCTTCGATTTGTTCGATAGAATTTCCCATCGAATGCCATGGATTTATGTTAATATTTGAGTAATTTATGCCGTAATCTGAAAAATGTGGAAATTCTTAGGGCTGTTTCAGTGAGAACACCCAAATTATACATCCAAAGGTTCTGAAGCGATGCTGCATGCTTTCCGGAAGATTTCTAAATTATTTTCTTGAATTGATGCTTTTCTTTTCTTTTTGTACGATTCTACCTAATTCTTATAAACAGTTTATGAAATTCTTTTCGATAACTTCAACTGAGACTACAGAAGCTGCAGCCAAGACCACCCAAACTGCTACAATTGAGTCATGTGAGCCACCTGAAACCAAAACCAAGTTTTTACACATCGACAGGAAGCAGTTTATGCAATTCGAAAACTATGTTGATTAAGGAATCTGCTTTTGGTCACATGCTACTGCCAAGCCTTCGTGTGAAAACATGTATTCCTTTTTTTTCGAAAAAAAAAACAAGTGAAGAACATTGCATGAAATCATGCATGGTTATAGACCTGCTCTACATGTCATGTGGGATACGTTTTATTACACAGAAAATGAAAAATGGATGCATAACATCATCCATGCCTATAGTGGTACCTTCTATTTGCACCCCAGATATCATGGTATATTATGCAGAAAATGCCCTATCCACTCCCAAGTTTATGCACTCATTTTTTACATGCCAACAAAATAACACATGATTGGAAGCATAATTTGAAGTTTCCTGAGAACTCTGCAAGCAACGCATTAACATTTGGATTTTGTTATAATTGATCCATAAGTATGGTTGGTTTTGAAGGTCCAGCTGAAACCAGCTCATGGGACCAAATTGGGTATGTGTGAGTTATTTTCTGATTATTTTCTTATCATTTCTTTCTTTGTTCAAATGTTAGGAAGCATTTTATCTTCTTCAGATTAGATAACATGAGTTTCAAGGAGCACCTTAACGGTAAATTCCAATGACGTTTAATTAGACAATAACTTTTTTAATGGAAGATTGGCTGCCTCATGATTCAAATCTCAAATGTGGTTAGACTGTCATATGTTATATATCATCATCATAAATTAAAACTGTAAATTGCTGCCCCGTGACTTGAGGCTCGTATGTAGTTAGCCTGTCATATGCTATATCACCATCACAAGACCACCAAAATAGTAAATGAAAATGTTCCAAAACACTATAATGTACCTGAATGATGTCTAATTATACTGTTGTTTTTTTTATTTATCATCATTTGTTTGATTTCTCACCTGATTTTATGAACAAATTTTGGATTTTTATTTTTTTAAAACTAAAATATGGAAAGCGAAGCCAGAACCACCAAAACCTCTGAAATAATAACTCACCCGTTCAGCCAAAACCAAACCAAAATCAACCTTTTGCAGTATGATTGGACGTGGTTTTCAAAATTCAGAAAGCCATATCGAATTGTGAAAAAGACTTAAGTCACATTTTGCCGCACGGGTGCTTAGACGAGAGTGTGTTGTGGATATATCCACAACATCACTATTTGTCACTGTCCAGGTGTCCTATCAACAAGTGTGGTATGCTTGAATTATGGGTTGGGATGCATTATTACTTGCTATATCATGATATCCTGTAATAGATTGACATGCTGAAGGGAAAAGATGGAACATTATATTTTTAGAAGGGCACAATCTTTTAGTAGACGGTAATGTATTATTTTTAAACACAGCTTTTTCCCATAAAATATAGCCAATCATAATAGGCATACAACATGTACTTAAGATTTGATTCGATATTTAATAAATTAGTCTTGCATTCTTCGTGTTCTAGTTTCATTAACGAATATTAGAGAATCCATAAACTGCATATGCCAAATAACCTCTTATGGAAGTTCCTTACAATGATGCCAGCTTTATAAATAGATCTGTAGAAATAATGCCATGCTTATTTAAAGTAACACATTGTTGTCCACATAAATATTGTGCTCCTTTTTATAATATGATCTTCCAATTTTCCTCTTTGGTTTTGTTAATATAGTAACTCTATACTAAATACAGATTCCAGTTGCGGCTGACACTATGATTTGGAAGGGTTATTAATCTTCTGAAGACAGATAAAGACAATATGAAAAAAAAAAAATCTTTTGCTGCAAATAAAACAGAGAATCTGCTTGACATTAAAAGAACATATATCCAGTTTATATCGTTGCCTATTTTTCTCTATTATGCTACTTGATACAGACCTCCTTTTAATTGGTACTATTTAGGCATGACCACCACAATTGCTGGAGGTTACTCAAAGAAAACAGGGCATATTGATGGGCCTGCTCAGAATGCATCCTTTTCAAATGATTTTGAGCTGGTGTATGTCCCCAATATATGTGCCTTGATGATTTCGGATCGTGGAACTAGGCTGATTCGCCAGATGGATTTAAAACCGGAAGATTGTGCACATGAATCCCAAACAGGTAACAGTCTTCTTAAGCTTCGGCTTTAATCTTTGTTACTCCAGTAATGATGCTCACCAGTCAAGCTTTGCCTGTTACCACCAAAAGAAGATATGCTTATTTTGTATGAAGTCTCAAATGTACTGCATCTGAATGCTTCTTTGACCATCCACTACTTTTAAGAAGTGAGACCATACCGTGCTAATATGTCTGTAATACTAGAGTGAGAAGTCATGATAATGCTACTTAATTAAGGAATGCATATGATCACATGCTTCTCTGATGATTAGTTATTGCCTATCCATCAGAAGCCCTGGAATAATTGAATAGTTACTGATTCTAGATTTATGTAATTTGCCTGTTAATTCCTAACTGAAATAGTTAATTACTATAATCTTTTAATTTCTAGGGCTCGGAGTGACCTCTGTATATGTGATTGCAATCTTATGTGCGCTCTGTGGGATAGTTCTTGGGTTTATAGCTTGCCCGTTTGCGCTAATATGTCTGTAATACTAGAGCGAGAAGTCATGATAATGCTACTTAATTAAGGAATGCATATGATCACATGCTTCTCTGATTAGTTATTGCCTATCCATCAGAAGCCCTGGAATAATTGAATAGTTACCGATTCTAGATTTATGTAATTTGCCTTTTAATTCCTAACTGAAATAGTCAATTACTATAATCCTTTAATTTGTAGGGCTCGGAGTGACCTCTGTATCTGTGATTGCAATCTTATGTGCGCTCTGTGGGATAGTTCTTGGGTTTATAGCTCGCCCGTTTTTCACCCGCAATGTAAGTCCCACACTTTGTATCGAATGTTAAATTATAATCGCTATAAATGCCTAAGACATTGCTACATGGTGTTTCTAGACAGGAAGTCTCCGGCAGCCACTGTACCAGCAAGACATGGAAGCATTACCAAACCAATCTGAGGGCACAAGCTCTGATGGCCTGCTCCGGCATAAAAAACGCAGTTGCTAACTCCACACTCCATGTCCTCTTGATTAAACTTGTAAATTTGAGTCTATGCTATCTGTCTACTGTATTTCGTAATATTACTCTAGGAATTCGAGTTTGGTTTAGGGAAAGTGTTCCATCGCTTGAATCAGATGTAGGGAGCTATGGTGGTATTGCAAAGTCACCAGTTCTTGCTGATCAGTTGAAGGATATGATCACTTTTGATGGGGTTTTGGATGTTTTGGAGGTGACTAGTTGCTCTAGGAAGGAGGAAGAGATGAAAGATGCTTCAAAATGGAACCATGGGAAAATAGAAGACATGATAAGAGCCAACTTAACAGATTTTGCTTGTGGATCCAACCAAGGCCAGATGGATGGGCACATGCTCTCCAGTTCTTGTCTGGTTAGAAGGAGGCCAAGGGAACTTGATGGGCTGTAACCGTGTACTCAATAGTTGTTAAAAAAAACTGCTCCTTGCTGTTTTGACTGTTGTCTATAGTTAACGTTGTGATGTACTAAAATCTGAATTCTGCTGTATACTTAACTTTAAGTTAATGAACTGTGGTGCTTTTATCACTACACGTGTAATACCGCTCTAGGAGCGATGTTACGGTGACTTGGAATTTTTTTTATTATTTTTCTCCTTAGTTGCTATGGATTTGTCAAACATCAAATGCTGTAGCTACACCTGATTTTGATGGCAATGTTATTAGTAAAACATCTGGAGTATTCATGTTTCCCTGTGGTTTAACTTGTTAACTTTATGCCATCTTTTTCCTTGGAGTCGAAATCTTTGTATGCTTCATCTCTAGAGTCATTTGTGAATTGTGATCTTAGACCTAGTTAGCTAATTGACTGTTCTAGCAGCCAGATATGCACTATGGGACGTAATGAAAAACAGCCTCCTAAGCAAACCCTACTCCCGGAAAATGGAACTCATTTTTTCAGAGAGCTTCATCAAGTGTTATTGTTATGAAGCTAGGGCGCCATTTAATTACATGATTTCATGGGATTGGAGATTATGAATATTAAGGACTATTGAACAATGAATATAAACAAGATCATATTAAGGACTTAAAAGTTTCCTTGACAAAACTCTGAAGCTCTTCCAGACATCCATTTTACCATTCATTTCATGAGTTCTAGTCCTGTGCATTTTTATAGACATAAAATACAATAGGCAAGGCTAACTGATAATACAGATAGAGAAGATTTACCATGTAAAGAAGAAAGGAGAAGAAATCTAACTCATGTAATAGTTATTGTTGTAACCCATGTAATTATTACGGAAGCGCGTGCCAAACTGATCATAGATAGAATCCCCATAATTCACAGCCTTAATCTCCACCGTTCTGCGCTTGCTATCTGACTCTTGGACAGCTCCAAACACAATCTCATTGGTTGTTTCACAGCTCTGCTCATAGTAAGTCTGCGGGCCCAAGGAGTAATGCCTGTGCTGTTTCAGGTGCTGCTGCTGCATTTGCTGCTGTTGTTGTGGTTCCCCATTCCAGCCACTAAAATAAGCTCTTCCCTGCCGGAGATGGTGGATTTTTTCTGGTTCTTTTGACATGAAGGCATAGGTCTTATGTGGGGTGGGTGTTCTGGTCTCCACTGGTGGGGGTGGCTCATCTTCGTCCCGGATCACAAAGCTCTCCTGCACTGGGCAACTGTTTGACCTCCACTGCTGCTGGTGGTATTGGTTAGCTGGTTTTTTCCTTCTGAAACTCAAAAACACCATGCCAAAGATCGACATTATAGATGACCTGGCTCCAGAAAGAAGCCTTCCTAGTGAGCTGAAGAGGCCTTCTTCATCTTCTTGCTTCTCTGGTTCATCCTCAGGTGGGATCAGTGGTGGCCTGACTGATGCTTTGAAAGGCTTCTGGTATGGAGGCATCATTGCTTTCTTGAAAGGAGTTTGAGGTTCCTGGAAGAGAATCATACTTTCAGTCGGACAAAATCTGTTGCAGGAATAGCAAAAAGATAACAGATAATAAGCACTGATAAGTAAGGTGCTTTAGCCTACTTTATTGAACCAGCATGAGTCATCTGCTACCTCACTAGAAATTTGAAATGAACGTTTAAAAAAAATAAGACATTAGATTGTTAAAGTTTCAGGACTAGCTCACCCAGAAGGACATTAAATGAATCACCTTCTTTGGTTTAGGCAACCTATGATGGCCCCAAGCTATCTACGATTATATTCTATCAGTTAATCTCAATGGTAAATTACATGAGTATTCAACACACAAGTATAGCTCTTCACAATGTCTTACATTTCATTTTCAATACGATGATTCAAATGTTGATAATTTCTGAGACATGGACATATAATAGATAATTTCAGCAAAACAGACAACGGGAACAAACATAAATAAAACTGAACTAGTAATAGGACACAACAAAAAAGCCCCCAAATAGAAATTTCTACCGGTTGCATGTTACAAATTCTTTTTTATTCCAATGAGTTATTTGATTAGCTTCGTATTTGAAGACATCAAGAAACATCACTAACATGGATAAGATATGTCATGTCGTTCAATATGTAGATTTTGCTTTGATCAAGATTGGGCTGTTATCAAGACGAAGCAGGCTTGCTGCAAGGAAGGTAGCAGCTTTGGCTTTACATAAGGATGTAGTTTTTTCAGAAAGAATGTATGTACATTGATGGACTCTTAGTTTTGTACACCCAACTAGTCAACATAAGGCAAATCATTATCATGCACTCACATCTTTGGAAGAGATAATAGCTCCCACTTGACGTTGAAGCAACGCAAGCATGTAACCAAAGAAACCAGCAGCAAGAAGCACTGCAATTCCTGCAAAGAAAATTCAGACCAAATATTAAGAGAGCCAGCTTTTTATCAAAAAACAATAAGTTAAAGGCTCAGAAGTCTGCATGCCAGAGGTCAAAGTATCAAGGCCCCATGCATGTGGCATCTATTACAACTCACTGAACTTTCTATACTTGGAAGAAAGAAAAACGAAAATAAAGCAATTGACAATATTATCATATCACATACCTAGAGGAAAGCCAGTTTCATATTGGTAGGCGCAGTCGTCAAAATGGAGCTGTATCTCCCGAATTGCCTGGTTCCCCCTGTCTATAACCAGAAGAGAGCAGCTACTACCAACATAAACTACTTCAAAATCAGTGGAAAATTTTGCATTTTCACTTGGGCCATCCATATGCCCTCCTCTATTCCTCTTTCCCCCAGCAATAGTTGTAACACCTAATAATAACAAAAACAGATCGTATACTAAGTCCATGATTTTTTGATTTCTAGAAACATGCACCAAGTAATATTTCCTTTCAGGAAACAGTTTTAATAAAGTGAATGTAAGAATATAGCACCATGTACCTACAAAATTACAGTAACATAGAAAAATCAATAGAAAAAAGGACTAGGTAAATAATATGGACACCTCAGACAGCCTTGAAGATGAAGGGAACGATACATTCACCAGGACTTGATCATATGAATACCAGTTACAGCAAAATTCAAACAGTAAACTTCATTCTAATTTTGAAGCTTCCTGTGGTTTTTATATGACCTGCGGAAAACTCAAGTAGTCTTGCAAATAGAATTGATAACAAGCTAAAAAATATAGTCCCTGGCCATATTTACAATTAAACTCAGCCCTACTGACCCTGCAGGAGTCCTAACTTTAAAGAAACATTCATGATTTTCTTTACTGGTAAAAATAAACATGTCCTGATCCCACATATTTCAAAAATAGAGCAAAAGAAGTCAAGTTTGAAATGGAACAGCTGTAAACACCCTAAAGATACAAAATCTGTGACATATAACCAAAGATAGCAATACCAGTGTTAATGAAAAAACATACCAAAAGATGTCTGCTTTGTTTTGCGTCTCCAATAGAACACCACCTCATGAATGCCTCTTCCAAGGTTGTCCAATGATCCAGGAATTCTTATAAAAGATCTATTCAGTTCTGAGACTAATTTCATAACTAAGAGAACCGCTCAATACAAAATTACAAATACATTTTCAGCGATCACATTGTAATTGTAAACCGTATGTGCTTATGATAAACATAAAATATACTTATCTCCCTAATTTAGTTCAGTGTTACATGCCTATGATAAACTAAATCCACCATACTCTTTCATGAGATCATAGGAATATTTTGCATATGACTAAACCACCATAAGATTTTTTTGTTCCCTCAATAGTCACTGTTTTTAAGTTTCTTCGACTAAACTAATTCAAACTTTGAACTTCCCCTTTTACCGCACATCTAACGCGAACATTGTCACCACTGTTACACTTTCGTCAGTTAATTTGCCCTCTTTATTTTTCAAAATTTGATTTAAAACTTAAAGCCACTCCCTGTAACTCTCTTAAAATTTCCTGTACATCTTAATTTTACTTGAGGATGCTAAATGCTCCATGAATTGTTTTCCCTTATGGTTACCATGCTTGGTTCTATTTGTCTTTCTCAAGAATGTCTCCATCCAATAATGCATTAAGCTTTTAGTAATATATCAAGCTAGAATCTTAGTTGTCCTAGAAATGTATTGAGGACAAACATCTACTTGTACGCCTGACACGGTAAACCAATCTTATTCTCCAATACAAGTCAGTAGCATTTGCAACTCCACAATAAGAGACAACAACAAAGAATCATGAGATAAGACTAGTCCTATGTTTTATCCAACCCTATGCATCACGTGATTGATCGGTCAATGCTCCATGTTTACTTTTCAAATTAGTCTCCCAACCCTTTTGGGGAACTTCATAAGACAAGGCTGATCACGAAAGAGCCTGATTTTGAAAGGATTAAGGTTCTTATGCGCAAGTTTTACTTGGTGCATCTAATCAGGTTATCTTATTTGGATTATTCTGGACCTTTCAAGACAAGCTCCCTCTAATAAATCATCTCCATAACCATTTATTTTTGTAGCAAAGGATGCCTCCAGGTGAGTGTCTTTTCAACTTTATCCCTGACATATGAAGAGAAAATAGGGTCAGTATAGCTTGATTCTCTAATGGTACATTTTCTCAGCATAAGATATGACATATTGCATGCCTATGCATTCTCCCAGCATTGGCATGGTGTGCACCACATCATACCTTCCCACTGCTCGTCACACTTGGTATGCACTGGAATGGCTGCATCCCATTATCACAGAGCCAATCCCATGCTAGCAAGTGTGCTGGTAAGGCACAGCAGTGTACACACATGCCATGTTGCACCAGACATTTTTACTAATCTTGACTGTCTTCTTGAAGAATGCTAAAAATATCTTCTCGAAAACAGCACTCCTTATGAGATTAAGACAAGCCACTGGACAGGTAGCAGAGTTGCAACCAAGTAAAGCAATACACTTCCTCAAAAGGGGTTCCCTGTTGGTAATATGTATGTGCATGCATGTCCTATCTCTGTTATATTAGTGCCTTTGTTAGTTTTAGCACACAGTGAGATGTATCTGCACAACTATCTTATCCTAATATATGGTGAACACCCCACAGACAGAAACATTATAATGGTAAAGCAATGGATAAGGTGTTAACTTATTTAAATCTTCATCTAGAGTGTTTTTTCTCTTAAAAAAGAATAGAAGAAGCAACTGAAACATATTTACCGATATTGGTAATTAATAACTAAACATACAATCAGATTTCAGGGGGAAAAAGAGCTTGTAAAAACGAAAAACAGCACTAATGCAACATAATTTAAATTTCAAGCGCTTCAACCTACCTGTATCACTAATTTTCCTGACTGCCATGTTCATGGTGTCCGCAACATATATGTTCCCTCTATCATCCACCGTAAATCCCTTTGGATGGTTCATCTTTGCTTCTCGTGGCTTTCCATCAACATGACCAGCATACCCTTCTAGTGAACCAGCAACAAGCTTAGGTCTGCTGTCTGCAGTTCTCCAAATTATTATAGAGGAAATTAATAGGGTCCATACAGAAACTTGTGGATGAGAAAACAAAAAATTCAGAAACTTCAGAAAAAAAATTGGAATCAGACAGGAATGTCGAGTTCAGAGGGACTTCTTTCCAGCATACAACTTTAACACGAGAAAATTATTTTCATGGAAGGTTATATAACATTTATTTGAAGATGTTTAATTTGTCCAAGGTTCCATCCCATAACTCAGAAGGTACACAATGTTCTTTGCAACACCATGTATTATTAGATGCCATCCAATTTGAGCATTGAAGCAGGCAAAAGAATTAAATACAATAAAATGCTAAACAGAAAGGGCAAATCCACATTATAAGCTGCAGTAGGTGACATAAAAAAAAAATCCAGAATTGCGGTGAAAGAATTTTCTTTTAAATTAAAAAAAAGAAAACATAAACTATAAGATGATATACTTAAAATTTTATAGACAACGGATGATATACTTAAAAGCTGCAGTAGGTGGAAACATATAAAAAAAATCCAGAGGTGCTGTGAAAGAATTTTCTTTTAGATAAAAAAAAGAAAACATAAGCAATAAGATGATATACTTAAAATTTTATAGACAACGGATGATATACTTAAAATCTCGACCATTTAGCAGATGAAAGGATAGATCATTTAAAAAATGAACAACGGAAGAAAATGCAACTATCCACAGAACTTTTGAATTTCTAAGAACAAACGTAACTAGAATTAAAACCAAAGCGGGACTGAAACAATTATTAGGTCATTTTGTGCATGAAATTTGAATTAAGATCCAAAGCATAAGACAAACGAGAAAACCAATTGAAAAAGAAAATCTCAGCCAAATTCAATTGGCTTTCCTCAAAAACATATGACATCCCACTATAAGACAGAATGACGTAAGGTTGACTCCGATACTCACCAACCAATCAACATCACTACATTAAGCTCAAAAGATTTAAATTTCTTCCATAAAACCCACCAAATCGCAAACGCTACAACAAAAATTACACTGATCAGCATAGGATTCAAGACGATTTAAGACCCACTCACATCTAGACAATGGCAGCGAAATCCTGTAGATATTACTGTTCGCAGAATCCAGAACCAGAAGCTCCCCACTCTGAGTCACCTCCACAGAGTAGGGCTCGATCCCGAGCTTGCTCCCGTCGAACACCGTCTCCACGGTGTACCCGCTCTCGAATTTCATAATCGGACGACCAGAAATCGCTGACGAAAATCCGATCAAATCAAACCTCAAAGTCGCACAGCATCAAAGAAACCAAAACCCCGAAAAACCCCAGAAATCAAAGAACTGTACCAGTCTTTGTGGTGGATTTCAGCGACCACAGCCGCTTCAAGACAGCAGACGCCGCATTGGAGAAAACCCCACTCACCACCTCTACATAAGAAGCAAACAAAGATATCGGGCAAAATACGCGGCCAAGAACAACGCGAAAACAGGGTAAAGAAACCAAGCCAAGAATGGGATACTCACTTGCTGGAGAAGCAGCAGAAACAGAGCAAACCCCACTGAGAAAAACCATCCACAGAAGGAGCGCAGCAATGCCTTTCTTCTCCTCCTCCATTCCCTCCTCTCCAAAGGACTAACGACTCCAAAAAAGAACAGTAGAGAGAGAGAGAGAGAGAGAGAGAGAGAGAGAGGGTCTACAAGGTACAAGCCATCTCTATGGGGCCCGTGAGATGATCGGAAGCAAGAAGAAGACCGAGCCCATCAAATCTTTCACTTTTTGCTCCCTTATGATTCCTTTTTTCCTTCTTATTTTACGGCACTTGCAGGGAAAAACAGAGCATCTCTCTCTCTCTCGCTCTATCTTTTTGGATTCAGAAATAGAAGAAAAGAAGGAGGAGCGTGGGTAGAGTGTGAGAAGAGGGGGTGGATGCATCACGTGATCTGGGGTAATTTAGTTTAATTATATCTACCTGAAATTTAAGCTTTTAAGACTCTCTTGCTAAACTCGGGAACCTTTGGTTACTAGAGTTAGCAGTCGAAAAGCAGCTTGTGCTGGAGAAAGCCTGGAAATTCTTCTTTACTTTTTATTTATTTATTTTGTCCACCATTCGATCACAAGTTTCAAGGTGGGGAGGGGCTCTATTACCTCTTTTTTTGTTTTTTTTGTTTTTTGGCTTCCTTCTCTTGGTTCCTCTCTCCTCCACCAGTAATATCCACCATCCTTTTCTTAGCTGTGGGCTCCCTGGGATATATTCCTCCACAACCTTCTCTCTCTCTTTCTCTTTCTTCTCCTTTCCATAATTGCATGTGAATTTTGTTTTGGCGTGGGTAATGGAGGGAACCCCTGCCTCCACCTGCTTTTCTTCTGCCTGCTCCATTCCTTCCACTAGCACTGGATGCTTGGAGACAAATGCTTTTGTAGTGTGTCAATCCTCTTAACCCCAAGCCCAATGCACACTTATTATGACTATTTAATTCTCAAGTTGGCCTTTAGTGATTTATATGTGCAGCCTTTAATAAACTCTAACCATGCCTGGCTTTGTCTCCCCTAGAGACATCTATTGTTAAACAAACTTCATTATTATAATTATTATTATTAGCATAATTTTAAAATTTGCATAATAACATGCCTCGTCCATAATATTTTTTTATTACAATAACCCTGTATCGATTTATATTATTCTTTTTACTAGCATAATCTTATTATAATAATTTTAAAATTTTTTTATTATTAATATGATGCTATATCAATCTATATTTTTTTTATATAGAGTCGGTACACAAGTACATATAATTCTAAAATACACCAAATATAACAGAATAAAAAAATATATTTTTTCTTTTTTACAAATATTTTAACAGTTATAGTATCTGGGTTAAGTACAGCCCAACATTTGGTTGGTTGGTCGTCGTAGTAAATAGTTTAGTGGGCAGGCAGCGTGGAGATGAATGGTCCACGGCCCGGCAGAGGCCTACAAAGCGGAGATGGTCTCAAAGCGGATGAGATGGAGGACCAGGAGGAGAGCATCGCGTTTCCTGCCCACGAGGTCGGATGCGACGCTGCCGCTGCTTCTGGGTCCTCTCTGGTGCCGTGGGAGGTTGGATCAGTCCGGTCTGAGTTGCTGATGGCTGGCCAATGTCTTGTACCGGAACAGAGCTCATGGATGATCGTGTGCATCACTCTGAACATGTCCACTGGATTAGACCAATTGGCAATGATTGTGTTAGGGTTTTGATAGCACAATAATACTGTTGTAAACTTATAAATGCCTTTTATTCAAATTATTACTGACTGTTATGATGATTGTAATGACTGCTATTTGTCTATATGTTTTTTTTCGATCAAGATAATTCAAAAATAAAACAACTGCTTTCGGAATACAGTTTGGGATTGAATAAAATTTAAGTTCTCTAACTAATACAGATATCTGGATTTTTTTAAAAAATATTATTTTATTCAACTAAACATTGCATGATTAAATAATGATTGTCATCTTTATTAATTGCAAATAGTTCTTATTTCAAGCCTTGCTTTGAAGTAAATAACTATTTTTTTTGAGTAAATTATAATTTTTTTTTAGGTTTACATTTATTATACCTACCTCATATAAAAAGTCAAAATTGACCAAAAATAATCAGAAAGGATACTCATTGCCAAATGTTAGTCAAGAATTAAGGATGCTCGTCGCCGAATGCCAATTGGGAAGAAAGTTTGACGTCGATCGCTTGTTGAAAAGGAACACTCATGGTGGAATGGCGAAGCGAGAAAGAAATCTTAGCCACTTAATCTCCAAAAAAAAAGACTCTTAAAGGCGAAAGAGTTAGAAAAAGTCGATAAATTGGAAAAATAAAGAGAAGCCTTATTTTCTTATAGAGGTAATTTTGATATTTTATAGTAGATAAATGGTTTCACTAATGTTGTCAATTAGGTTAGGTGTAACTATAGATTTTATAAAATATTGGATATAAGTATAATAATTATAAATATTGGAAGGTTTTGTCAGGTTGTTTTAGTCAATTTAAATTTTTTGATGTGACACTTAGGTCTATTAAAAGTTAACAGTTTGACTAATATTCTGTTAATTTATGGGATACTATTGGATAAAAATAAATCTACAGAGGATAGCGTAGATTTTTCATACTGTTGGGTGTAAATATATAAATCTATTGAAGTTTTTATAATTTACTCTCTTTTTTTCAATTTTTTTGACGTAATTTCCGCCAATTTACGTGCAAGAGAGTGTTGGTTGCTTGAAAACAAACCGAATGCATCTTAGATTATGAGAATTTATAAAAAAGAAATCATTCATTGTGAAAAGAGTGATTTTAAAAATAGTCAACATACAATAAATATATGTATGTACATATATTCATAGACCAACCAAATAATGGTCCATAAAATCTAAAGCATATATTCTTTCAAACAAAAAGGGTGAAACTTTTTCATGACAATAAAAATCAAGCAAAAAGTTTCTTTCAGTATTTTCTTCATTTTTTTGAAATGATGTTTTTTTTTTGATACATGAAATGATGCTTCATTGATTGTTTGTTTATTGCAAGAGCAAATTTACATTTGCTAGTGTTGGGGGGAAATAAATCGCCCCAAAGCACGTGAACACATCGCCAGCACGTGATCAGAGACGCCCGACATGAAGGCGCTCCGGCTCCAGAGGTGCCCGACCTCAAGACTCCCAACCTGGTGCCCAATCTCAGAGCTCTT
Organism: Phoenix roebelenii; assembly: GCA_025769935.1. Classification (NCBI taxonomy): domain Eukaryota; kingdom Viridiplantae; phylum Streptophyta; class Magnoliopsida; order Arecales; family Arecaceae; genus Phoenix; species Phoenix roebelenii. Next base: position 12,349,249 of record JAOXJJ010000001.1, on the reverse strand, counting down.
GACCTGGTGCCCGACCAGGCGTTCGACCTCAAGACATCTGACCCGAGCACCCGACCTCAACATTCTCGACCTCGGAAGCCCTGCCTCACCATCCACCCGCCACAGTCGCATCCTTTTGCAGCTAGGGGTGCAAATGGGTCGGGTCAGATCGGGTTTTGGGTGACCTCGACCCGACCCGGTTTTTTATTCGGGCCCTAATTTTGGATCCAGATCCGACTCGGTTGAAGATCGGGTCGGGTCGGGTCGGGTCGGGTCCGAGTTGGGTCCGGGTTGGGTCCGAATCCGAGTCGGATCGGTTCGGGTCCGAAGCAGATCCAATATTTTTATGTTTTTGAGAAAAAATTTGGACAAATCTAATTTGGTCATATCATTATTATGAGGTGGTGGGTGACCCATGACTTGAAAGACTTGCAATTGACCTCCAGCCAGAACAGATGGCCCCTGACTTACTAAGTAAGTCG